>OX459054.1:13942661-14526970 GCA_949775005.1 Orthosia gothica | reverse complement strand
ATCGACCCGTCATTTGTGATATTCTTAGAGAATAACTTTGTATATACTTGCTAGGACGCTTATGGGTCTGTAGTTTCCTTTATCTAAGGGGTTTCCTTTTTTAAAACGTAAAATTCACACACACACACACACAGTTTCTATATCCAACACCATATTAAAAAGCTGAGACACGGTGGAGAATTAAAATAGGTGCGCCAATAGGTTTTGAGAGCTTCATTACATATTTCATCTGGGCTGGGTCTCTTTTCAGCTTTCAACTGTGTTATGAGTTCATTAACTTCTGAGTCTTCAATTGGTTTAATGCAATTAGTTCTGCTTTCATTATTTGATTGTATTTCAATTTCATTATCATTTTTTTTGCGGTATAAGTCTTTATTGTTTTTATATTTTGTTTTTTTTCTGAATTTTGTTCAATTTGTTGTATCTATGTTTTGTGTGTACATAGTTATTTATGTTTCGTATCATAATTTCTTGTCTATGGTTGATGTAGTCTTTCTTGCTTGATCTGTTGGTTTCTTTAAATATTTTACTAAGTTTATTTTGAATGTCTCTGGTTTAGTTTTTTGTGAGTATTAATTCGGTGCGCCTTTTTATTAGTGTTTCTGTGTCTTTGCTGAATATTTTAATTTGTTTTAATTTAGTTAGGTTCGGTGAGTTCAATCTGTCTTTAATGCTTTCTTCCAGGAGGTTGTAGTAGGTCTGAACATCAGTCGGTTCTTTTCCATTGCTTTCCATGTTTGTATGAAAACTTTTTATGTAGTTTTCAATTTCATCTTCTGTCTTCGGAATATGGTGTTACGAAGTTTTTCCTACTCTTTAGAGGTCTGTTTAAAAGTAGTGTGCCACTCAAAAGTCTATGGTCTGAGGAAAATAGTTTGCTTTGCTTGGTATTTCCATATTTATTATTTGATTAGGATTGTTTGTCAATGTGAAGTCTATGTAGTTTTTTGTTTTTCGATCCGGTGATTTCCAAGTCCATTTATTCTCTTATTTTCTTAAAAAATGTGTTCATTAATGACGGTTTGTATTGGTAAGCATAATTTGTCAGACGATCCCCTCTTTCGCTGCGTTCTCCGACTTCGTATTTTCCCATAACAGGGTAGTGATTTATTTTCGGGCAGCCTATTTTAGAATTGAAGTCTCCCATCACTACTACAACTTGCTCGTCAGCCAGTGCGTGAGCAGCTTCAATGTCATTGTAAAATTGTTCAATTTCATCTTCGGGTGATCTTTCTGTTGGTGCATATACTTGTATTATTGATATAGTAAAGCTGTCGAACTTCAATTGCAAAGGTGCTACTCTTTCTGAAATTCCTGTAAAGTGTAATGTTGTTTTTGTACTTTTTCTTGATTAGGAATCCCACTTCGTGTAGACCTTTGGTTTTCCCGATATAACAGAAAATCATCTGCCTAGCCTTTTCCCAATTGTTGTTGGGGTCAGCTTCCAGTCTTATCGGATTCAGCTGAGTACTAGTATTTTATATGGAGCGACTGCCTATCTGACTTCCATAACCCAGTAACTGGATAACACGATACCCCTTGGCAAGACTGGTGTCAGATCTCAAGCTTCTGATTACCCGTAACGACTGTCAAAGATCTTCAAATTACAGGCGGGACCAACGGTTTAACGTACTTTCCGAGGCACGGAGGAAACTCGGTATGTTGAAATGGTCACCCATCCATGGACCGACCTCGGCAAGCGTTGCTTAACCTTGATGATCGACCAGTGCGGCTGTTATTAATATTCTTCAATGTTGCAGCCCATTTTCTTGACTTCTGAAATCCCCAAGATGTCACAATTAATGTTTTTTAGGGCATTCCGATTCCCAGCCATCGTAGGCGTGGGCTTGCGAACGGCAAGTAATAGGTATATCGCTGTCCGATAAAGACCAGGCTCAAGTTTACGGCGCGTAGTGTTCCACGCACACCTCAAAGAGATGTCAGCAAAAGTGAAGGGGCCTGCCAGGCCCCAGGCCAATGCTGTCTGGGTAGCGGTTAAATTTCACAAGCAACTGAAGGAACACGGGTGGGTTTTAGTCAATAAAAGTCTGACACCCGCAATGACTTCTCCCGCTTCACCCAGAGCGGGAGAAGTCATTGGATAATTTCAAACCCAAAAAAAGGGCATTATGTGTGATTCGAGGAATCTTTCTGTTGTCGATAGCGATCTTACATTAAAAGTGCAGAGTTTTAACGTAGTAACTATGTCTTTTTTTTTTTTTGGTGGAGGGTAGTGGTCTAATTCCCTACGAGGACCAGTCGGATTGGGGATTTTTTTGTTTTTGTTATTGTTTGGTTCTGGCTTATTACTACTTGGTTTGTTCCAGTAGCTGATGATTGTATCCTATGCTTTCCACTCAGCTGGAGGGTTTGCAGTAGGCAGGGGGTTGCTTCTTTTTCTCATTAAATCGAATGCATTCAGTCTATTTGTTTTCAATAACGTTTGTTGCCTTTCTTAATGACTAATTTGTCAACGTTAATAATTGCATAATTGCCCTTTCTTCTACTAGTTTTGGCTGTAACTGTCTCCTTTTATCAAGGAACTCTTTCGGGTAGACCTCTGAAGCATAAACATTTTATAATTTCTTTGTATTCTTCATGATCACATTTTTCTTCCAATTGTTGATAAGTGGAATGAGTATCGGCCTTCTCTTCCCCTCTTTCACGTAATTTTTGCCAATTCTATATATCGTGTTTAGGTCTCTGTGTTCAAGTGTGTTCCTTAGGTGAGTTCTATCGTATGCATATCTGGTGACCTCGCTGACGATACCAAGACTGCGATATTGACATTATTAAGAGGGGCTGGAGTTAAAAACTGTTATTCGGTCGAGCATTAACCTGGATCAATACGAAGTGACCAAAGATAAAAGGGCAAATGGCATCACATTTTAATCTTAAATAAGTTTTATATAGCAATCTGTAATAAGTTTCGCCCAAACATATCCAACCTGAATCCAATATTTGTCTTCTAACATATGCTACTGTAGGTTAAAATATTGACCGATAATATTGTTTTTGTTCATGTTTACAGTTTCATTACAGTTCGTCAACTTGATTTAAATTAATTCCATACTCATCACTAAACACTATTTTACTACACAAGTCCGTGGCACAAAGTCGATATTCCCGAGCAAAAGTTATTCTTTTTCTATGCCTGACCTTCGGTGAGTACTTAAAAGGCAAAACCAGCTTCTTTCAACCTCCTTCGTACCATGAGCTCACTTACTCTTGCACCTCGAGTTTCTTACAGGGCCATTTTAGGCTTGAACGACCATTAAATGCGGGATATAAATGGACGAATCTGATATAAATGGTTGGAACAAGCAAACGATGAATCAGCATATCATTTTGTAGGTTTAATATTTTTTTCTAATTTCAAGTGCCCTGCCTGCCCCTCTCAGCTTGGGTTCAATTGGGCACAATGAACGCCTAAAATTCAAAAAAGATCTAAAAGCTAAAAATAAAACAAATAACTCAACAAACAAAATAACAAACATAATAACTGTTAATGAAAAAAATTCGAAATTTTAAAATAAGACCAAAAGTGGCAATAAGAGCAATTCTCTCAAAATTATGCAAGTTCGAATAAAATTAAAACAATCGCATGAGAGATGACGTTCAATTGTTTTATCAATAAGTAATAATTGGTTTTATTATAAAACAAAATAAAAATTACCATGCAAAGGTAAAAAAAAAGTTTTACGACCATTTTTACTTGTTCCGCTAATTTTGCAAATGGCTTCATCTTTTAAACTGATCGACTCCTTGTGAATTCAAAATAGTATATAAAAATAAGTTATATATGTAAAATGTTTGAGATGAATTTTATTATTGAACATTGTCATTATTTATACCTTATAGGTGATGTTCTTCAGAAAGGCCAAGTGCGCAGTACCCATAACCGGCGTGTGTGTATGGCTAGATGTATGAATGTGTGTGAAGCAAAAGAAGTATGTAAGGATCGTAGCAGGTGGCGTTCTGTAGTTTCTGCCTACCCCCATGGGAAAAAGGCGTGAGTTTATGTATGTATATTGTCATTATTACAGGTGTAACGCTGGTTATTTCGGGGAAAGATGCGATGTTTCGTTGTGTAAGAACTATTGTTTGCAAGGCAACTGTAGCTCCAATGATGAAGGGCTGCCCGAGTGCAGGTAAAACATTATTTTTCATTCAAGTCCCGGTGTCTGTAATTAAATCATTCAAGTTAAATTTGACCGACTTCCCAGGGTTAGATTGAGCTGAAAATTTGCACACACTTTTGTTTCTCGTGACAATGTAATTTTTTTAATATAAAAACTTGTTTATACAAAACATTAAAGCTTGTTTTATAGGTATGCTTAATTAAATTGCTTTGTTTCACATTTTCATTATTTCAGGTGTAACGCTGGTTATTCTGGAGAGAGATGTCAATACGACGCGTGTTGTGGATATTGTTTAAATAACGGCAACTGTTTTCTGGACGAAGAGGATGAGCCTGCCTGTGAATGTATTGAAGGTTACGAGGGTACAAGATGCGAAGCCGATGAAGATTTTAATGATACTATAACCATCCTCGTTAGCCACCGCAACAAGACGTCAACCTTAGTCGTCCCGTAATCATGATAAAAAAGCAAATCGATCAATTTTTTTAAGAAACTATTAATGCAATAAATCCCGAAAAATATTAAGTTAATCTTAATTCTTCATCACCATCATCATCAATTCAGCTGCACCACATTGGCCTATCACATGCGTCTCGCATCCAGCGGACACCCGCAACCTTAACCCGGTCATTGGTCCACTTAGTGGAAGGCCTACCAACGCAGCGTCTTTAATCTTTGTAATGCAATGTGATTTTTGAAACCGGTCAGTTCGGCACTAAAAAAAAGGAAAAAAAGGATAAAGGATCCCTACATACTTCTCAGAGGAATGAAAGCTGACTGCAGGTGGTTCATTGTCAAGTCTGCAAACACCTTCCTTCAGGAATGTTAATGTTCTAGAGTGTTACTGTTGAATGCTACAATATTTTCAGATATGATGATATTTGGTTTTACAGATTTGAATTGTTGTTATATTCAATTTTGATTGATTCGATTGAATGGATATTATATAATTGTGTTCAATCGATTTGAATGTGATGTTTTCATTGCTTCTTAGTTAATGTTACTCGAAAGTTTTAATAAGATTTAATATTTATCAAAAATTAATATTAATATTTATTAATATAATAATTTTATTAATCTAATTATGTTTTTTAGTAGAATTATATTTTATTACAATACAATGGTAGCATTACCCCAATGGTAGTTTGGGCGCACGGTTGGCGCAGTGGTTGAGCGATTGGCTGCTGCGCTGCTTGTCGCGGGTTCGATGCCCGCAAGTAACAAATATTTGTATGACCTACAGGTAGTTGTTCCGGCTCTGGGTGTTGTGTATGTGAGTTTAAATGTTTGTAAACGCACCCACGATACAAGAAAAAATTCCTAGTGTGGTGCAACATTATTTAAAAAAAGCAGGTAGCAGTTTTTTCTTATAAGTTCAACCCCCTTACATCGCTAGGGAAATGGCAACAATAGGTTCTCTAAAAAAAGCTTTTTGAAACGGCAACTTTTTATAAATAACCTAGAAAATCTTACTTTACGCCGTACACGTAACAATCACAACCCGTACAAGAAACGTAACGAACGAAAACTCAGAGAACCGCAATTCCGACGAATAAAAACAATTTTGCAAAAACATTGACCGCACCACAACGACTATTAGCCATTACCGCGCTCTAGCTAGTATGGCTTCACCCCGTTGCGCCCGACTGTACTTCCTAAGGCTTCGAGGTAAGTAATGAAGCAGCCGCTTGTTTATGGTACAGTCGAGTACTGCAGTGGGGTTAATTTATTTTTGCTATAAAATAAAAGCGAAGAGTTCCGTGGTGACTTGGGGTAAAAATTGCTTGAGCAAAATAAAAGTCGTTATCCCAAACATACATCGTATCCTAGTAAAAATTAATTTCTGATTCTTAGAAACTTTTGCATTTTTTTAACTTTTGCGAGCAATAGAAAAACGTGACAAATCTGTCAGAATGCACTGGAATAAACTTTCCAAAAATGAACACGGCAAAACTTTGGAATGTGAAGCAATGTTCACAAGACGCTGAAGCCAAGCAAAAATAAGTTGACCTGAACACGCTATGTTTACTCCGAGGGTGAAGTTTAAGTAGAAAAAGATACATTGTTTTGTATTAAACAGTATTTATATTTAATCTGGCAAAATAAAAAATAAACTTGGATATGACTTTTTTTTCGTCCCTCAAACAAAATATTACAACGATACAATGCGTTGATATTTCCCGTGACGTCGCACCCAAATATACTATGACTGACTTTGTTTCGTTTCCCCCCCTCCCTTAAAACTTAAATATTTTGTTGCACTCGAAGAATTATTAGATTTACTTTTAGTTAACAGATAGTTATTCAGTAAAACAGTTAAGCTTTAAAGATCTAGCAGTATAGTATAAATATACTTTTTACTTAGAAGTGACGTCATAAGGACTCCTTGAATCTTGATGCGCTTGCCATGATGCGTATTTTTTAATGGGGAATTTTTAACTGCACCTCTATTTAGAAATTTAAGCAAACAAAATATCTCCACTAATAACCTACTGCAAAACAATATTACTCACCGTAAAACAAAAATACTGATTTGCACACAAATTATTCAATTAAATATAAAATAAATGTGAATTAGTCCAAGAGCGAGCGAAGCGAGCTCGGGAGCTTAGGGCACCCCGACACGGATAGGTTAGGTTCGAAGGAGATGACGGGAGCTGAAGTGAGCGAGCAAAGCGAGCGAACTCAGCTCCCGTCATCTCCTTCATGTTAGGTTACTTTAGACCCTGCAGACAGAAATAGGAGCCCTGCGCAGCGGGGCTCCGTCGACTTTGTTTCGTTTCCCCCCCTCCCTTAAAACTTAAATATTTTGTTGCACTCGAAGAATTATTAGATTTACTTTTAGTTAACAGATAGTTATTCAGTAAAACAGTTAAGCTTTAAAGATCTAGCAGTATAGTATAATTCATTTATTTGATGAGCAAATTTAGTGTGCAATTCAGTATTTTTGGTAGTAATTTCGAATATTTTGATTGAAAAAAGGGGAATTACAGTTAAAGTATTAAATACCACCCTTTTTTAATCCCTTGATAGAGTAAGGTCAATATTTTTCGACGAAGTTGCGGACTATATATAATAATTGTTTATGCAGAAATAAATTATCTGAACTAA
Organism: Orthosia gothica; assembly: GCA_949775005.1. Taxonomy (NCBI): domain Eukaryota; kingdom Metazoa; phylum Arthropoda; class Insecta; order Lepidoptera; family Noctuidae; genus Orthosia; species Orthosia gothica. The sequence goes on along the minus strand of OX459054.1, from coordinate 14,519,717 downwards.
CCAACCCAAAACCACAAAATAGTAAGTATACAGAAGGGCCACTCCCGCCGTTTAGAAAATTGACAGCTAAACTTGACAGATTCACTAGGGTTGCTTAGATTCATTATATTGATTCCGAATTTAAAAAAAGAGTAAGTTGCCCAAGTTAAAAACATAAATACACACATCAACACGGTCTAGGGATATTTTTAAAAAAGCGAATTACTATCAATGTGTTAATTATTTATATGTCATGTATTTATTTAAAAGATACGTTATTTAATATTCTACCATTTTTTAATAATGGTTAAGGTACTTCGATTAAATTTTCAGGATTTTATGGAAAAAAATGAAGTATAGACGGAAACCGTATATGAATTAACTTTTAATTTATGAGTAAAAACTGAAAAAAATAGAAAAATCATTTAATTTTTGTTTATAAACTTGAAGTTAGTAGTCTGAGAAAGCGCCCATGATGTTCATAACACATCGGCAACGATTCGGCATGCTCAGAACAAGGTTGTCAATGTCTTGCTGCGGAATATTGTCCCATGTCCTTCTGAGGTGCGCAAAAAGTTGATCTTCTGTAGCCAGATTTTCAGGAACTTCCTTCAGAGCTCTTCTTTGCAGCATATCCCACGCATGCTCAATGGGATTTAGATCTGGCGATTGAGAAGGCCAGTCTAAGGCCCTAACATTGTGTGTATGTAACCAAGCTGCTACCGTTCTCGCCGTGTGTGCCCGGGCATTGTCGTGCATGAGCAGGAAATCTTGCCCCATTTGTGTTCTGTGGGGCAAGATTACGGGCCCCAGCACCTGTTGGACGTATCGTTCTGCCGTCATATTGCCCCGCACCCAAACGAGATCCGTCCGTCCTCCAAGACGAATTCCTGCCCAAACCATAATTGTTCCTCCTTGGTATGGGTGAACTTCCTGAGGGTTCTGAAGACGGCTCTATCGTCCAGGATCTCGCCAAACACGCGTCCTTCGTGAATCTGGATGGAAGCCGAACCTGGATTCATCCGTGAACAGCACATTGGACCATTGCTCACGGCCCCAGTCCACGTGGTTCCGAACCCATTCTAATCGTCGTCCACGATTGCCTCTCCGTAAAGGTGGGACCCGGAGTGGTCTACGAGAGCGTAGATTGCTTTCATGCAGTCGCCTTCTTACAGTTTGGTCGCTCACAAGCACTTGGTGTTCCACTCGCAGCCTTTGGACCAATTGAGTCGCCGTTGCATTTGGTTGAGCTCGCGCAGTAATTTGCAAAAATCGGTCTTGTCTGGGGGTAGTGATGCGACTTGGCCCCCGGTGCCTCTCCGCTACTTCACCTGTGGCACGATAGCGTGTCCACAATCTTGAAATTACATTTTGGTGGGTCCCTATGGCCTCAGCAACATTACGCTGAACAGACCCAGCTTCCAGCATTCCCACAGCTCGTAACATCTCCGCCCTCGTCAAATGTTGGCATTGCATGGCTACAATACCTCAATTTTAACTTTATCTTTCGTTTAAAAATGAAAAAAAAACTGTAACTAAACGTAATTCGTATTGTTTTCTAAATTTCGCACAAATGAAAATTCCCTCTCATACACATCAAGACATTTTTATGCCACCGAAACAAAAGAATTTTCAAAAAATTTAATTTGGAATGAGTCTGAGATAAATTACAAACAAATCGGTGTATAAAAGATTCCAATGCGGCCAGTACTTTTCGAGTTGTTTAATTGAGTATGAAATATCCCTAGACCGTGTTGATGTGTTTACATAGATTCGTCTAAATATACATCATATCATGCTTACATGCCTGAGAGGGTAGACAGGGCATCAAATATCCATTTAGTATCACGAAAAATTTAATATTACGCCACATACGATGAATATTGTAGAGTAAAAATACGTAGTAATAGTGTAATAATGATCCCACTTAAAAAATGAAATTGTAAAAAGCTCCAAGGTCGACAAAATATAAATGTGAAAAAACAGGTACTTAATAAAATCAAAAAACTGTTAAGTATGCGGGTGTAGACAAGTGAAACGCTTAGCTGCTATTTACGCACTGGTTTATTATCTTAAATGACCGTTGGACGTGTCATTACAATAGGTGGCGCTGGGGAGGGAGATGCGCGCCTTGCACACATATATAACATTCCTCCCTCTAGTCTATAGACACCGAACATAATTAAATACCTAAGCCTACTCATAAATATATTAATTTACATGTACCTACATTATATTGTACAACTTATAGACTACTATAATAGACAATTAAAAGAACTTTTTGAAACAAGTAACGGGGCGATTCCTTAGCGATCTCTTTGGAGTGATTGAATCACCATGTTGTATGGTCTGGGTATCGGTCTCAGCTTTGTGACCAACATCCTCGGAGTGTCTCTGCGTTACTGCCTCAGCCGTGTCGCTCGCTCCAGCCTGTTGTTCACCTTCCGAGTCCTGTTGTTGGTCCTTCTCAACCTCGTCCCCTACCGTTGACGAAGTAGTCCTCCCTCTGGCCGAGCTACACGGCAAGAGATTTGGCGAGTGTAGTTCCGGCTGGGGTACAGGCATTTCTGTAGCTGCTGGCGTCGGGGAAGGCGGCGACGACCATGACGGTGAAGACGGTGGCGGTGAAGGAGAACCAGATGACCCAGGTAAGTCATCGTTTGCCTTTTCTATATTACAGAAGAGATTATTTGGTAACTTTAAAAGTAAATTATTTTCTTTCAAGCTCGTTGCCTCGCCTTTATGTCAGTGTTCTACATCTGACTGCGAATATGTACAATCTGCACATCATATCTTATGGGAGTGTATTCTTTGGCAGAATGAACGTAATATTATGTTGAATAATGTACAGGCTGCATCAGGAGTTGTTTACTATACGGACCTTGTGGAAACTAGAACAAATTTCCGTGCGTTCAAGCGTTTTTGCCATACCTATTATTGGAACCAAATATAACAGCTAGCAATGTTAGGACCCATTAATATGTATTAATGCTAATTTTTTATCCGTGGTGCTAGACAAATGGGCTTATCCCAGTTGTATATGACCCTTTGTGCTTATTGGCCTTGTTTGTTCTGTCTCCTGCCTGATATGGAGGGAAGTGGAAATTTACATTTTTCCTACTCCTCCTTTCTGATTAATTTCGTTGCGGGATCCAAGACAGGTAAATTCATTTTCCGGGACTTCGTCGAGCTTCATTGCCTCGGCGCTTTTCTGGTGGTCGCCACTGTTGTTTCTGGCTTTCAGGAGTTGCAGTGGTTTGGGAATAGAGCGGTGGGATTGTCCCAAAACAAAAAAAAAAAAAATATACTCCATTTTGTTACTTATTCCTTTATATAGCATCAGTTGATTTTTGTGTCTCTTGTGAATTTCTAAACTGTTATTGTCTCTAACTAAATATAAAACTTTACTTATTTTCTTGAATATGATGCCCTTACACCATGTATAACTTACTTTGTTTACATACTTTTTATATAATACAGCATTGTTTATTTCAAACTGTTTCGTTTTATTTTTCCCTTGTCTCTTAGTTTGTGTACACTGTTGGTTTTTTACACTTTTAGATACCGACGGTGACAAGGGTGCCGATGACTTAGGGTCCATCAGGTCTAACCGCGACCTTAACTTGTGCCCAAACACCAATTGTGCAGGAGACAATCCAGTAGTAGAATGAACTGAATTTCGATAATCCATCCGATATCTCAGTTATTGTACCGATGCTTCGTTTGCGCTGTGACTCGACATAAGACATGATTTTATCCCCTTTTTAACTACCTTGACGTAACTTTCGGCCTGGCCATTACTAGGAGGGTGATAAACCGGTGACGTCATATGTGAAATCCCGTTTGTCGCGCAAAATTGTTCGAATTCTCGCGAACAAAAAGCTGTGCCATTATTTATCACTTACTACTGTTTTGGGAACTCCGAACCTTGACATAAAATCACATAGCTTCCGAATCACCGCTGTCAAAGAAGTAGCCGTGTTCATGTTATACACATCTACCCACTTAGTATGTGCATCAACCGCAACCAAATAAACGCAACCTTTGATCCGACCTAGGAAGTCTATGTGTATTCTGTCGAAGGGACGATGTGGGAATTACCAATGAGAGGGCGGCGCGCGCGGCGGTGAGGGCCGTAACTGAATACACACATCGCATGAACCTATCATCGTTTCTATAGCCTGATCGATTCCCGGTACCAAAATCTTGACCTGGCTTCGGCCTTAGTTTTTACTACGCCTACACTGAAAAAAAAGGTTTGTTGGATTTACCAAATTAGCAAAGGTTGGCTGAATTACAAGGAAACTACGATAAATATAACAAAACCTCGCTATTGAATTTACAAAACTAAAAAGGTTGAAGTTGGTACCAGAGTTTTGATGTAAATCAACAAAGAGTATTGTACATTTTACCAAACAAATGTCAACAATTTAGTCTGGATGATTTTATCATAAAAATATGATAAATATAACAAGACCTCGCGGTTGAACTTACAAAACTACATAGGTTGCGATCAAAACATAGTCCCTACCAGAGTTTACGGTGTAAATTAACAAAGAATATTGTACATTTTACCAAACAAATCTCAACAATTTAGTCTGGTTAATTTTATCATAAAAAATATGATAAATATAACAAGACCTCGCGGTTGAACTTACAAAACTACATAGGTTGCGATCAGAATATAGTCCCTACCAGAGTTTACGGTGTAAATTAACAAAGAGTATTGTACATTTTACCAAACAAATGTCAACAATTTAGTCTGGTTGATTTAATCACAAAAATATGATAAATATAACAAGACCTTGCGGTTGAACTTACAAAACTACATAGGTTGCGATCAGAATATAGTCCCTACCAGAGTTTACGTTGTAAATTAACAAAGAGTATTGTAAATTTTACCAAACAAATGTCAACAATTTAGTCTGGTTGATTTTATCATAAAAATATGATGAATATAACAAGACCTCGCTGTTGAACTTACAAAACTACATACGTTGCGATCAAAATATAGTCCCTACCAGAGTTTACGGTGTATATTAACAAAGAATATTGTACATTTTACCAAACAAATCTCAACAATTTAGTCTGGTTGATTTTATCATAAAAATATGATAAATATAACAAAACCTCGCGGTTGAACTTACAAAACTACATAGGTTGCGATCAGAATATAGTCCCTACCAGAGTTTACGGTGTAAATTAACAAAGAGTATTGCACATTTTACCAAACAAATGTCAACAATTTAGTCTGGTTGATTTTATCATAAAAATATGATAAATATAACAAGACCTCGCGGTTGAACTTACAAAACTACATAGGTTGCGATCAGAATATAGTCCCTACCAGAGTTTACGGTATAAATTAACAAAGGGTATTGTACATTTTACCAAAAAAATGTCAACAATTTAGTCTGGTTGATTTTATCATAAAAATATGATAAATATAACAAGACCTCGCTGTTGAACTTACAAAACTGCATACGTTGCGATCAAAATATAGTCCCTACCAGAGTTTACGGTGTATATTAACAAAGAATATTGTACATTTTAACAAACAAATGTCAACAATTTCTTCTAGTTGATTTTATCATAAAAATATGATAAATATAACAAGACCTCGCAGTTGAACTTACAAAACTATATACGTTGCGATCAAAATATAGTCCCTACCAGAGTTTACGGTGTATATTAACAAAGAATATTGTACATTTTACCAAACAAATCTCAACAATTTAGTCTGGTTGATTCTATCATAAAAATATGATAAATATAACAAGACCTCGCGGTGGAACCTACAGAACTAAAAATCTTCAGGTCAAAATATAGTTTCTACCAGAGTTCATAGTGCAAATTAACAAAGAATATTGTACGTTTTATTAAACAAAGGACGATGAACAAATAAGTATGAAGTATGAGCGCGTGCCCTGTCAAAAATTGCCGATTACAAAGTTAATTTATAGATTGAGCTTTATTTTCTTTTATTTAATTGAAAGCTGTATGTATTTATAGTGTCCAATGTGTTTAATTTAAAAAAGACCCCTTTTACATTAATAAGATCTCACACGTCAGTGTTTTTGCCGCTACTTTTTTTGTAGGCGTCTTTATGAATAATTGGTTTCATTAGAATAGTTTTCTTAGAAAACATTTTCGATAAATGAAAGGCGATTAGATGCCTCTAAGCAGTGAAATGCAAATAGTAGAAGGAAGATTGCCTCAGACATAGCAGTAGTAGATTTTTCTTTCGAGGCAGTACTGGTTGGATCGATAATGTGCCCAAACAATTTGCGAATTATTTCTAGACAACGGGTTGAGAGCCACCTGAATAACACATAGACTTTAATGTTGTAGGTAGACTGCGATTGGCGTTTTTGTTCACAGAATAGACGTTTACATAGTCAACAAAATACAAACCTAGTTCTTTCATATTTTCATTTAAAGAGATTTACCTAACTTATTAGTCCCCCAAAAATATGTTTGAATAATTTTCACTATTAATTGCAAACCGGAAACGCGTTAATTATGTTTTATCAGTGAATAATAAACCCCAGCTTTAATTAGTTTTACATGTATCCCAAAAATCAAAATGGAAATAATTAAGGATGCCTACTTTTTGAATTTACTGTAATCGTTAATTTTTGCCCTGACATATATTATATACTAGTTTCTGCCAGCGGCTTCGCCCGCCCTACTTTATTATACGTATAAACCTTCCTCTTGAAACACCATATCTATTAAAAAAACCGCATCAAAATCCGTTGCGGAGTTTTAAAGATATAAACATACATAGGGACAGAGAGGAAGGGACTTTGTTTTATACTATGTAGTGATAGTGATATATCAGGGCAAAAATGGTAATCGTCCTTTCAATAATTTGGTTTGGTTCATTATATCATAAAATATGATAAACATAACAAGAACTCGCGGTTGAACTTACAAAAAAAAAGGTTGAGGTCAAAATATAGTACCTACCAGAGTTCATGGTGTAAATTAACAAAGAATATTGTACATTTTACCAAACAAAACTCAACAATTTGGTTTGGCTGATTTTATCATAAACATAATATGATAAATGTAACAAGACCTCACAGTTGAACCTACAAAACTAAAAAGGGTGAGGTCAAAATATAGTCCCTACAAGAGTTCATGATGTAAATTAACAAAGAATATTGTACATTATGTAGAACAAGTCACAACCATTCGGTTGATTGTATCATTGTTACTATGTTAGTTTCAAAGCAATTTATAGTTACCTACATTTACCGGGACAGTTGGTAATGAGTAGCAGACTCATTTGATAAAAAAATATTCGTTTAAGTGCGAGTCAAACTGGCGCACAGAGGATTCCGTACTAACATTTTATAATTTTTGTTGTTTGTTTATGTTTATTTAAAAATAAGTAAGTATTACGCTAGACTAGTTTTTATTATTTGTTGAATTATGTCCTATAATTCATTCTAGAGGAAGCCCCCCCCCTCCTATTTTTTAAATTGTTTATATTTTTAGAGTTCTGTACCTCAAAAGGAAAGAACGGAACCCTTATAGGATCACTCGTGTGTCTGCCTGTCCATCCATCTGTCACAGCCAATTTCCTACGAAACCACTGAACCAATTGGGATGAAATTTGGTAAGTACACATAATTATGTAAGTCGGTGACCCAAAGACGGACGTGCTACGTAAATGAATGAAATGTAAACATAGGGACATAGGGTCATACGGACGGAACCCTCTCTACGCGAGTTTAAATCGCACTTGTCCGGTTTATTATTATATAACGATTTATCCGCCATTACGGTTCTTAGTATGTGAAAATTTCAACCAGCTAAGAATGATCTCACTGTAAAATCGTTTATTTGAAAATAATTAATTGTTCATGATTATGATTAGGGTTCCGTTTGACACCCTTCAAGGGCGGAACCCTAAAAATCTACTGCTGATGCAAAGTGGCGATGCAAACGCTATCAGACTTATGGTTTACTTCCATGAGAACAATAATTTACATTATTACTAAGTAATTTTACTTAATATACAGGGTGTAAAAGACCTCATCACGAAGCCGTCAACCAAGCATTCTGTACATCAAATTAGGTAACTTTACGCGAAAATTATTGCTGGGAAACGACTTTTTTTTTGGGTGAAATATCATGTTTTGTGGTAGAACTCAATGCAACGCACTCAAAACATTGTGCTGATGGATAGATTGAATAGTACGGGGGTCGTGGAGAGGTTTAAATTAAAAATCTTACATTAAAATATGTATTTAAAAAAAAACTTGTCAAAAAGTTGGAACTTTGACCCCCAATATCTCCGTAACTAGAGGGTACGCAGGTATGGTGTAGAACAAAAAAAATATCGCAATGACGAGGAGTGCCTTTCGGCGTAAAGAGGTGTTTTACACCCTTTATAAGTTTATCAAGATCAGTTCGTCGGTAAAAGTTAACAGTTAGTAAGTAGCTACATTTGTTCATTAATGTCATCATCATCAGCCTATTAATGTTCCCACTGCTGGGACACAGGCCTCCTCTCTATGAGAAGGTGTGCTATAATCCACCAAGCGGACCCAGTGCGGATTGGTAGATGTCACATGTCTTCGAATTTTTTGGTTCTACCTAGGACATGCCGGTTGCCTCACGATGTTTTCCTTCACCGTTTTGAGAGTGGTGGTAATGAAATAAATTATACAAAGTAATGCGCCTGCCTGGGTTCGAACCCACGACTTACTGTTCGTAAGTTGGGGCCGCCACCACTGGGCCACCACTGCTCTCATTTCAATTGTTAATTAATATACGAAGTAGTTATGTAGGTAGTACTTAAGTTGACCGAGTTGTACCAAAACAGACCGTTCGAATAGCTCGTTTATTTTTAACGTTATAAGATTCAAAATCCATTAGACGTTTTATAAACATGCGACCGAGCGAATAATTTCAACTATACCTAACATTAATAAAGATAGTAGTAGGCATTAGAAGTAGTAAAGTAAAGGCGCTATAAATTATATATTCTGTGGTAAAGGCTTTCTGGAAGAGTTCGCTTTCTATCAGCTAGTTAATAATAAATGAGACTACATACCTTTTTTTATTTATTTTATTAGCGTGGAGATATTCTCATTCATACAACGCTACCACGAGGAGATAGCGCAGTTATGTGGGACTCTAACCCACTAAAACTCCACGGTGTCCTCCTGTGCAGCTTATGGCGGGAACACGGGTACGCGTTAGCACTCACCGCGAACCCGCCGCGGCTGTCCGTCACCGGACCCTCCTCTGGGGAGTAACCCCCATCACCGGCGCACTAGAACACACTGTGCGCCGTGACCACCCCAGGGACCAAACTAGCACCTGGGTGCCAGACGACCCCGTGTATATGGCACCCTTGGTCCCCTTGTGACGGGCCAGGGTCAATGGCCACGCCACCTACCATTTTTCGGCCGCAGAGGATAGGGAGAGCGGCGTACCGCAATACCGGCACTCCTCTCCTGCCGCGGCCTTCAACCCTCAGCCGCGATATCGTATGGGTATGGGAGACCCCATACGACATCGCGGCCCGCCTCAGTTGCGATGTCGCCTAGGCAGCACCGCAACCTACATTACCTACAAAGCCTCCTCGGGTTCCTCTTCGCTTCACCGTGGGTGACCAAGCCACGGTTACTGAGCCCCCCCGCATCGACAAAGCGGGAACCCACCGGGAGGGGGGAGAGACTACATACCTACCTACCTATTTATGATAAATATAAACCTTACTCTTGAATCACTTATCTATTATACATCCAGCAATTGCTCACCAAGACGATTCTGAAGAGCCCAAATTCGGTACCTACGATTGTTTTATTTATTACAGAGGTCCTAAGGCCACCTTCCGGCTCCATCATTAGACCAGCCCCATGGTACCATATTATTGTATTGCCAAATTTCAGCTCAATCGATTAGGGATATCTACCTTCTTCAAAATTGAGTTGAAAGATTCCACCCGAAGAAACATACATAGGTACATTGCAAATTAAATGAATGTAATGCTTGTACCTAATAACATTATATCTTGCTTACATCATCTGAGGCCGCACAAAGTCATATTAATTTCTCCAACAACCATATTAATACGAAACTTTAAACAGTATTTAAAAGTAACCTAGGTACATGTCGCTGTGGTTAAAAAAAATTAATTACTAAACAGTATCGTAGAATTTACAAAACCATACGCAATATAGGTAGTTCCATTTCCTTCCTACATATTCAATTTATGCGACTATTTCCCCTCCCCCTTCCGCACTGCCCCGCGGAGCTAGGGCTGCCACCTTTTTCTTTGACGGATAAAACATTCTGATCTGGAAGTGAAGTTGTTAATTTCGTAAATTTTTGATTGGTGCGGTTGTAGTTTTTGTAGTTATTTATTTCCTCGCAAATGTGATGAAAAATTCGTTAAACAATGTACTATATTTGTTTTATACAAATTTATGTTTTAATTTTCAGCTAATAACAATTTCGTATCTGCTTTAAATATATTTATGGCATCTAAACATGGTACGCGGAACGCACAAATTTAAATAATTGCGTATAAGCTTTATAGAAGCTTTATTTCTGTCGTCACGCCACTTCGCATTAATTACAAAAAAACACCTTTTCTGTAAATTCTGAAGTGGCGGGAACGCACATTAATCGTGATACCACTTTAAGTATGTTTGGAAAAGTAATTCCTCGGAAAAAAAAACCGGCCAAGTGCGAGTCTGACTCGCGCACCGAGGGTTCCGTACATACTTCCACTTAATCCATCTTAAATTAGCCGAGTTGAGTTAAGTATAGACCTGAAATGTATGACGCCGCATAAAAACGAGGTGCTTAACGAAACTGAGTTCTCCAAATATAATGTTTAAAAAGGACTAAATTTATAATGATGTTATTACAAATGTATAGTTTTCAGATTTTTCTAAGTACTTGTAGTATGTGACGATATTACTTGCCAAATTTCATAGTTCTAGGTCAACGGGGAGTACTCGTACCCTATCATTTTGATTCCCTCGAGAATGTCGAAATGTATGTGTTTTGTGACATAAACGGCCGTATCTTTTTTTACATTAACGTAGAAGTATGATTTTTTTCACAGCTTCAAGGGACCGTAGACTTGAGTATATGGTTTAAATTTGAACTCGATACTACGTGTTCTCGAGATAAAGAGTTCCGTTTTTTCCGATTGAGGTACGGAAGTCTAAAAATGGATTGCCATTCCTTCGCTGCACAAGAATCTTTAATGGTACTACATACTATAGATATTTCCCTTATTTCATTTATAAATATTATTTTATTGTTTAAGCTATCCAGCACTTTTGATCCAGGGGTATTCCGCTTCCCACAGCGGCTTATAGTTTTGCATTCGTTTTCTTTTCCTATTACCATTGCTACTACTGCAAGTGCTAGCATTATCGTCAATAACGTCATCTAAATTGAAATTATTTTCACTTTATAATAAAGTACGGTTGGCAACCCTAGCCCTCGCGTCGCCGCTACCGCGGCTGGCGGCTGCGCAAGTGCATAAACGCAGACGTTCATAATTCATTAATTCATTTCATTTTACGCCGGCCGGCTAGAGTTAGTAGTCGCTTCGCTCGCAATGGAAAGTGAAGAAGAAGACTTCAACTTGGGTGTCGCCGAATATTTAACAGAATGGGGACTATCTGAAGACACTATAACAAACTTTGAAGGTGAGTGCCCATTATGATCGATATAATATACCTATATTGTTAATAATGGTTTGATTAGCCGTGTTTCATGATGGCGCCATGCCTCTTAAGTTGTATTGTTCATTAAACTAATATTGGTTGTTCAATTTGTAATATTGATAGCTTATTGTGCAGTGAACTAACGATTGAGTGGTTGGCTAATGCAGTATTCAACTTGAAATGGATATAGCCCCTCTTTTGTCAAGGCCCGATAATCCACGTGTTTTTTTTGTAAATAGCTAATCACTACAAAAAGCAAGAAAGTTATCGAGTACTATAATGTGACTTTAATTAATTCTACATTTATTTGTGTTCCGGTTTTGCCGCTAATGGGTCAGAGTATAGGAATTATTAGGCCTATATAAAGGAGGCCTAGATATTGAGCTAGAAATAGTGGTTAGGTACCTATCTTATTAATAATTTACTTTGATAGATTTACAAAACGAACTTTAGTAATTTTTACACATTATTATATGTTTATCTCTTCTTTTTTAGTAAATCAGATTTCGTTCAAATTGCTTGACGATATACAAGAAACGGAACTGAAAGAATTAATTCCGAGTTTAAAGGAAAGAATATTATTCAAGCGAGGACTGAACAAACTTCAAAACATTATTCACGTAAGTGTTCATATTATTTTTTTCAAAACTTCTTGGTGTCACGGCTCCCTCTGGCCCGCGCGTACCGTTTTCGGAACAACTCGTACCAGCAAATTCAAACATTATTTTTACTAATACCTATGGCTCTAAGTCGTTAATATCGTCGATAATTGCTTGTTACAGGCGACAGAATCTGATGAAACTCTAAGCATTACTAGCGATTTTTCTGCGCCCAGTCCCACGGCCAGCACAAGCAGTGAAGAGTTGCCGACCACGAGAGAGAAATCTTCTGTAAGTTTTGCCTTTATATTTTGAGTGAGCCAGTGACAAAATCGGATATTTTAGAAATCAATAAAAGATGAATTTCAGCTCTCAGGTGTTAACTGGGACGAAGCTATAAGGGTTGGTGTTAATGTATGGTATTTTCTTTTTGTTTAGAATGATAATTTAACGATTATTTTAAAAAGCAATAATATTGGAGAAATGTGTCTAGCTTCTTTAAAAAAAAATGGTAAATTAGACACTGCGGCACGGAACTACTTGGTTAAATCAGTAGTGGAATACCATTTCAAAAAATATGGCGAAATGAAAAAACAACAATTTCAAGATATTTCCGCCCAAATTGTTTCGTTAGTCCCAACTGAAGTGAAGGTATTGAAATTCAAATTCAGTTTTTATATTGTAATGAAATGAGATACCTATGTAGTTACGGTAGTTAGTTAATTATGATCACTTATTTACTCCCTGTAGTGTAAGGCATGTAGTGTAGTGCTTTTTTTCAAAATTGTAGGCCCAGTAGTTTCGGAGATAGAGGGGGGCGGTGTTAAAAAATGTTCAACTGTCTTAACTATCACGGTTCATGAGATATAATACTCACAACGGATCTTTGTGGCTCTGAAGTTGGCTCTGTCAACTATTGCGCACGAAACAGATGAGTAAACGAGATAGGATGCGACAAACGTATGCGAGTGAAATAGACAGTTATTCAATGCTATTTTCAATTCCAATATTGACACAAAAATAGCTAGTGCGCAGCCTCTTGCAGCCAATTCAGAACCACAAAGATCCGTTGTGAGTATTATACAGGCCGGTGATAGACAGACAGACTGACTGCAGTCTTAGTAATAGGATCCCGTTTTACCCTTTGGGTACGGAACCCTAAAAACTATCAATTCCATGTTGTTAAGTTGATATTTATGACAAACTAGCTGACCCGGCAAACTTTGATTTGCCATAAAAAGACCAAACATTTATCTACCCTACCCTACACTACACTACCCTACCCTACACTACACTACCCTACCCTACCTATAAACCTCACGGAGCCCGAGACCTTTCCAACGAATTCAAAACCTTGGAAATTGGTTTGTGCATTCTGGAGTTATAGCGTCAGGGAGAAACCCGACTTATTTTTATATAGTTGATACACTTAAATGATTAATTTTGATTTCCTTGATATTCATGCTTAGTTCTTTATAATTTGTTTTGATTTCCATAGGAGACATACTACATTCCAAGCCAAAAGTTTGGAAAAAATAAATATATTCCAGCAAGGGGAAAACTTCCTGATAAATATAACAATCACAAACGTTTGCTGCGGAAGAGTGGGGTAATAATAAACGAAAGGAGAGCCCACACAAGCATCGACGATGTTCTGGCTGACACAGCTGCAGCAGTTGAAAATCAAAGTGGTATAAATTTGAAAATATGTTATACAAGATGTAATAGTTTTATCTAATTAGGCTGAAGCTAGATTAAACTTGATCTATTGTTTACCAGTATCTAATGAAGAATTTGAAGAGTTAAAAGTTTGGCTGAAATACAACAAGGAGCCAGTGCCTGAAGTAATCGAAAATTGGAGGAAAACAACCACATTGCGCCTGAAGGAACTACAATCCGAAAAATATGCAAACTTACATGACATCGTGAACGATTGGCCCTCTTATAAATTGAGTTTCGGATATAAGTTGGTAAGTTGTGAACCTTTTTACATGCTTTTTATTAGCTTGACCCCATATATTTGTTTCAATCTTGTGAGCAATATTTAAAAATATATATATGTATATGTTAACAGTCAAAACTCTTAATCGGTCAAAACTACTTTTGACTGGTTTCAGTCAAAACCCTTATTGCGTTAAAACGCGTTTATTCTAATGAAATAAATGTTAGCTATGGTACAAGGTTACTTAAAGGTTCAAAAAAAAAACCTAACAACCTAATAAGTTTCCTAACGACCTTTAGGTTATTATAATTTAGTACAGAAATAAAACAGAAACCACCTAATAATTTGTTGTAATAGTTTTGACCGGTCAAAAGTAGTTTTGACTGTGACATATGTATATAATTGTTTTTTGTTTTCAGATTGAACTGGATTTCGAAACCAAGTTTAAAGGATCAGAGCTCCGACTGTTCAAAAAATGGCCCATATTTTTAGAGAAAGCTCTTAGTCTTTTGAAAACAATTAAAGCTGCTTCTGTCTACATTAAATTGATTGAAGAAAACCCAAGTGAAGGTTGGTTATTATATACTTGTATTGATCAAAACTTTCACGAATTTCACACTAAAACAGAACTCAAAGTTTCCGTTTTTGTGTGAAATTCGTGAAAGTTTTGATAATAAAACCATTTATATTTATTATGTATATTTCAACTGAGTTTTTATAATAGCAAAAATAGTTTAGCAAAAAAAATCTCTGATAACCAGTTATCTTCTTAGTAAAACTTAAACTAATTAAATCAACGAATATGCATCATAACTTATTCCATTTTTATTTTTCAGATGTTAGAGACTTCTGTTATTGCGCGGCAATCGGATATAAAATAGTTCCAACTGTGAGAATACAGTGTCAAGATACAGCTGGCAAAAAAAAAACCATAAAGCCAAGCATTCAAGAAGCTATGAACAGTTTCATTCTTCATGCAAAGGTATGTATAATTTCACTTCTTTCCATACTAACGACAATTTCCACCCCCTGAGCGTTAACCGATTTAGACACATTTTTGATATACCATCAGTCAGACCAAAATAAGTTTGTACATTATCTAGTTTATTAAATATTTATTTAATATCAATAAACAATAAAACACTAAAACAGGGATAATTAAATCTATTGATGATATTGAAAAAAAGCGGAACAACGAATTTCATGATCTTCCTTTTATTTAAGATGCTATGTTACGTGCAAAAAAATAAAGCTTCCGTTGACTTGAGCCTTTTGATCGGTTTCGCAAAATTACGGTTTGTTTTTGCAATTTGGCGGGTTCGATTCCCGGTTCAGATAGGAGATTATTCAAAATGATTGAATGCGGTTCAAATTGTTTTTAAAATCAAAATGATGTCTTCTTTCAGTAAAACTGTATATTTAAAATACTTAAGATACTTTCCCTCCATGTGGCATAGCCTTGGAACAGCCTGTATAAGTACACTTCTTGCTTGAGAGCTTCGCACAGACTAATCATAAGGGTGAATTACGTTCCGAACCCCTTTAAATAAATATAAATGCAATACCTAAGCAATAAAAAATAGTCAGTGTCAACACTGACTAGGAATTATAAAAAAAATATGGTTAAAAGTAAACAATTCATTCTAATTTCCAGAACCAAAGCGAAGTCCCCACCCAGCTGGACTATCGGCGAAAAGCCCAAACTGCTAAGGGTCTACGGTGCCAACCCATCATTATTGTTGTCGGACCAACCATCGATGCCCTAA
Organism: Orthosia gothica; assembly: GCA_949775005.1. Classification (NCBI taxonomy): domain Eukaryota; kingdom Metazoa; phylum Arthropoda; class Insecta; order Lepidoptera; family Noctuidae; genus Orthosia; species Orthosia gothica. Next base: position 14,503,720 of record OX459054.1, on the reverse strand, counting down.
AGGACTTTTATGTTGCGTATGATAACATCCTTTATAAAATAGACTCGTTCTTGAAAGCGCTGGATGTATGCTTCAAAACTTTTCACTGCCTGGATGCAGAATATCCCACAGAAGCCGTGCACATTTGGCTATTTCTGCAAAAATATTTTTATAACATTGACACAATAGCAGACAAAAAGCTTTCGGGAGTCTCATCTTTCATCTCCGACTTGGAATAAGTGATTTATTTGCTAAATTTAATCAAAATGTTTGTTTGTTTCAAATGTCTCGCTACAGTTGAAGATTACAAAGATTTTTGTGAACATTTAAAAGACCATAACTTAAGTGCAAACGCAGCATATCGCTGTAAACAGTATCAATGTGATCGCGAATATCAAAATGTACGGTCTTTTAGACGGCACTTAATTGCCCAACATTTGAATAAACAAACAATTTTTAATCAAAATCTGCCTACAAATGATTGTGCTTTAAGTGAAAATATACATGATACGTGTAGTTTGTTAGATCCTTGTGAATCCTCTGAATATCATCGTCTAAACAATGTTTGTCGTGAGAATGCTTTGGATACTGCCCATAGTATGTTAGAGAAATCTGCCGCTACGTTAGCGCTTTCATAATTCAGTGACGGTGGGGTTAACCGGAAAACTGCTCTTAAAATATTGGAAAATATTCAACTTCACATTACCCAAGTTCTTGGTGATATTTTTAAACATGTAATACCTATTTATAATGAGTTCAGTCAAAGTGAAAAAGATAACATGCATGAAATAATTTCAAATCCTTTTGGTAATATGCGCACAGAATATCAAATTATAAAATACTTTACAGACATCAAATGCTACATTGCTCCTGAAAAGTACATTATTAATGAAAATGTTGCTGTTAATACAGTCAACACTTCAGTAATGCTTGCGCCTAAATCCTGTACTGGCGCCAAATTACCGCTTCGCTCAGTATTCAAGAAAATTTTTGAATTACCCAATTTTTACAAATTAGTTTCAAATACATTAAAACCTAACGAAGTTGATTTTCCAAATTTTGCTCACAGTTTAATTTGGCAAAAAAAAATTGCAAGTAAAGAAGGTAAACTCTGTTGTCCTTTTTTTATATATTTCGACGATTTCGAATGTAATAATCCCTTGGGTAGCCACGCCGGTGTACATTCAATATCAGCTGTATATTATCAATTTCCTACTATGCCACAGGAATATCTTTCACTGCTGGATAATGTGTTTGTTGCAATGTTGTACAAGTCTTCTTTTAAGATATACGGTAATCACTCTGCATTCTACGAACTCATTAAAGAATTAAAATATTTAGAAGAGGAAGGTATAGATATAGATACTGCCAATGGTAAAGTGAAAATCTATTTTATACTTGGAATGATATTAGGAGACAATCTAGGACTAAACACAATACTCGGATTTTCTAAATCTTTTAGCAGCAATTACTACTGTAGAATATGTAAAAGTCACAAATCTATAATGAAAAAACAAACCAAAGCAGATAATGCACTATTAAGAGATCAGGATAATTATGCTAATGACCTTGAGCAAAATAATGTTACAGAAACAGGAATAAGTGAATATTGTTGTTTTAATGATATTCCTAGCTTTCACGTAGTGGATAACTGTTGTGTTGATATTATGCACGATATTTTCGAAGGAGTGTGTCATTACGACTTAGCTCATATTATTTTGTATTATACTCAAATATTACACTGTTTTGACCTGGCCACTTTAAATAATCGCTTAAAATTATTTGACTATTCAGTTATAGAGCTTAACAATTTGTCTGTTTGCATAAATCAAGAACATTTAGTTCGCAGTAAGTTTAAAATGTCAGCTTCGGAAATGTTGATGTTTGTACATTTGTTCCCTCTACTAGTTGGAGATTTAGTTCCTAGTGACGATCCCGTATGGCAATTTTTAATAATCTTACTAAAAATAATTCATATTTTATTATGTAGTGTTGTCGATGCTCCAACTGTAAAATTGTTAGAATCTTTAATTACTGAACATCACGAAAATTACATTAACCTTTTTAATGATACATTAAAACCAAAACACCATTTGATGTTACATTACCCGCATATTATTGAGCAGGTGGGCCCCTTAAAGCAATTATGGTGCATGAGATTTGAAGCTAAACACAAAACATTGAAAAACACAGCTCATATCATAACTTCTAGAAAAAACATATGTCTAACGTTGCTAATGAAAGAACAGTTAGCGTTTGCAAACAGAATTTTTGTAAAAAAGGGATTAGAGTCTCGAGTGGAATTAGGAAAAGTTACTGTACGGGAGTCGCGTGTGGATATTTCTCACATCAACGATACTTCTAATCAAGATGTTGATCTATCTTGTGATTTTCAATGGATACGATTTATGGGCACAAAGTATAACCCAGGCATGATATTAGTTACTACCAATGAAAATGATATATATTTTTTCAAATTAGAAAGAATTTTTCGTTCTAAATACTCTATGAGTTTATATTTTCTATGTAAATCATTAAAATGCTCTGGTTTTAATGATCATTTTCAAGCTTATTCAATTGAAGGAGAAAACGATTCCATGGAGTTGTTGAAACCAGAAAATTTAATTATTTCTCCCACTAATGTTCATGTTATTGCCACAGGTGAATCTTATTGTCGATTTAGTTACTATTAAAATTAAATATAAAAAAGTTTTCATCCTTAAACTGACATAATTTAAAAATAAGTTATCTATTGTATTACCTAAACTTAGCTTTAGTTATTTTCGAATTTTTATTTTACTTATGCTTAGGCCCTCATTCTACATGTGTGCCGATCGATGTGTTATCACTACTATAAATGTTCACTTCAGCTCTTAACGCCAGCCAACAAAAGCACTTGTTGACTAAACTATTCAGTTGAGTATAGCCGCGAAACTAGCGCCACTCCGGAAATGTTCTTATATCTCCTAAATTTTCAAAACAATTTGTCGTTCTGTAGTTGTCCCAAAAAACTTGCACAACAAAAAGTGGCCGTTTAAGTTTTTCGGGACAACTACAGATCGACAAATTGTATACAGTAACTTAATACATATTATTGGTGTTCCCTAGTATCTAACAGGCAGAAATTATTAAAAATTGATCTAATTTAAGAGCTTATATCTCTGAAATTAGATCAAATTTTAAATAATTTAAACATTTTCGAAGTGGCGCTAGTTTCGCATACTCGCCTTAATGCAAATGTCGAATGCGGGCACCCTGATGCCTGGTAAAGCTCATCAGCATCCTGGCCAAATCGTGGCAGTATTGTGTCATTTATAGTAAGAAAGGTTTTGTATCCTATAGGGATATAATTTTATGATAAGTGATCTAGTGATTATTTAATTGTATTTATGATTAGTAAAATAAATTTTATGTTATGTACCAAAAATCTGTTCATTTTTCTTTAAACCACCGTTTTTATTAAGCCCATATTAAGGTTACTGGTTTTATAAGGTTACTGGTAATTCGACGTATTCTAGAAACTGCTGATTTACTTGCTGAAAAGGAATACGTTGAATTACCAATAATCCTGTATATTTTTGAAGTGTTTGTCAAACGGTCTTAAAACCTTTTTTTCAGACCCTGCATTTCTTGTAAGGTTTTTTCTTCTACTATATTTTTAGGGTGTGGTATCATTGAAAATTAGAAACTTATTAGCTAATCTGCAATACTGACATGGTACACAAGAACTTTCGTGGCCACTGCTGGCCACAAAATTCGTACGTTGTTTGAAAATCTTAACTGCAATATGATTTTACTCTCATACCATGTTAGCAATATTGCAGATTAGCTACTAAGTTTCTAATTTTCAATTATATATACCCTAATAATATTCTGGAAATCAATGTTTAGTAATATAAACCAAAAAGTCGTGTACATTTTACTAGTGTTAGTTTGATAAATTAACCAAACTAACACCAGTAAAATTTACACTATTTATTTGGTATGTTTTACTAAACCAAGACCGGTACATACAATCAGACAAGCACTGATAAAATATTGGTAGATATTACCAGTTAAAGTTTGGTAATAACTACAGCATAAATCTGTTAGATATTACCAAACAAATGTTAGGAAAAAATACGAAACAAACATGATAGATAATACTTAATTGTATTTGATAAAATCTACGATACACTTCTGGTAGATAATACAATATTATCTCTGATAAAAAGCACGATACACATCTGATAGATTATACTAAACTAACTTTGATGAGAACTGCATTACACATCTGGTAGAAATTACCAAACAACCTTTGGTAGTAACTAAAATTAAATCTGGTACTTATTACCAAACTAACGCTGATAAAATACACCAAATGTGATTAGTAAATGCTGCTAAATTTTGTTTGTTAGAGTTTACCAAATAAAGTAGATTATACTTACGAGTTAAATTTAGTTTTCTCTATCAAACTGATTTAATACATTTTACCATATAATAAGTGCTATTTACCAAATTTTTGTTGTGTATTTTACCAAATACCTTTGCATTGTCTATTAAACTACCTTCGGTAATTTTTACCAAAAAAAGTAACAGTAGAAGATACAAAATGTATTTGGTAAAAAAAACAAGTATGTTGGGTAAAATATACAATATCTCTTTGGTAGATTGCAGCAAACTACATTGTACTTTTTTACTAAAGTACTTTGATGAAAACGTTACAAAAGTACTTTGGTTGAAAATCTACTAAAGTTCTTTAGTGAGAAACGCTACTAAAGTACTCTGATAAAAAATGTTACTAAAGTACTTTGGTAAAAAATGTTACTAAAGTACTTTGGTGAAAAATGTTACTAAAGTAATTTGGTAAAAATTATACTAAAGTACTTTGGTGAGAAATGTTACTAAATTACATTGGTAAAAAATGTTACTAAAGTACTTTGGTGAGAAATGTTACTAAATTACATTGGTAAAAAATGTTACTAAAGTACTTTGGTGAAAATTGTTACTAAAGTATTTTGGTAAAACATTATACTAAAGTACTTTGGTGAGAAATGTTACTAAATTACTTTGGTAATAAATGTACAAAATATATGTGTAATCTACCAAATAAATTTGGTACAACGTCAACTTAATGTGTTTGGTAAAATCAACCAAAATTCGTGATAGGACTAAAATCAACCGTAAACTTTGATTACATTTACGCAAAATCTGTTAAATCCAACCTAACATTTTTTTCAGTGTAGATGCGAAGAATGTAGTTCTTTAAGAATTATTTTGTATAAGCTTGAGGGAATAACCACCTTGTGGCCTCGTATGACACAACCGTTCTCATACGATTATTGTGATCTACATAAGTAGTACGGTTTTAACCTTATATCCGTTATCTTGGGTGGCCAACCCAACAAAATAAAATCTTTTACCTGCCTCAAAACTATGTCACTACTTATCTCCTCACGTAACTTGTCTAATGTCACGGGCATGCTGCCGTCCACAACAAAACAAACATAAGTCGCGCGGTCGTATGCGACCTCGCAATCGCAACACTACACTGTTCAGTGCAAGCGCACTCGTGCACGGCGCGCGGCAAGCTCGCGCTTGAGAAATAGTCAGCACTGTTGTCAGCGCTGCGCACATACAATGATAAGAAATCCCGTCCAGGAATGTGTGGCCCGCCGCCGCTGATCACATATAGGTTCATAATATTCGTCCTACCCGCATAGCTTATTGGTAACACCAACATTCCTAAACAAACCAGTTTTCCGCCGTTATACGTTATCAACTGTTTTCGTGTACTTGATAACGGCACAACTTTAAAATTACTTTTGTAAAAGTCCTCCGAAACTACCGCTATCTTTTCAAATTTAAAAGGGACGGTATCAATCAAAACAGTTTCTACCATGGGTTGATGGAAACAATGTTCCTCCGATGGTCAGGTCGTGGTTCTGACAAAACTCGATAAACCGATCCCCATTGTCGTTGCATATTCCAAGACCGTGTGATATGCCGTTCGCGGTTAGTGTTAACACTCCCAACCTTTGCATTCAGGTCCCCCATGACGATGACGATGTCTTGCTTCTTTATGCTCCTAAGGGTGGCGTTGAGGGCGTTGTAGAAATCGCTGCTATTTACGCACTGGTTTATTATCTTAAATGACCGTTGGACGTGTCATTACAATAGGTGGCGCTGGGGAGGGAGATGCGCGCCTTGCACACATATATTACAAAAACCAAAGATGATCTTAAACAAGAAGAAAATTATGCTGTGCAATCAGAGGAAACATATTTGTAAGCTGTATGACTTGAACCTTATTATTATGACAAGTGCCCAATTTCATCTATGGGCTTAAAATAATTTATTATAATCCTAGATAATGAATTTCTAATTTGTCAGCTTGAAAGATTAATGACCTTTATAACTTAAAAATAATTGAAAGAAAGAATTAAAAACAAAAAAGTAAATTCAGTCTGTAACGAATAATAAAGGTAACCCATCCAATGCAACCAACCTCGTTACAGTACTTAATGTATGAATGACGTGACAAACGCCTGCACAAAGCACTCATGACAGCCGCGACTGAGCTCGGTCCAATATTGCCCAATATGCCCTGTAAAACCGTAATGTCAAAGTGAGAGTGCCCCCTCTGTCTGCGGCATGCCGCCGCTTACGTACTTTGTGCCAAAACCAACCAATTACACAATATTTGTTAAGTTCGCTTTTGTACATAAACAATCATATTGTGTTTGAATTTATATATTTTTGTGTGCATTAAACAATAAGGAAGAATATTCAACGCAACATTCACTACACTTCATTCTAAATTTAAAAAAATAACTTCACTCTTCTTTCAGAGACGCTCATTTCGTTCGTGCCCCCGGGTCTAAGTTCAAATGCTCCTTCCATGTTTGATTCTTATTTACAAGGCGGCAAAAGTAAATTACGTTCCAGCTTGCGATTGATTGTTCTCGGCAATCCCTCGAGATTGCGATTGCAAGTTGCAATTTTATTGCAACCTCTGTCGGCCTTACTAAGAAGCGTGGATCGACTTTGTTTCCGCATGCTTTTTTGAGATGATCATCTCTCAAAACTTTGCGTTGAAAGTTAGATCTTGTGTTGAAAAGGAAATTTTTGTAACTGATAGTTTTTGATTGCCGTTTCCTACTACAGTGACTTTTAGATAGGTTGCTACTAATTTCGTATTGCAATCTATTTGATGTCTACTTTTACTACTATCATTTTCAAAATTTGCTTTGAAAACAATGGTTAAACATTCTACCGGAGAAATTACCTAAACATAATGCGAAAGTTATGCATTAACACGGCCACTACTTAATATAATTAAAGTAACCAAAAATGCCTGAATTAAAATGCCGTAACCAGTTACCTAAATCGCAATAAAATAAAACCCTAAAGTACTGAGCTTAATACAATTTTAAGAATAATACTCGAGCTCTCGTGGTAAGCTCGCAAAGTCGAGCAAATGTTTCCCGCAAATAAATAAAGGTACAGAATTTCATCTGGCATTTATAGACGAGGTTGTTCTTTACGACTATTTTGTTGACTGTACGCGTGAATTTGTACAGTAAAGTCAGTAGATCTGTTGATGTGGGAAAAAGAGGAATACTATTTTTGTTTTTTTGTGTTGAGAAATGCTCATGCATACTGCACTACCGAGGGGAGATAGTGCAGTTAGTTGGGACTCAAACTCCACGGTGTCCTCCTGTGCCGCTTATGACGGGAACACCGGCATGCTTTAGCTGAGCCTCATAGCTGTGGTTTGGTCACCCACGGTGCAGAAAAGAGGAATCCAAGGAGAGGCCTGCTCGTCAGGGCTTTTGCCGATAAGCTGGCCGTAGCGGACAACAAGTAGGTTGTGGCTTGGCAACAGAGGTGATATCGTAACTGAGGCGAGCCGCGACGTCGTATGGGACACATCGCGGCTGATGGTAGGAGGCCGTGGCGGGAGAGGAGTGCCGGTATTGCGGGATCGCCACTGTTTGATGGCGGACGCGGTGGGCCGCAGGATTGGGGATTACTTCCCAGAGGAGGGTCCCGTGACGGTCAGTCGGGCATGCCTGTTTGCCCGCCATAAGCGGCACAGGAGGACACTGTGGAGTGGGTTACCGCATTGTCAAGGCAACCGGGGGAGATGCTTTTCCATACTTAATCCTACTTCATATCCTACTAATATTATTATTGCGAAGGTTTGGATGGATGGATGTTTGTAACACAATCAAACAAGAACGGACCTGGATGAAATTTGGCACATAGATAGATTATAGTCCGGAATAGCTTTCTATTGTTCGTGGGCAGATACTATCTCCATCAGCATCATTGCAGCCGAAAGACGTCCACTGCTGGACATATGCCTCTAGCAAGCGTCGCCACACTTATCGGTCCCGTGCGTTTCCCATCCACCGAACTCCCGCAGCCTTGAGCAGGTCATCGCTCCACCTAGTGGGAGGCCTTCCAACGCTGCGTCTTCCGGTAAGCGGTCGCCACTCTAGAAGTTATCGGCCCAACGGCCGTCTGTACTGCGAACAATTCGCCCTGCCCACTGCCACTAAAGTTTGGCAATTCTTCGGGATATGTCAGTAGTCTTGGTTCTCTTGTGGATGTCTTTATTTCTGATTCAATCACGCAAGGAAACTCCGACCACGGCTTTCTCCATTTTCCTTTTGGGTGACTTTAAGCCTTCTGATGAGGCCGATGGTGAGCGACCACTAGATACTAGACACTATTAGTTAATTTTTGACTCTATGATTTTGATATGTAAGTATTTTGGTTCTTTCCATGAAAATATATACTTTCAGCTCTGAACATAATAATTTATATTGAATTTTCCGCTATGCTAGACTTTAATATACGGTGCACGTGGTGTAATATAAGATTTTGTGTTTCGTAGTATGAGGTCAATTGCGCAGTACTCATAACCGGCGTGTGTGTATGACTAGATGTACGAATGTGAGTGATGCCAAAGAAGTATGTAAGGATCGTAGCAGGTGGCGTTCTGTAGTTTCTGCCTACTTCCATGGGACAGAGGCGTGAGTTTATGTATGTATGTAATATGAGGTATTAATGATTTGTGTTTTCAATTTGTTTATATGGCTAAGTTTTTTTACATTTTCTTTAACGTCTCATGTTAACTGTGTATTTAAGTATTTGTATTAGGTTCCAACCGCTTTAACTAAAGAAAATATAGAAAAATAGAACCACTTGACTGCTATGTCTGAAACATTCGCCCAAGTTCATATTGATATATATTCATATTCTTTATTGTATACAAAATAAACACTCCGACACCCACACATTACCGAATACTCTTCAGATCCGTCGGAATCGTTTAATAGTTTCTTTTTAACCGTTTCAAGCGTTCTAGTAGTGATTTGAGCCATAGACTTGAGAGTTTACGTTTTCAATAAAATAAATAATAGTTTCAGTCCGTTTTTTTCTATGACATGTTTGGTAATCTGGCGAAAACTAATGAACATTAGTGAATTTTTGCAGGACTCTTTTGTGCAAAATTGTACAAGGAACAAACTTCCCTAGCACAAATAGCAGTAAAATCATAACTTGCCGAGAATTAAGCAAACAACTTATTTTAGTGCCCTTTGACCTTGAATTATTTTGTTTGCTCACATGGAATCGATGAGAATTTTTCACAATTATTTCATTATGATAAAGGTCAACCGGAATCTCATGGCATTTCTTATTTTTTTATATTGTGATTTTCATATGGCAATGTCATTTGTCACCTGTCAAATCAAATTACGAGATTTGTCAACCGCTGCTGATATTTTGTGATATCTTCTTGAAAATTTGTTGTTTTTGTGAAAATGTCGAATGTGAATGTCTCAAGCGAGACATATTGTTTTCAATGTGTATCGTAAAGTAAGGGAAGAAGAAGGCGTAAATCAAACTCAAACTTTGATTTTAAAGCTCGTCATAGAGTGGACCGGTAAGTTGGACTGACTTGTTTTGATACTTCTAGTTTATTTTACATTTTTCTTAGTTAATTTTAGTTTCTTTACAGGGATTTCCATTACTTATTATACGGTAAATCGTAGGTCAGGGCACATCGAATGATGGCCGGAAGGAAATGCCAACAGTAATTAAACTGTTAATAATTAATTCTTTGACAAGATATTGATTTTAACGGAGGTTGAGAATCATTGATGTAAGAAAAAATATTAAGCAATAATACGTATAAAGACTGATGATGTTTAATGACTAAGCTATGAGTAAGATGATTTTTATTTTTTACAGACTTATACATAAAGAGATTGGTTTTGAATAATATATGTTAAATGCCAATCAAAAAGAACTATCTTGATGGAGAGAGATGACATAAAACAACAAAGATACAAGTTTTTGAAATCCCAGTGGCGTTCTTGGAATCGTTTTCTAGTTCTGAATGTGGTGTTAAGTTTTAGTATGATTTAAATGATATATAATAAATTAGTACACAAATATATATAATTGATTTATTTTCCATAACATATTTTCCTATGTTATGAACCCGATGTATAACAACATTCTTCATACATATAACTATAATACTCACAGCGAATCTTTGTGTATCTGAATTGGTTGCAAGACCCTGCGTAGTAGCTTTTTATGTGTCAAATTTGAAGGTGAAGATAGCATTTTATAACTGTCTCTTAAACTCGCTTATGTATGTTGCATCGTCCTATCTCGCTTACTCTACACAGTATACTCGATAACAAACTGTTTCTTACGCAATGGTTGGTAGGGCTAACTTTAGAGACACAATGATCCGCTGTGACTACTATAATATAGGTACCTCATGTTCATTAATACTAAAGACATAAATAAAAATTAAACAGTATCAAGATCGTTTAATCCAATTTCCCCAGTATTGCAGACAACAATTTTTTATTTCCACATTTGCCATGAGATTCCGGTAGACCTATAGTATCCCTAACTTTCATGTGAATTTTCAGCTTCTTTCGAATTTATACAAGGGTTAATGATTGATGATAGATAGAGCCCGCGTTGCTTATTTGACAGGTAACTTTTAGGGATACCACCATACTAAAATTTCTCTAAATTTTCATACTACCGGTGCTTGATAGTTTTGGTTTTTGGGTGGTACATAAATATACCAGCGGGAAAGGACCGGTATCATGTAATGTAATGCATCATTGTTATTTTGTTTTAGGCGTTTCTGAACGCACCATTACCCAAATAACTCAAGAGGGTTATGTGGCAGCAGCTTCTTCAAAAATTGTTGAAAAAAGAATTGAAATTGAAGGTATTATTAGCCACTGCAGGACCATTGTTAGACCAAATTTGTCAGTAGTTACTACTAAGTATTCAATAAAAGAATTACAATAATTTTATGAAGCCATTTTCATCGTATTCTATGCAAGTAGAAAAAGCTAGTAATTAATTATGCTTAACTTAAATTACTTTAAGTTTCGAGTAATAAATAATGACTATTGAGTAAATGAAGGAAAAAGATCAGTTTTGCTGGCAACATTAAGCACGCCACCCGTCGCGCGCAGACTTATCATGCGCGCACCCTGATTAATAGGTTCGACATCTGTCAAAGTCATTCGAAACCATATCTCTCTTCAGAACGAAATCTTTAGAAATGTCGACATACTTGTAATAAAATAAAATTATTGTTTATTAAAAGTGCTTACTAATAGGTACAGTTCGTTTTCGCGATTGTTGCTGTTTTGAGACGATAACAATTAATCGGTTCTCTTCCGAGAAGACGAGAAGAGCAGAGGTTATCCCTATCTATAGCCGTCCGACGTGGATAGGAAAAACCAAATGAAATTTTAAAATAAAGATGTATTTATTTTACCTGTTGTGTAAGTAAAAAACCGGCCAAGTGTGGGTCGGACTCGCGCACGAAGGGTTCCGTACTTGGTAAATTGCGGTTTACGATTTATGACGTATTAAAAAAAAACTACTTACTAGATCTCGTTCAAACCAATTTTCGGTGGTAGTTTACATGGTCATGTACATCATATATTTTTTTTAGTTTTATCATTCTAAACAACGTTACAGGGGGGGGGGGGGACAAATTTTGGAAGTGTCTCTCGCGCAAACTATTCAGTTTAGAAAAAAGTGATATTAGAAACTTCAATATCATTTTTGAAGACCTATCCATAGATCACACGTATGGTTTTGATGGAAAAAAATAATTTTAGTTTCAGTTTCAAGTATGGGGACCCCCAAAATTTATTGTTTTTTTTCTATTTTTGAGTGAAAATCTTAATGCGGTTCACAGAATACATCTACTCACCAAGTTTCAACAGCATAGTTCTTATAGTTTCGGAAAAAAGGGGCTGTGACATACGGACGGACAGACAGACAGACAGACATGACGAATCTATAAGGGTTCCGTTTTTTGCCATTTGGCTACGGAACCCTAAAAAGCAATGAATGGTTATCCATACTAATATTATAAATGCGAAAGTAACTGCATATCTGTCTCCTTTTCACGTCTTACCTGCTAAAGGTATTATAATTAAATTTAGCACACGGGTAGACCATGCCCGGGCAAAAAATACTTTTCTCCGTGACAATTTCGATATTACACGCGAGCGAAGCTAGTATTGTTTAATACCTTCGGTTAGTCCCCCTATGCTCTAGTCCCGCCATGCTCGATCCGAAAAATACTACTAAAAAGTGCCGCTATGCACGCAATTCTTCGATTCTACGTAAACAATTTAAGTCAAGAGTGAATAGGTTACTTCTAGGCAAGCGTGCTCCATCGTCGACCACATCATCGCTTATCATCAGGTGAGATAGTGGTCAAACGCAAGCCTATTTCATATTAAAAAAAAAAAAAAAAAAAAACAATGTAAGGTACAGTTGGAAAGAAAAGAGTTTGAATTCAATTAAATTGAGCACGAAGCTGAAAAATATTGAAATTAAACTAGAAATATCGATTTTTTGTTTCGAAATATTTTCAGGTTGTTTTTTTTTTTTCTTACTATCGATATGCTCGCGTTTGACCACTACCTCACCTGATGGTAAACGATGATGTGGCCTACGGTGTAGCACGCTTGCCTAGAAGAAACCTATTCACTCTTGACTTAAAGACCCCAAGGTTGTAGCTATCAGGAAACAAAGACTCCGGAAGGGAATTCCACTCCTTAGCTGTGCGCACAATGAAAGTATTAGCAAAACGCTTTGTGCGTATAGGTGGGATGTCTACCATGTACCGATGGCGCATGGCCGTACGTCTTGTAGTCCGATGATGGAAAGGGCTAGGCGGAATCAAATTGTGCAGTTCCGTCGCACACTCCCCGACATGTAACCGATAAAAAACCGAAAGGCTGGCTACTCGGCGTCGATGTTCGAGGCTCTGGAGCTTTGACGCGACCAGTGCAGCATTGCTAATAAGCAAGACGGCAAGACGTTACGTTTTTCACAGTTCTATGCTGTCGTGGTATTACTACAGTTGTCAAAAACAAAAGGCCTGTTTTAACAGCTAAAACAAACAAAATCAACGAAAGAAAGAAAGGATGAAAGTTATCGCAGCATTTAAAATGAGAAACGTAAACGGACTTGTTAGATTGTGACGACTTTAAAATGCCCCGTTACTGACATCTAGTCGATTTTTTACTTTTGATACTATCATCATCTGCCTAGCCTTTTTCCCAATTATTGTTGGGGTCGGCATCCAGTCTTACCGGATTCAGCTGAGTACCAGTGTTTTACATGGAGCGACTGCCTATCTGACCTCCACAACCCAGTAACTGGGCAACACGATATCTCTTGGTAAGACTGGTGTCAGATCTCAGGCTTCTGACTACCCGTAACGACTGTCAAAGATCTTCAAATGACAGCCGGGACCAACAGCTTAACGTGCTTTCCGAGGCACGGAGGAAACTCGGTACGTTGAAATAGTCACCCATCCACGGACCGACCTCGTCAAGCGTTGCTTAACCTTGAAGATCGACCCGTGCGGCTGTTATTATTATTATTGAGAAAAATATATCTATCGATCAGTATATGCAAATTTCCAAAACTATTCAAGGCATTGAAAATTCACTAAATATTGGTAGGTATTTTCCGAGTCAGTCATAGCGGGACTAGAGCATTGAGGGACTTATCGAATCCCTTGACCCTTTCCCTTAACTAGTACTTTCATCGCTATTTTGACTCTAAAACAGCAATTTTAACATCGTTGGGACTACCTTCACTGTGCGTATTGCTAAGGAGCGGTAATCCTTACCAGTTAGCTATAATCATGGGATGTTATATCAACTGTAAATAGGTTGCTCCTAGGTTGACATGCTCCATTGTTGACTTCATTCATTGCCTACCATCATGTGAGATAGTTGTCAAATCGTGCTTATCAATATAAAACAAAACAGTTTTTTTGTAGATAATAAATATTGTCATCACCAAGTATATTTATGCAATCTCTCAATGGGTCACCAAGTTATCTGTGTGATGGCTGGTTAGGGATAACCGCTTGTATATCAGGCAGTTCTTATAGTGAGCCGTTCTTATCACCAGTATATTTCTAGCCAGCGTCTTACTTTACACTTCGAGAAGCGATCACAAGGGGAGGACGTTCCATCTACTTCTGTTGACAGTACTTTGTTTACCTACGATTTTAATTGTGAAGTATGCAGTGTATATTGGTAATAGTAGTCCTGTACGTAGGGATGGTGCAATCATGGGGTGAGTACGAGAATGTTGTGTGCTGCGTTGTTATCCGAAATCGACTGCAAAAATCTAAAGGAATAAGGTTATTTTTAAAAAAAACTTCATACATAATCTCACGCCTTTTTCCCATGGGGGTAGGCAGAAACTACAGGACGCCACCTGCTACGATCCTTACATACTTCTTTTACTTCATTTACTTTCATGCATCTAGTGAGTCGAGCCTCCGGAGACATCGACTGGCTGTTCACAACCGCATGTATAGCAACATTCACTTTATTCTCTGTATTCAGTCTTCTTTCCACATCCTCTTCAATCTTTCCATCCCTTGTATACATCTTGCTGCTCTTATCCCAACAAACATACTTAAACAACATATAACATAACATGCTGCCCAAAATACAAACTTGTGCACTTGTTCCACACTCTTAACAAACTAATTTAAAAAATAATTTTAATGAATTATTGATAAAAATGTAATGCATTACAAGTGCATTGCCTTTCAAAACTGAGCCGCAATTTTTTTTTGTTATTTGCTCCTTTTAGGAGGTCAGAATCATGAAGAAGCCTTAGTATTTGTGGGGTTGTAATAATTACCGGTAAAGAATAATTCTACTACCAGGAGGCAAACTTCTAGGAGGCCAGAAACATGAAGTATTTGCAGGGCTAGAATCATGAGCGGTAGAAACTAACGGAGTATTAGGACACCAGAATCGAAAACCGCCTGGTACTCTTTTTACCGCTCATGATTAGAATCTCCTGGTACTTAATTTATATTTACCGGTACTGGAATGAACGTGATAGCGTATACACCTTTCTCTTTATTTTTTTTGTAGATATATTGCTGTCTCCCTCTTATTGTTTTATCGGTGTCTATCTTATTTCACGTGTATATCTTCACGTAGTATGTGGTAATTACTTATTTAATGCATTGATTTCCCAGTTTCAAGTAAAATTTATATTACCTTCGATTACTTCTTTTATATTATATCCGAGACGGGTGAGCACGACTGTACTTTTTTTTTTGAGTTCTTTAAAATAAAATATGTGCCAATTGCCTACAACATAATTGTGGCGTTGTCTATTCGCACACCAATAAATTAACTTAGTGCGAATAGTCCAATAAACCAAAATTTTATGCTTCTTGACCCAGCGGTTTATTTTCTATTTAAGTTTTATCAAAACATGTACAGGACCTATGAAATAAATATCCCTCTAATTGTAGAGATTAAGTGTTGTTATCCTGTTTCAGACTTCGCCACAACCACAGGAAACGATCAATTAAATTTTTTTACGAACGAAACTTTAACAAGCACCATAAAAATTAAGTCCCGAAACCTCAGTGCGTTGACGTACGATGAAGTCCATAACATGATGCTGTACGTCGACAAACATACTGACAACGATACTATATGTGGTTATGACTTAACTTCTATAGAAAACAAATGTTTTACACATGGAAGCGGTAGAAACATTCATGGTCTTGCCTTCGACCCGGTCACAGAGCTGGTCTTCTTTACCGATACTAATGACAGAAGCATCAATTGGATTTCATTAAAACCTGGATCTACAGATAATGCAAATGGAAATCTTTTAATAAAAGTGGATGAAGGGATCCCCCGTGATATTGTCGTCGATAGTTGTGAAGGGTACGTACCAATGATAATTTAATCATATTTTTTTAAGAAAAACTATTTAATTTCATGATAATAACAAGAAGTTTCCTTTTTACAGTTATATTTATTGGCTGAACACGAACATAACGAAGCCCACAATAGAGAGAGCGCAACTTAATGGCACCAAGAGAGAAGTTTTTGAGACTCTTACTACATTACCTGTCAACGAAACTTTTAAATTAGAACCATATGGTTTGGCTATTGACCAACCGGTACGGTCAATATATTGGCTTGGGCCTGCAAAGAATAATGTGAATGCTAATGAATACCGACTTTATACTAGCGCATTGAATAAGATACGGACAACGTTTGTCTTTTATGTGTTTGGTCCAAATTTTCTCAATGCTCCAACAAATACATTAACAGTTTCAAAAAATGCCATCATAATTTTGAAATATGCCTTTCAAATAAAGAGTATTTTAACACTTACAAAGTCACCATATGCTAAATTTAAAACAAGTGTATATTCAGATAAAAATATGCCTATCAGTATAGTTGCTAACTATAAAATTAAAGATCAAATTCAAAATTGCGAGGCCCTAAGTCGTGTAAAAAGCCGGTGCAGTTGTTAATGATACTATAACCATCCTCGTTAGCTACCGCAACAAGACGTCAACCTTAGTTGTCCCGTGATTATGATAAAACAACAAATTGGTCCATTTTGTTAAGAAACTATTAATGCAATAAATCCCAAAAATATTATGTTAATCTTCGTTTATCATCATCATCATCGTTTCAGCTGCACTACACTGACCGATCACTTGCGTCTCACATCCAGCGGATACCCGCAACCTTAACTCGTTCATCGGTCCACCTAGTGGAAGGCCTATCATTGCAGCGTCTTTTATCTTTGTTATGCAGTATCAATTTTAAAACCGGGCAGTCCGGCACTTACAAGAACTGTTACAGCTTAAGGATCCCTACATACTTCTCATAGGAATTAAACCAGACTGCAGGTGGTTTATTGTTTTATAGTCTGTGAACACCTTCCTTCAGTAATGTTAATGTTCTTGAGTGATACTGTTGAATGCTACAATATTTTTAAACATTTTGATATTTGGTTTTACAGATTTGGCATCCTTGTTTTATTCAATTTTGATTGATTTTTATGAATGCATATTATGCAATTATATTCAATCGAGTTGAATGTGATGTTTTCGTTGCTTCCTAGTTAATGTAATTCGCAAATTTTTATGAGATTTAATATTTATCAATAACTACTACAACTACTACTAACACTACTACTAATACTACTATTAATATTTATTAATATAATAATTTTATTATTCCAATTATGTTTTTTATTAGTATTATATTTTATTGCAATACAATGGTAGCAGTTTTTTTCTTATAAGTTCAAGCCCCTTACATTGCTAGGGAAATGGCAATAATAGGTTCTCTAAAAAAAGCCTTTTGAAACG
The DNA here is from genome assembly GCA_949775005.1 of Orthosia gothica. Lineage (NCBI taxonomy): Eukaryota > Metazoa > Arthropoda > Insecta > Lepidoptera > Noctuidae > Orthosia > Orthosia gothica. Next base: position 14,486,007 of record OX459054.1, on the reverse strand, counting down.
GCAACTTTTTATAAATAACCTAGAAAATCTTACTTCACACCCGTACACGTAACAATCACAACCCCTACAAGAAACGTAACGAACGAAAACTCAGAGAACCGCAATTCCGACGAATAAAAACAATTTTGCAAAAACATTGACCGCACCACAACGACTATTAGCCATTACCGCGCTCTAGCTAGTATGGCTTCACCCCGTTGCGCCCGACTGTACTTCCTAAGGCTTCGAGGTAAGTAATGAAGCAGCCGCTTGTTTATGGTACAGTCGAGTACTGCAGTGGGGTTAATTTATTTTTGCTATAAAATAAAAGCGAAGAGTTCCGTGGTGACTTAGAGTAAAAATTGCTTTAGCAAAAACTTCATCTTTATAAACTTTAGAAAAAAAAACCGGCCAAGTGCGAGTCGGACTCGTGCACGAAGGGTTCCGTACCATTATCGCAAAAAACGGCACAAAAATCACGTTTGTTGTATGGGAGCCCCCCTTAAATATTTATTTTATTCTATTTTTAGTATTTGTTGTTATAGCGGCAGCAGAAATACATCATCTGTGAAAATTTAAACTGTCTAGCTATTACGGTTCATGAGATACAGCCTGGTGACAGACAGACAGACAGACAGACGGACCGCGGAGTCTCAGTAATAGGGTCCTGTTTTTACCCTTTCGGTACGGAACCCTAAAAAAGAGATTTCTAAAATATCTTCCCAAGCGCTAAGCATGCTGTCCTTGGTTCCATTCCCGTACCTGGCAAAGTGTTAGTGGGTTCATCTGTCTGGTATTGCCCAGTAGCAGGCCTCCTTAAATTAACCGTACTTACAGCGATTAATGCCTACATTTTAGCGCGGTCCCGGCACCGCTCCGAAAGTCGGTTGTCACCACTCGAGCGCAGAGCTTGACATGCGAGGGGCGTGCGTGGTTGGTGGGCGCAGGATTCTTAGTTCGGCAGCCTCGCAAGAATCGAGCCGTCACGGTATCAACCTATCCGTTACGAATATTGAGGTCAAAATTGTGTACTTAACCTCGGAGAGTGACTTCTCTAATCAGGGGTCTAGATTTGTACCCGGTTGATGGCCATAGGCTGGCCCCTACTGTACTGTAAGTGCATCTCTGGCCAACCCCTTCGGACAATACAGGCGTGATATGTTATTTCAGATATAATTAAAAAAAAACCGTTACAAAGACGGGTATTGATGTGAAGATTCACACCCTAGTAATTTTTACGGTGAGAGCAGTGGTGGCCCAGTGGTATCAGCCGCGACTTACAAGTTGTAGGTCGTGGGTTCGAGCCCAGGCAAGCGCTTTACTTTGTGAAAATTATTTCCTCACCACTGCTCTCAAAACGGTGAAGGAAAACATCGTGAGGAAACCGTTATGTCCTAGAACCAAAAATTTGAAGACATGTGACGTCCACCAATCCGCACAGGGCCCGCGTGGTGGCTTACGACGCATTCCCTCTCACAGAGAGGAGGCCTGTATCCCAGCAGTGGGAACATTAATAGGCTGATGATATGATGTGATGTGAATTTTTACCTGGCTGCAAGGAAAGAGTTTGCGGTTGTTTTTCGCGCGTATCTTGTATGTATTGTGAGGGCTCATCACCTATTCAGAATGCACTGTAATAAACTTTCTAAAAAAAAACACAGTCGCACTGAGAACCTCCTTCTTTTATAAGTCGGTTAAAAACGAACACGGTAAAACTTTGAAATGTGAAGCAATGTTCACAAGACGCTGAAGCCAAGCAAAAAAAAGTTGACCTGAACACGCTATGTTTACTCCAAGAATTAAAAGAAAACGATACATTGTTTTGTTTTACACAGTATTTTTTTTAATCCGACACAATACAAGTAAAATTTCAAAATTTTAAAAACCTTCGACACATTTATCTTGCGAAAACACCCCGATTCAAACAGTAAAATGCCCATAACTTTTGAACGGCTGAACCGATTTTATTCAAACATAGCTAAAAACACTCTCGACAAAGCCACCTTTCAAACAAAAAATAAATAAATCAAAATCTGTTCATCCGTTTAGGCACTATGATGCCACAGACAGACACACAGATACACAGCAACACACGTGAAACTTAGGACACCCCTCTTTTTCCGGCGGGGGTTAAAATACATCTTCGACCATTTTTTTCTTTCGTCATGCAAAAAAAAACTGATGACGATACAGTGCGTTGAAATTTCGAGTAACGTCGCGCCTATATATATACTTTTTACTTAGAAGTGACGTCATAAGCACTCCAGTCCCCCTAGTCAAGTAACAAACGTTTCGTATCGAATCTCTTTTTATAATTCTTTCTTTTTTCGGTAACGAAAAAGAAAAAAACTTAAACCACTTATATAATTAACGGTACCAAAAATTGTCGAAAAAAAAAATCCGTGAACATAGTTACATAAATCGCAATAAAAATAAAACCCTTAGATACTGAGCTTAATACAATTTTAGGGATAATACTCGAGCACTCGTGGTAAGCTCGCAAAGTCGGGCAAATGTTTCCCGCAAATAAATACATCTGGCATTTATAGACGAGATTGTCACGAGAAAGAAACGTGTGTGCCAATTATCAGCTCAATACAACAGCTGGAAGTGGGTCAAAGGAGATGTATAATTTTGGGCCACCACTATGTCTGCACATAGGAAGAAAATAGGAAAATGCCATTTAAATATTAACAAATTAATTTGAAGAAGGGTACAGGCCACTACAGGCGTACAAAAATGAAGTTTTTAGGGTTCCGTAACCAAAGGGTAAAAACGGGACCCTATTACTAAGACTCCACTGTCTATCTGTCTGTCTGTCTATCTGTCACCATGATGTATCTTATGAACCGTGATAGCTAGACAGTTGAAATTTTCACTTATGATGTATTTCTATTGCCGCTATTACAACAAATACTAAAAACAGAATCACACTATAATATTATAAAGGCAAAAGTTTGTGAGTTTGTGTGTGCGATGAAATGTGGCATTCCATTCATTTGTAAGCATTTTATGGTCCGTTACTATTAGTTCATTTTTGAATCTACGATTTTGATATGTAGGTATTTTGATTCTTGCCATGAAAATGTAAACTTTGAGCCCTCAAAATAATAATTTATTTTTAATTTTCAGCCAAGCTAGACTTGAATGTATGGTGCACATGTTTGTAGGGATTTCAGAAGTGCCTGTAGTATGAAGGATTCATGGAAGTGTTTTTAACTTCAACTTACTTTTGTACTCTTTTTTGTATATCCAAAGTAAATTATTGGAATTGGTTTTTAACCGCTTTTACTAAAGAAAAATAATTAATAAGCTTCCTGACTGCTATACTTTAGATTACGTTTCCCTTTTCTTCCTACTTCATTTCTTCAAAAAGTGACTAAGATACCACCATTAACTTCCGAGTCCAGACTAAGTTAAACAAAGTTTCATTTCAGATTACATATTCTTCTCTTCTCGGATTTTGACCGACCAAGAAGCGAATAATGAATTCATCGTCCCCCGTAATGAAATCACAAAATTTTCACTTGCCACTGAAATTTAATTATGAATTCCTGAAAACCAACGTCTGAAACGTTCGCCAAAGTTCTGTCGGAATCGTTTAATAGTTTCTTTTTAACCGTTTCAAGCGTTTCAGTAATTATTTGAGCAAGGACTTGAGAGTTTACGTTACTCGTATTTTTTAATTAAATTCATCGATAGTTTCAGTCCTTTTATTTCTATGATATTTTTGGTAACAGGCTCGTCCCCTTTTACGTGGTACCGAAACTTAACTGGCGAAATTTTGGCGCACTTGTGCTTAACCCTACGGCGAATACAGACGACTGTGACGTCCAGAGATCGATAGGACCTTGGAATAGGACGTATGATCCTTTCATCCCGGGTGTACGTTATCTTGACAGAACAGAAGAAGATCTTGGGATAATTTTCAACAATAACGCAGATAAAGCCACTGGTCAAGGCATAGTATGTTACGGGAAAATGTCTGATATATATTTGTCGCATGGGTGGTCGATAAATGCAAACCATTGGGAAGTCAGGATGATATTCCCTTAGGTTAAGACATAGTGCGTAGGCAGGTCGGCGGGCACAATCGTGAAAATTAAATCACACAAATTATTCGATACACTGGGTTTATTCAAATAGTCGCAACTCAGTTACAAACTTGCATACTAATATTACGGATCGACACTGATTCTACGACGTCTTAGCTCTAAGGCGGTCAGTACTCAACTTCCATATTCCGCTGTCCCCACCACGCAAATGCGTTCTGATTTGCCCCCAGGGGCGTGCTTGTGATTTGTTTTGACGTCCGTACTATTGACTAAACCCGAAATATTAATAAATAAAAATATATCCATTTCGCAACATGATCCACATTACCTGGCTTCTGCTAGCATAGTGGCCTTGTAAAACTACGTGTCCACCAGCAACTAGTTTGCAGCACATTGCGGGCTACCGAGGCAGAATGTGATCCATCGCTCGATCGTGAATGCTCCGCAATGTAATTAAACTTGCGTGCGTGTTGCTAGCACTAAACACGGCCTTAAACTAGATGACACCTGCATGCCGCATCTGAAATGCCTGTGACGTCAATCAACGTCATGACTAAACGTTGACGTAGGTGACCAGTGCAATAATTGAAATAATGAATTTATCTATTGCTTAAATGCCTCCCGCTTTGTAATTTTAAACGTTATTTTACGTGCGTTAGTTATTAACTGAGGCAGTAAATCTACTCTAAATAAGTTGCGATTCAAATGTGGTCTAAGATTCAAATTAATTTGGGTTGATGTAACATTGACGGACTATGACTTCTAAAATACCAGGGCATACCCCTGATTAGAGAGAGCAGTGGTGGCCTAGTGGTAACGGCCGCGACTTACAAGAAGTAGGTCGTGGGTTCAAACACAGGCAGGCGCTTTACTTTGTGTGAATTATTTCATCACCACTGCTCACAAAACGGTGAAAGAAAACATCGTGAGGAAACCGGCATGTCCTAGAACCAAAATTTCGAGGACATGTGACATCCACCAATCCGCACTGGGCCACGTGGTGGATTATAGCCCATTCCCTCTCACAGAGAGAAGGCCTCTGTCCCAGCAGTGGGAACATTAAAAGGCTGATGACTATGACGACCCCTAAATAAAGAATTTGAAGTTGAGTATTTGTAAAGCTCTATTTGACTAGGAACACCTGTAAAAATTTAGCATTAATGTTGGGTTTGACACGTTCTTAAAACCAATTTTTCTCAGTTCAGAAACTGAGTGTAATCCATATTCATATTAATCCACATATACACATTGTTTAGAAGTCAGGGTGCTTGCGTATAGAATACCCTTAAAATCCACCACCCTATAAAATCAACCGAGACGCCCGACGTTACAGTTTTTAATGAGATTAATCCAATATTTTAAAACTCAACTTTATTAAAACGTATAAACAACTAGCCGGGTTTTATTAAGAAAATATTATCATTTTAAAGCAATATTGCATAACTCGTCGTAAATTTCTACAAAGCAGGCAGGGGTAGTGAGCATTTTTATGAAATACCAACCAAAACGGGAAGGGAACGATGCAGGATAGAGGAAGCTACAGAACAAGCTTATACACGGGAGAAGCTTGGCTATACAGCTCCTTTTATTTGGATGTACTCCAAAAAAGTTTCCAAAATAACCGAACTTACATACCCATCTGCCGAGTTCGCCACCTAAGTGAAAAGTTAGAAGCAAAATTACATTTCGTCGCGCCAGTAAAAAAAGGTATATTTCGGTATTTCCGCAGCACGTCCGCGTAAGAATATAAGAGGCTTAGAATAACGCAATCCGCGTGTTTTTTCAGAGTGTCGCGAGAATTTCTTGGCGTGGGGTGCGTCTCGAAGTTTTTTCATTCGCGGCAGGATCGCCTGAGCCTGGGATACTCAACCTGTGGCGGTTAACATATTGTGTAGCGGGTTGAGGTTTTCTTGGGAATAAGTATATGGTATGTGTAACGCTGTGAAGGGACGCCATAGAAGACCATGCGCTGATCTAATTGGTGATGTGCTTCAGAGATCGCAGGTGATTAATTAGTATTACTTTTATGTTTACGTCAAGAATTCTAGATTCTCCTTTTGGTTTTAGTCACATCATAATTTATAATGTAGTTTATTTTTAAGTTACTTTTTTATTTTTTTATTTCTGATGGGTTTGCTCTAGACTCTAGTCTAGGTCAGAGGTGAAAGAGACAGAGATGGAGTGAGCTTGCCCAGAAGAAGCCTGTTCACTCTAACTTTGAAGAGATTCGGGTTGAATGCGTTCGGAAACACAGACGCAGGTAGTGAGTTCCATTCATTCGCTGTGCGCATTATAAAGGATGTTTGGAAGCGTTTAGTGCGAATTGGTGGAATGGCAACAAGGTAAGGATGGTGACTTGCAGTGCGTCTAGATGTCCGATGGTAGAAGGGGGCTGGTGGGATGAGGTCGTGGTCGTGTATTTTATGTTCTTTGTATCTATTTTAACAGACACGACAGATTTGGTTTCCGTACGTCACGTCCTAGGCGACAACTGAAAATCAGCGCCGTGCTGTGGATCCTCCACGGCACAGCATTTTGCTGCTGAGTGGAAACCTTCATGTCACAATCACGACATGCATCTGCCTGACATCTTTTTCACCCTATTTCTTTTCTGTTATAAACAAAATGTAGGTAGTATATGTAATTATTGTTTGATTTATTTCTCGTCTTTTCTAACTTAATTTAAGTACTACTAAAACTCTCAGATCAAATAAAAAGTCAAGATGTAACGTTGCAAACAACAAGGTGACGCCGGTTAAAACTAAGCCTTGCCGTATACATACACTATTACACGCACACACGTACAATAAAACTAAGCCTTAGCTTGTCAGTCGAGCTATCGCGCCGTTCGCGGAGCGTCGTCATCAAAAATATCAAAATTTACTAGTAAAAATGCCGAATTATGTTTTGAATGGGTGTAAAAACCAAAGTTCAAGAGATAAAAAGCAGGATGAAATCGCATTTCACACGTAAGTATACTTGGAAACCAATATTTTCAATAAATCAAAATAAAATTGAGGTTATTGCTTGACACACAACTAGTGTTGCCAATAAAAAGCGTTTTATTTTACCCTCTAAATGGGTAATGTGACACGTAACGTTATGTTACTCGTTTTTTAACCCGCGGACCGATGTTGATGCGGTTTTTTTTTTGTTTGAAAGGTGACGTGATCAATTCGAACGATTGATCTATTTATGAAGATACGATGTCAGCAGTTACTATATTTTTTTTGTTATTACTTCAATTAATTTATTTGTTAGGATATTTGCAATACAGGTACATAAACTTGTTCACTTGTTGTTATAGTTGCCCCGAGGATGCCCTTTGAAGGGGCAAAACACGTGTAGAGAGAAGTAACGGTGTAATTGGTGTTTTATTGCATTGCGTTATTGAGAAATACGTAAGCATTAGGTTCCATCATATTGCTAAATTAGAAACAATTTCCAAATCGATTGAGAGTAAAAGGCAAACTTACAAGAAATTAATTCAGCACAAAGGTTTACAAATAAATAAAACTGTACATGAAAATAAAATACCTAGTTATTTAATTTTTGAAACACTTCCCATTTCCTTTTCACTACTTTTTACCTACCTTTGCCTACTTGGCGTCGGAATGACTGATAGAACACTTTTTCTATCTAGTGATAAATAATAACGTTACTATTTATTAACGTTATTGGATAACGTTATTTTTGTAATATTGGGGTAATTTGAATTATGTGACAACACCGGCCCACGCACCACATGCTTATAAAACCGGCGTCACCTTGTTGTTTGCAACGTTCCATCTTGACTTTTTATTTGATCTGAGCTAAAACTATTTTTAAGAGTTTAGCATAAGCATGTTCTTATATTGTAATTATGTCGTTTTGTGACAAATAAACCCTTTTTCTTTCTTCTTCTTTCTTACCCATAACAAAAGTGAGTGTATGAACAGACGTGTGAACGTAAAAGAGACAAAGGAGTCTTAGGGTCTGTTTTAGGATCTTAGCAGGTGGCCTTCTGCAGTTTTTCCCAATGAGAAAAAGGCGTGTGTTTATGAATTATATTATGTATGTGGTTCATGGGTTTGGGCTGGGCAATCCCATCCTCTTTTTATAGCAGGTATATGTACAGTCAAAGAGAGGTTTATTTAATTACCATTTACACCATCGAGCATGCATGATGCTGAGAGCTACGTTTAGATCGGACGTTTAGGGGTGGTTCGGCCAAAATCATCGTTTTTCTCCCGATAAAATGTTGAGCACCGCAGATCTAAACTTAAAATCCCGGTTTGATTTCGTTCGGCCGCCCATAACTGCTACTTATACACAGGTGGTTCCCCTTTTTCACAACTTTATGCAAAATAGTATTCAACTTTAATATCTCGTGGAAGGTATTACGTTTTATAAATTACTTCGCGACGTGGCCCAAAACAAAGTTTTCGGTTCGACTGGGAATTTTTATTCAAATGAATTAAAACTTTCCCTGTAGGCATACGATCGAAAAGATGGTATTATAAGTGTATGGTAATGTTGGTGAAAATGTTTCGCTGTTGCCGTTTGTGTTTATGTTAGTTTACTAAACATTTTAGAAGCAAATATTCTGGATCTGATCGAAGTTAATTTTTAGTTGGTAATAATCGTGTTATACTCAAAATTCCTGTGATTTTATATAAAACTTCGCTCAACGGTACTGTCATGTCAGTTAAGTTAAGATAGACTTCCGAGCAAAGCAGTTTCGGCGTCACTGACGTTGTGATATATTACGCGACAACAGAGCGATAGTATTATCATCGTCTTTTTGTCCTTATCCCATGTTACTTTGGGTCGGCACAACAAGTTTTATTCCTACATACCGTCCTGTCTCGTCACGCTTTCACCGACTCACTTTTCTTTCATATCATTTTTCACAGTGCACTATGGAAATGTATTAGGCATTATTCGAGTGCGCGTCGCCGCATCAGTCGCCGGAGCCGCTCTGCTCGGAAGTGAGCCTTTAAAGTAGTACATGATGATAAACTTACTTATGTGCGCCAGCTTGCCGACTTTAAAAAACCTGAAAAATAGAAAAAACTTTTGATAAATATGTATCTCACATAGAGTAGGATTAATGTCTAAATATATTTTTTTTTTTCGTATTTTCGTTTTCGTATTTGTTTAAATGTGCAGTCAATAATGTGTCTAATTATCTGTCACTGAAGTTTGTCTAGTGTTTTGAGTCAAATGCAATGTCAATTATCAGCAGTTATTATAACTTTTAATAGCAACTACCAATTAAACACAAAACCACTCGAACAACATTTAATTTCCACGCTTGTACGCATAATTGCAGCCAAAATTTTAATTTAACGATCTGTCACCTGTCAACGCGTCAAATACATGTCGCTCGGAGCATTCGCAATTATTATCACCACGCCGCCATATTGTAGCGAGACGGTGAAAAGCGATGACAGATGCTCAGTGGAGATCAAATAATGAATAAAACGCAAGACTAAGGCGGTTTTCACCCCCGTGCTAACGAGAAAAGTTGAGTTTGGCTGATACGCTCCGAACCGCACATTTCACTCTTTTTGGGGAGTGGTCTTAGAGGTGCGGGTAAGCGATTTTAGCAGTAACGGAGTAATAAAATTTCCTGTAATGCGGTTAAATTTGTTCAATAGTGCTGTTAAAATTGACACAACCTTTTCTAATTCTCACCAGTTTATAGATTCGAATACCAAAGAATAAATAAAAACATTTATGAAGTTACTCCTTAAGTGCGTGCTATTTAATAATAACGGAAGAATTAAATCGAACCGGAAGACGTTGCGTTGGAAGGCCTCCCACCAGGTGGACCGATGACCTGGTGAAGGTTGCAGGGATCCGCTGGATGCGAGACGCACGAGACCGGGCAATGTGGCGACGCTTGGGGGAGGCCTATGTCCAGTAGTGGACGTCTTTCGGCTGATATGATGACGATGAAATATGTTAAATACAAATAAAAAAACTAATTTTAATTTTTCAGTACAAATCGGCAATTTCATAATTTAACCCCTAATTTTTCCTGTGATTATGATTTTGTATTGTGTGTGATTATGTATTTAACTAGCGACCCGCCCCGGCTTCGCACGGGTAGTAGAGCATAGGTATTATACCTAACACGCTTTTTCTTTTGTAGGGTCCCGTCATCGGTGTGAGACCCGGCCGTTTGAATTTATTTTCGAGCGCGTTAGTTTTTATTTTGCGATAACTCCTAAGATATTAATTTTAATGATATTCTGTAAAGGGCAATTTTCATCTATATGAAATGCACAATGTATTGAATGTATTTAATTGGATCAGGAATAATACTGAATTGTTTAAAATAGCTTTGTAAATAACCCATACTTTTTTGTAATATGTAAAAGATAAAAATGGTTACTGTGGCTTAGCCTTAGAAGATAAACATATAACAAGTTTTATCGACCTTTGTAAAATGTACAATTCCGTAGTACCTACATTAATTTGATCAAAAATATGTTTTCACATCATCATATTATAAATCTTGAATTTATCGGCTTTTCTCTACTATAATATGCATGTTTACTACAAATAAACCTTCCTCTTGAATCATTCTATCTATTGCTGTAAACTGCATTAAATCCGTTGCGAAGTTTATAAGATGTAAGCGTCCAAACAGCGGGAGTGACTTTGTTTTTAGGGTTCCGTACCCAAAGGGTAAAAACGGGACCCTATTACTGAGACTCCGCGGTCCGTCTGTCTATCTGTCTGTCTGTCTGTCTGTCTGTCTGTCTGTCTGTCTGTCTGTTTGTCTGTCTGTCTGTCACCAGGCTGTATCTCATGAACCGTGATAGCTAGATAGTTGAAATTTTCACAGGTGATGTATATCTGTTGCCGCTACATCAACAAATACTAAAAACAAAATAAAATAAATATTGAAGGGGGGCTCCCATACAACAAACGTGATTTTTCTGCCGTTTTTTACGAAAATGGTACGGAACCCTTCGTGCGCGAGTCCGACTCGCACTTGGCCGGTTTTTATACTATGTAAAGATCTCCAATTTCCATATTTTTGGGCTCTCTGTGGACTTATGGCTAACCGTTCGAGGAATACAGCTTATATATACTGAAGATTAGAGTCGTATTTTCGAATCTTACTACTTACTAATAATATTATAAATGCGAAAGTTTGGATAGATGTATGTTTGCTACTCAATCATGACAGAACGGCTGAACGGATCTGGATGAAATTTGCCATAGAGATAGATTATAATCTGGAATAGCACATAGGCTACTGATGATATAACACTTTCCACGCGGGCGTAGCCGCTGGCAGAAGCTAGTGTAAATTAAATCTCACCCGCTCCGCTCAAGTCTAACTCACAGACTCACACAGAATTGCCGCTCGCGACTGTCAGCGTTTCTAGTTCATCTGCCTCGTTAGAGCACAATTGCCGACGTGAAATTAAAACCACCGCCCATCTGAACGTACGTACACGTCATTGTGAAATGTTGGAAACGCGATCAGTTATTGTTCACAATTTAAGGCCCGTTTTTGTTCATTGTTCATTCTGATTAGCGGTCCATTGACGGGTGTAGGATACCCCCATTGTGGTGTGTAGTTGGATTCTGGGATTGTTGTGTTAATTAAAGCTAGATTTTAGTTACGTTGAAGACTGAATGGTGTAGCCGGAGGCCTTTCTTCTGTTTTAGTTGCAGATTGACGACGGTCTAACATCAATACAATATGAGCACAAAATTTCACCGTTACTTTTGTGAAGTGAGCTATCAGTATACTTGACGATCTTGACGATTTTAACAAATTTAACAAATTTTAAAAATAAAATTTAAAAAAAATGTATGGAATTGACAAGCACAACCGAAAAGTTATGAAGTCAATCCCTTACATTTTGGCTTCTCAACTTCAGTATCCTGAAAAAATCAACCGGTCATGCGTAGTACGATAAACGCACCGCTGCACGCTGCAGCGCCGCAGTAGTCCAACCAAACGTCTAAATTGAAAGAGCCATTAATGTCGTGAAACGTTTACTTTCTAAAGCTTACTTCTTAGTAACAGCTAAGCTAAAAGTTAAAAAAAGAATCTTGTAAATTATTAGCAAAACATGCTTTTTTTCGTGTAAAGGTGCTCCCACAATGCTGTTAAAAATGTTTAGAAAAATTTGTAAATATTTTCTAAACAAACATTTGATCACAATGTTAAGAAAATGTTTTCATGTTAGGTAATATTAGGAAACACAAAATTGTTAGTTAACAAATTAGATCTTAGCGTTTGGCGCATTTTAACAAATAATAAAAGCTAATCCATTGAGCTTTATCAATTTTTGTGTAGACGTTTTTAGTCAACGGATACATGCTGATACTGACATTGAAGCAGTCTACAATGGCACAGTATTAAATAAAGTCGACGACGCTAAATTTCTTGGTGTAATGATAGACGCAAAATTGAACTGGAAAGCGCATATTGTTGAATATATAAGCAAAAAACTGAGCGCGTCCGCGTATGTCATGTACAAACTGTCTTCAGAAATTAACCCAGACGCTTTGGTGACAGCTTATCATGGATTGGTGTCATCACTTCTGCGCTATGGAATAATATTTTGGGGTAACTCTACGGACAGAGAAATAGCGTTTAAAGCTCAAAAGAGGTGTATTCGGGCTATGTTTAAGATACAATCGACAGAAAGCTGCAGACCAATGTTTAAAAAATACAAGTTATTGACTTTACCCTCTTTATATATTTTTGAAGTTGCATCGTTTGTAAAGGCAAACCCCCAACACTTTCCACGACTATCTGACACTTTTCCACGCAACAGACGTGACAATAGTCAACTTTGTTTGCACTGGGCAAAAACTGCCCTCATGGGGAAAAGCTTTTTTTGTATGGCCCCGAAAATATATAACAAAATACCACAGTCATATAAAGCTATGGCAACAAATCTATTTAAAAATAAGATTCGAAATTTATTAACAGACAAGTGTTATTATAATATAAATGACTTTTTAACGGACTCCTTTTGAATGTTATTGTTATTGATTATGGTATTGTTATTCTTATAAAATTGTATTCTGAAATTCTGGAATGATTATTTTGTTTTGACATATTGTTTTAATATCTTGTTTTTTTTTATTATTATTTTGTTATGTTCTGACATTCTAGTATCACATCCTTGATTTGTATTATTTATTGAAATCTGCACGATTTTTCACGACATTTTCATTTTACACATTAAATATTTTAATATCATGACATTTTTTAATAATTCTTATTGACATTCTAGAATGATTATTTTGAATTGATTTATTATTTTAATATCTTTATTTTTTATTTTTACTCTGACATTCTATAAGCATAATTTTGACTTGTATTATTTTATTGACATTTTCACAACATATAATTAATTTTTAAATTTTTACTAAATATGACATTCTATTAAGTATTTTGATTTGTATTCTTTATTAATATTTGCATGCCATTTGCCAAGGTAAACATGACGTTCTATCATTCTGTATCCTAACACCTCTTCATGCTGACAATTTGTTATGTATGTACGTGGGACACTCAGAAAGTTTTGCGAAACTAAAAAAAATTGTTCTATACGTACATATATTTTTATTAAATCTTTTCAAAGTACTTTCCACCAGCCTCTATACAAAGATTCATGCGCCTAAACCAGTTTTCAAAACACTTTTTCCAGTCCGCCGCAGACACCTCGTTTACAGCCTGCTCGAACGCAGCCAGCGCATCTTCCGGCGACGAAAATTGTATCCCTTTGAGCTGATTTTTTATTTTTGGGAATAAAAAGAAGTCACACGGTGCTAGATCAGGGCTGTAAGGAGGGTGACCCAGGAGTTTGACTGGCGTGCTGTCCAGGAAGTCCCTCGTTTTGAGTGCGGTGTGCGCAGGTGCATTGTCGTGGTGGAGCAGTAGCCCGCGGAGCCCTGTGTTTGGTCGCTTGTTGCTTATAACAGAGAAAACTTCTGGCAAACATTTGGTAGTATACCATTCGGCATTAATGCTTCTTTGATCCCGTAAGGGAATTGATACCAAGTGGCCAGTCAAATTAAAAAAGCTAGCGATCAAAATCTTACCCCCGCTTCTAGATTGCTTCACTTTGGTAGGCGTTGGCTCATTTTGAAACACCCAAACAGTCGACTGGCGCTTGGTTTCTGGGTCGTATTGATAAATCCAGGACTCATCACCTGTAACGATGTCGTAAACACGCCGAGACGAGCCTGCTTCAAATTTGTTAAGCATATCACGGCACCATTCCACCCGGGCCTGCTTCTGAGCATCGGTGAGGTTGTGCGGCACCCAGCGTGATACTATCCTCCTCACGCGAAGATGGCTGTGTAGAATCTCGTGAACGCTTCCCGATCCAATCTTCAATATGTGTTGAATCTCCTGATATGTAATTCGCCTATTGTCTTGGATTAAATTTTTCACTGCTAGCACGTTTTCTTCGGTAACAGCCGTCAAAGGGCGACCGCTTCTTTCGTCATCCCCCAAAGTTGGTCGACCGCGCTTGAATTCGTTATACCAACGATACACGGTTGCCTTGGAAGGGCCTTCATCCATGAATGCCATTTGAAGTCTATCGTACGATTCATCCGGTTTCAGGCGACACTTGAAATCGTATAAAATCATAGCTCTAAAATGTTCCCGGCGCAGATCCATATTTCAGTGAGACACAATACTTTGAATTAACTCGCAAAAAATGTGGAGGGAAATTTTGAAATTGGAACTTACTTATTTTTACTTATAAATAATCATATTTTCGAAAAACATTATAACTGGCCAGTCTCCCATATATAAAAACTTTTTTTCGCAATACTTTCTGAGGGGCCTGGTATGATACTCATGTTTGAGCAAATAAAAATGATTTGATTTGATTTGATTTGACGTCTAGGAACGTAAATCTTATAAATGTTTGTAAACATGCACTCAAAACAATTCCTTACAGAATGTTCCTTACATTTTTAACAGCAGTTTGGGAGCACCATAGCTAATAGTTGTAATGCTTTAAAAAATAATTAACAACAATATTTTTTCACTTTTTTTGCATAGGTACTCCTCCAAAACGACTTAGATTTGAAAATATATTTACACAGAAAAATGGATAGTTAGGAACCTACGTAGGTTAAGTAGATCAAAAAATATTTTGCAAACTGTCCAAAAGGAGGTCCAATATTAATATTCTGGCTCCGAGCGAACGCACGGCTAGTATCACGTTACTTAACATTGGGGAATATAAACGACCTGAGAACAGATCTCTCAAAAATGATAATATTCGATTTTTGAATGGTCAGATAATTTTATTAGAGGAACAAGGTGGTTTGACAGCTTTAGTTTAGAAAATATGTCAAATCGCAATATTTATTTATTCTTCAGATAAAACTTATCCGTCTATTGAAAAATCGGGCCTATATCGGTACACGTAATCAGCATGTGCCATTCTGCCTGCGACAGTTAGCGGATTGTCACGGAAAATGTTATCCTCCTTTTTAAAAAAACCGGCCAAGTGTGAGTCGGACTCGCGCACGAAGGGTTCCGTACTTGGTAAAATGCGGTTTACGATTTATGACATATTAAAAAAAAACTACTTACTAGATCTTGTTCAAACCAATTTTCGGTGGTAGTTTACATGGTACATCATATTTTTTTTAGTTTTATCATTCTCTTATTTTAGAAGTTACAGGGGGGGCGACACACATTTTACCACTTTGGATGTGTCTCTCGCGCAAACTATTCAGTTTAGAAAAAAAAAAATATTAGAAACCTCAATATCATTTTTGAAGACCTATCCATAGATACCGATATACGTGTGGGTTTGATGGAAAAAAAAAAATAGTTTCAGTTTCAAGTATGGGACCCCCAAAATATATTGTTTTTTTTCTATTTTTGAGTGAAAATCTTAATGCGGTTCACAGAATACATCTACTTACCAAGTTTCAACAGCATAGATCTTACAGTTTCGAAAAAAAGTGGCTGTGACATACGGACGGACAGACAGACAGCCAGACAGACAGACAGACATGACGAATCTATAAGGGTTCCGTTTTTTGCCATTTGGCTACGGAACCCTAAAAAGGGGCTGCGCTTATCTGCGGCATACTCGATTTTATTTTTATTCGCACTTCTACGGCATTAGAAATGATTTTAATTCAAACTTTGCTTTGGTGTTCGTAATAACAACGGTTAACAGCTATATTTAAGGACCTTACTCGCTAGTGGCGCCAGCTGGTGAGCACAAAAACGGAAGACCTCATTACTTGATAAAAAAACGATCAATGAAAAAAAATTACCAAAACAACTTCTAAAACCATATCCAGTACAGTTAACCACCATTTTGTCTTTCATCCCCTCAGACACCCTTACAAGTCTCCCTGTCTGTCTGTACGGCAACAATCGTAGTAATTATTGTTGGAGTACCGGCAGAATGATAAGTGCGTTGTAGATTCATCGCGAGTTGTCACAAGTAGTGGAGGGTACGCAATGTAAAAATAAAAATGTGCAACTAAAATGCAGTTTCGCTTTTTGGTAAATTGCGGGGAAGTATATTTAAGTGATATTATGAGCATGATAGTTATAATTTAGATGGATTGCGTGACAAAAAATATTATGGCTAAAAATAAGGAGTCTATTGAAATGATAAATAATGCAGAAGTATTAATAGTAAGGAGAAGACAAATAAATTTAGATAATTGTAAAAGCCGGAAGACGGGCTTCACCGCTCGTCTAGGAAACGCTGGTGTGACGACTTTATACGGGAGATTGGCAGCAGATGGCAAAAAAATCGGGAAGAGTGGAAGGCTATGGGGGAGATCTTTGCTTTGGACAAAATATGTTGAAAAAAAAGTGTTAGAGAATGATGGTGATGAAGTATGATACCGTCAAACGGGGTGATTTTCACGTAATTTAAAAATAGTTTACAGCATTTTAGTAAGTACTCCTATAATTATAATAAATAATTACTAAAGAAAAACGATTCTTTGTTTGAAACCACTGGTATCAGAAAGAAAGAAAGAAAAGATATTTATTCACAGTAAAAATCAAAGTGATCACAGTGTGTGTATCACAATTAAAATCTTAATCAAAGTTTTGTTCCCATTTACCCCTGCATTCCTATTCACCCCGTGTAATGGTATTGATTTCTCAGGCGTTTGTTCTGAAGAAATATTTATCCCATCTAACATATTTTAGGTACTCAAAAAGATAAAATGGAGTACCTATTTGTATAGTTTAATATAAAATACTTTTAGGCTCTGTCAGTGTTTTTGTAAGGTAGAAAATTAATTTATTTGTATGAAATCATATTGTCTTTGACGGAAGAATTAAGTTAAATAAAGCTTCATCTGTGTTAAAGTTTTCTATAATACACATAATATCACGCATATATTTCCTAAAGGGCTAGGCAGGGGTGTATCTATATGTACCCATTTCGCCAGTTATGTTTAAGACGACGACCTTGAGAGAACAAAATGCGCACTCGTTTCACACCCGCGCGACCCAAAATTCAGTAGTATTTTGTACTTTCCTTATTATTCTAAGACTTAAGCTCAAAGCCTCAAATCAAAATGTAGATAATTAAATTGTCTTTTAAATGGTGTAAATTTCACTAAAATACGCCCGGCGGTTTTGGTGTGATTGTCGTTTTATTGTCCGTGTTAGACATAACTTTACAAAATTAATTATAGTATGTTAAACGAATAAAACTAAAACAAAAATCTTTGATCAAATTATTAAGAAAATGGTCTGTTGTAGGTCGTGGGTTCGAACCCAGGCAGGGGCTTTACTTTGTGTAAATTATTTCATCAACACTGCTCTCAAAAACGGTGAAAGAAAACATCGTGAGGAAACCGGCATGTCCTAGAACCAAAAATTGTGACATCCTGGTGGATGTCACATGCGGGTTGGTACCTGCACTGGGCCCGCGTGGTGGATAACGGCCCATCCCCTCTCACAGAAAGGAAGCCTGTGTCCCAGCAGTGAAAACATTAATAAGCTGATGATGATAATGTTTAGACGTAATTATCATTTTAAAAGCTGCTACTTAGGGGTATTCGCGCTTTAAGTGCCATGAAACGGGTGAACCTTTGCCATCAATCGGGCACAAATATAGACTCCCGGTTGCTATGGAGAAATCATATATAGAAAACTCAGAAGACTTACGTTTGAAATAAATAAAGCTTCAGCATTTAATAAGTCGATTTATCTCTTATAAATAATCCTAATTAAATATTATTACCATCAGAAAATAGACGGATAAATTGAAGAATACACACTTCACGAAAGGAGTGAATTAATCATTTTAGCTTCAAACATTTTTCAAGTGAGAGTTAGTAATAATACTTAAGTAGGAAGCTTTTTCGAGTGAATGCTGCTACGACGAAGCAGTAAGCCGATTAAAATCCCCAATGAGACTTATATGGGGTGACACACGGCGTTATAAAATAAAGAGCTTTTTATTTATGTTTTTTTGCTTCAACTTTCTGCTCTGACTTCCAGTGATTTATAGAAAACTAGCTTCTGCCCGCGGCTGCGCCCGCGTATAGAGTGTTCTACTCGTATAATCCTAAGGGAACACACTACCGCAATTAAAACTATCCTATGTGCTTCCCAGGATCTTAAACTATCTCCATAACAAATTTCATCTAAATCGGTTCAGCGGTTTTAGCGTAAAAAGGTAACAGACAGATGCACAGTTACTTTCATAATCCTAATATTAATAATATGGATGAGAAAAAGGTTTTCAAATGCGATAGCTAATAGGAAGGTATTTTAGTGAATTTTAAAACAGTTACCTATCTAGCTATAAGCATGCAAGTTTGGCTGGTATGACAATTGTACGTTTAGCTGAAAGCTAGTATTATAAAAAACCCTTTTATTTATTTATTTTTGTTTTATTGAAGTCACAATGTTTTTGTGGTGCTGTGTATCACCACAAAGACAAATTGTGATTGTGTGTTTCTGGGTGTGTGTGTGCTCATTAGCCAGATTGTGTAAAAAAACCTAGGCACAAACTGATAAGATTTTCACACAAATATAAAATCCAAAAAAGAAACCGAGATTTAAACTTTTCATTTAGCATTTCATTACCCAAAACGACCACTAAAACATTGAGTAATACACAAAATTTAATTCAGACACTGCTAAAGTGCTGTTTTATGAGTAAAATTTGCAAAGTTAAAATACTTACTTCACAAATAAAACAGACTAAGGACTAATTAGGTGCATTGTTCTGAAAACGCAAAGTTCAAAGGAACCATTTTGAATGCTGTTATAATGTTGTCTTCACCTGGATATTGCAACATTTTTAGCAAGTTATAGTAGACATTTTGGAATTCATGAGAGTGCTTGTAGTTGTGATACGACAAAAAAATTTCTTACCAATATAACAATGGTATTCGCATATTTTGTATATTATGACAAGCACATTTCCTTAAAAAAAAAAAATACCAACACTGAATTTAAAATATGTCGATAGCTAAATTATTCTCTGATGCAGTTCTTACACTAATCATGAATTTATTGTGCAAAGATTTTGCCATTAGATAATAAAAATAATCATGTTAGTGGGGTAACTCGAGTCCCACTAACGTGCAGAATGCGTAGCCAGTAGAAATTACAAAGAATATGGTTTATTGGTAGTAGAACAAATAAAGTTTAGAAAAACATATGTTGCTTTTAGTCATGCTGACACGAGAACACAATTACTTTTCAAAAACAGTGACAAGTAAAAATAATAGACAGGTAGAAAAATAAGCTAATGTAGAACAAAAAAAAACTCTGTATTAAAACTAAACACTCTTTTTATTCTAACAAATCCTCATTCTATTTCTGTATCTTTTAATTTAATTATGAATAAATAAATAAAAAATATATTTTTTTAAACAAATTGTATTGATTTTCATCACAACTTGATGAGTAAGTTTGCTGTAATAGTTAGCCATTATAGCATAAAGGTATTATTTTTAACCGACTTACCAAAAAGGAGGAGGTTCTATGTTCGACTTCTTGTATGTTTTTTTTTTTTGTTTTTTTTTATGTATGTTCACCGATATCTCCGTCAATTGTGAACCGATTTTGAAAATTCTTTTTTTGTTTGAAAGAGTATGTTTCGAAATTGGTCCCATTTTAATTTGGTGAAGATCTGATGAAGAACTTCGAAGATATACAACATAACTCTTCAATAAATAACGGCAAATCATTCGGAATTGCTGCAATCGCATGTCTGTTTATTGTATATACCATTTCATAACATAACATCACGCCAGTACGCACTAAAGAGGTTCGCAGATCTCTCATTTCACTGGTTATT
Organism: Orthosia gothica; assembly: GCA_949775005.1. Classification (NCBI taxonomy): domain Eukaryota; kingdom Metazoa; phylum Arthropoda; class Insecta; order Lepidoptera; family Noctuidae; genus Orthosia; species Orthosia gothica. The sequence goes on along the minus strand of OX459054.1, from coordinate 14,465,672 downwards.
TTCAAGTTTCATGTTATTCGGGTGAACTATTCTTGCGTTATAGAGTACCTTACTAAACAACTTGCTTATTTTAGGTAGGTACAACTAAAAAGGGAAAAATAAAAAACTTTTTTGCAAAAAAATACTACCGACTTCCAAATGAAAAACTACAAAGTGAAAAATAATTTAATTTTTGGAAGTCGGTGTCCAAATCGCAAAAAAAAATGGGAATAAAGAAAGACACCGACTTCCAAAAATTTAATTATTTTTCACTTTGTAGTTTTTCATTTGGAAGTCGGTAGTATTTTTTTGCAAAAAAGTTTTTTTTATATAGATGATTATTCTCTTATGCAATCCTTATAGTAATCATGAACATATTGTGCAAAGTTTTTGTCCATTAGATAATAAAAAATGCTTATATTATTTATTTATCGTTTATTTTAATTATGAATAAATAAATAAGTAAAATGATATTTTTTAAAACAATTTGTATTGATTTTCAACACAACTTGACGAGTCAATTTGCTGTAAAAGTTAGATACTAAAAATAAAATTTACATTTTTTCTACAGATGCGTTCTGTAGTTTCTGCGTGCCATGGAAAAAAGGCGTAAGTTATTGTATATTGAATATTTAATAAAAATACTTCAAAATATTTTATGCAAAGTTGGACGAAACAAACGCCCGTATGTCCCATAGGTTGAGAAGGAACCGTTTCGCTCCTATAGTTGTATAAAACCCTATTTTATAACGCATAAATTCTGAATACTTAGGGGAACTTCGTTCCCTATATTAACTTATATCAGCTATGATTAAGTATTCCTTTGATAAATTATTTTACAGGATTATATAAGTATCGATTTTTGCAAAGTCACCTGTAACTAAAAAGATTACTATCACAGGATACAATCGAAACATTGTGTTCTTTTTGGTGATAAGCATGGAAAATATGGAGAAACTCAAGTCGAATTCTCATTTTAACACGATTTGATACTTTTTGCCAAAGATATCTTTCTAAGTATTTAATCGTCTTGAAGTATCGAAATCTAAGAGATTGATGCTCGATAGTAAACAATTAAGGACTTAGGTCATATTTTGGAAAGAATTTGATATTATTTGGTAAAAAAGCTCGCTTTTTGGGTGACCATTTTCGAACTGTCATCACAAAAGTCTACGATGACGTGTAGCCCATGTAGCCATACAAGTATCAATGAAAAAATGTAAAGTCTAAAGGTGGGAACAAATTATCGGACGCGGCTGACGGCCGCGACTTACAGCCGCGGCTGATATGTGTGCACAGTCGTATGGGATGCGGCTGCCAGATCTCTATCAGACGTCCGAACGCCCAAGGTCACGTCCGCGACTTACGTCCGATAGTTTGCACAATGTAATGTACATTCATTATCTAGATACTCTATAAGTCGCGGCTGTCAGTCATGTCCGTAAGCCGAGTCCTATAATTTGTTTCCAGCTTAAAAAAGGTCGCTTACCTCTTGAATTGAAAATAAGTTGTTTAGATGGCAAAGTCCTCTGCTTGATAGAATGGCGAGTCACGGTAAAATCTACTAGAAATCAACGCGACGTATCAAACACTAAAATTTCGTACAAAATCAAAGTTAAAAATCGAAATAAAAAAGACTACATAAAATATATAAAAAAACACACAACACAAAATATGTAATAACTAAAATTTTAGTCACATTGCTCTGCCATTTCTCTCACAACTGAGAAAAAAAAAATGACATTTAAAAGTCATGGTTTTTTTGTGATTCGATATATATGTTTCATTGTTTGTTGCCAGTGCTATACTAACGTTCCACAAAGGATTTAATGTTGATATTATTTTTTATAAAAACGTACTTATGTATAAAATTGATATTCATGTAAGTAAGTCATGTCCATAACTAAATGTTAGGGCACTAGTCAACTTATAATTCAGAACGACCACCACTTAATTCCAAAACAAAATCAAATACAAAATCAAATACAAATAAAACCGGCCAAGTGCGAGTCTGACTCGCACACAGAGGGTTCCGTATAAACAGCTACATTCTCAAAAATAAATAGGTAACATTCCTAACGTTCATAAACAATGAAAGCACCGAACATTACTCTGACGAAGAGACAAAATTAACTTTGCCGTTCGAAAACTGTTGTCCCCATACATCAATTTACAAAATTGTTATTTATCCTCCTTTTTTTTATCAAAATTGTTACATTTCATAAGTTGGTCGACTATTACTCTTAAACTTGTAAAGCCAGTGATAGTTTTATTTTTTTTAATTTCGTTATAACAATATTATATACTACTGCCATGGAATTTTTCACATATCCAAAAGCAACCATTTGGCTGGAGGAGACAGTTAACTATAGTCCAAAGATTGACTACAGTTTTTAGAACAAATATTAGCAATTTATAGCTTAATTTTACGCAAACGGATAACTTAATCGAAAGATGGTTTTAACAGACCCATAACATTTTTAAATGGCCTATCATGCAACATATCAGCATATTATTATCATGAGAAAGGTGAGAAATGAATGTGAGAAACGCTAAAGAAATATTTTTTCATGCTTTTATTTTACCAAATTGTCGACATGATTAATGTGTATGTCCATGCCAAATTAAAGATTTCTAGTACTAAGAGTCTCTGAGCTAAAATGCGGACGGACGGACATGGTGAAACTATAAGGGTTCCTTGTTGACTACGGAACCATAAAAATACACACCAAAAAACAGCTTTTTTCATTCGTGTTTCCAATACTGTGGACTATAATCCTCTGAACAGATTTTCAGCAGTATCGTCTATATTGGGACTAAATAAAAAAGAGCCGGCTTTTTTCAGCGCACGAAAATGCAAATCGAACGTACCCATCTTTATAAAAATGCAAAAACGTACCATGAAGTTTATAATCGTATTTTATCAAAGTCAAATCGTGTTTCGACATTGTGAATGCTTTGGGTTTTGGTGTAGTGAGAGATAAGCTAAGCTATGCGAGCGTGTTTCATATTTTTACAAATAAAAGCTTTTTTTTTTTTTAATCGTTGCCAGGCATTTCTTCCTGTATCGTGGGTACGTTTACAAACATTTAAACTCACACACACAACACCCAGAGCCGGAACAACTATCTGTAGGTCATACAAATATTTGTTCCGTGCGGGAATCGAACCCGCGACACGCAGCGCAGCAGTCAATCGCTCAACCACTGCGCCAACCGTGCGCTATGGTTTTAGCTGTGCAGGTAGAGAATCAAGATAACCCATAACCAGCGGAGTTGCCCAGCTAAAGTGGCAGTTAACTTGTCCGTAGAACAGATGGCTGACGGGGCTGAGAGGTACTGGAGTGGCGGCCGAGTACCAGGAGACGAAACTGCCCGCAAGGTGGGCCAATAACTGTGTGAGAACCCCGGGAGTCTGCTGGATGTGAGAAGCACAAGATCGATCGAGGACGCTTGGGGGAGGCCTTTGGCTAGTAGTGGTAATGATAAGGACTCCCGTTTTCGCCCAAAAGCACAGAAGCTTCCTGGGAGCTTCACAGGCTTCACGGATCGACCTCACTGTCCGAGGATTTCTTCGCGTTGCAATGCCACGGCCTTGCGTTCCAGAATTATTGCCTTATAATTATTTTTAGGTAATATCTTCTTAGGCAGAGAAGTATTTCAGTTAGACCCGGGTATAGATTTGGCAAAGCCATCAACAGTCTGTCCCATGACCATCTGTTATTATGGAATGATGTTGATCTATGGCGAATCCACACACGAAATTGCGAGAAAGGCAGGGGGACTAGTGATTTCGAGGCTAGCACTAACATCTCGGAGCCATTCTTCGCAATTTTATCTGCGGCATCATTGCCTAAGGATCCACTATTCCCCTTGATCCACTGGAGGGTAGTTTGATTGGATTTCGATATACTTTCTAGGGTGAGGTGGCACTCAAATATTAGTTTGTTGTTAGTTAGTTTGTTTATAAAGTTTTGAATATAGCCAGACTTTCAGATATGAATCCGATACCGTAGTTCTGGATGCCTAAACGTATTACGGTTGTTGCGGCTTGTGTTAAGGTGACACATTCACAATGAAAGGTCTATGTACGGTGCACGTACATGGGTTTTAAAATTGTTAAGTAAGTAAGGAGTTGTGCAATAAGTAGGCTCGCACCTTTGCACTTACACGTGCGACCTACATTAGATTTCATGACAATCATGCAGCAGCAGCAAGCAGAGCATTGATGATGCATTTGTATCAATACTTAATTTAGTGTTCTACTAGACGCGGTTTGGGTCGGACAACTTGCATTTTTATTTCTTGATTCCAGCCCGTTGGCACTCATTGACATTTTACATTACACTGACATTTGCATTGCGTTTACAGTAATTAATGTTAAGGTGTATTTGCATTTGCACCCTACATTATATTTTTTTGGTCCTTCGAAATTATTGCAAGTACCGTACAGTCCGATTTATCGGTCAGCAAAACGTCGCGTGTGATTTGTGTCTTGATCGAGTGTTGCCGTCCAGAAGCAGTAGCAGCGATCCAGGTTCCAGAGCGACACGTTGCATCAGCGTAGAGGGAGAGTTCCTGTGTTTCAAGTAAGATCGTTCATTTTTGCTTACTTCATTAACAATGGAGGGTTTAATCGCGCGTCAGGCTGAGATCCTGGAGGAGATGAAGAGGATCCATACCAACTTCAAGAAGGATTCAGCGAGCAGGAAGACCTCCGATTACATTCAACAAAGGCTTGAGCGGTTAGATCAGCTTTGGGCGGAATGTAAAGAGAAACACCAGGAGCTTAATGCAGAAGAAGACAAAACGCATGAATACTTCACCAACAATATACACGAGGTATTAAGGGATTGGTACCACGGGGTGCGGCAGGAGCTTGTAGCATGCGGGACCAAGGTGCAGAGTGGACCCAGCAACGCCAGCTTCAGCAAGGTACACGTGGAGTTTGACAGGACCTTGTTCGGGAGCACCTCGGGAGCAGAGGTCAAGCTACTGGAGCTACAGCAGCTGCAAAAAGCAAACTTCCGTGCGTTCGACAGGTTAGTGACGAGTAAGATAATTGAAGAGGTCATCGAAAAATGGGAGATAGAAGACGCTTTGAAGACGTTAGGGTCTCGGTGGTCTGCGATTGACAATATGCACCTGCAGATCGATGGGTTGTTAGAGGGAGCGCCTAGTGAGTACTATGACGAGTTTTGTCGCCACGAACGGGCATTTGTAAAAACAAAGCGGGCGCTGAACGTAAAACTGAACGCCTCGGTGCATCAGCAACAATCCGTGCCCAAAATAGACATACCCATTTTCAACGGGAACTATTCGGTATGGCCTACTTTCATGGATCTGTTCGTGGAAGCAATACACAATAACCCTGTAATTGCAAAAGCACAAAAAATGCAGCACTTAAAAGGGAGATTGCGCGGCGAAGCGGAGAGACTCGTCCAGCATTTACACATCTCACCCGAAAATTACGACACGTGTTGGGAAATCTTGAACCACCGGTACAACAACAAGTTCTTGTTGTTCACCAAGAATTTCCAGAGCTTCATGCGTCAACCAAATCTGCAAAAACAATCTGCATTTGACCTTAAGCGGTTATATGACACGAGCAATGAAACCATAAATGCGATACATAATTTGGGCGTAGATACAGGTTCATGGGATCCTGTTTTAGTCTACGTGCTATGCGAGAAACTAGATGCCGAAACGTACGCGGAATACATGCAGTCTAGGACGGATCCGCGAGATATACCCACGTTCAACCAGTTTATGGATTTTATTGAGAACAAATTCATGGCATTAGAACCTTTGCATAGGAAAAAGCCAGAAAACAGTAGCAAGCCTCCTGCAAAACCACTATCCAACGCATCTCATCCATTCAGCAAAACCCCCAAACCAGCAAACTCTCGAAACTTCCATGCATACAACGCTGGTCAATTTAATAAGATCAGTTGCGCATTATGCAACACTAACCACGCATTGTTCCAATGTTCCAAATTCACTGACATGGCAAGTTCGGAGAAATTAGAATTCATCAAAACCAACAAAATTTGCAGAAACTGTCTATATGTGCATAGCAAGGGCTATTGTGCGTCACAAAAAAGATGCAGAGAGTGCAGTGACCCACACAACACACTATTGCACAATGACATCGTCAAGTCAGCGCAAATGCCCCCAGCAACACAACAGGTGGATAAACCGTCGAAGTCAACTGCAACTAGGTCAGCTAAAAGTATTCAAAATAACTTCGCATCGAATAATGATGACGAGATACTATTGGCCACTGCATTATTGCAAGTAGCAACAGCTGATGGCGATTACGTTACACTACGGGCGTTAGTTGATCAAGGCTCACAAATAACCCTGATCACTGAGAATGCAGCTCAAAGACTAGGAGTAAAGCGTCATCAGCTAAACGCGAGCATAAGTGGGATCGGCACCCTATCCAACAGGAGCAAAGGCAAGGTGAACCTACTTTGTAGGTCCGTACATAACGACTTCCAGTTTACCACGGAAGCATTAGTCATGCCCCGGGTGGTAAACAATCTACCTAACGCAACCTTTACAAAAAGAACTTGGACTCACTTATCAGACATCACATTAGCCGATCCAGAGTACAACATATCGAGGCCCATTGACATACTTCTGGATGCACAGGTATTCTCTGAAATCCTGATGAATGGCTTGATTAAGGGAGAGACTAATGAACCCATAGCTCAACAGACTCGCTTAGGGTGGATTCTGTCAGGCAATGTCAACAAGACATTCAATTGCAACGTGGTAATAAACCAAGTGGATGACTTGACAAAATACTGGGAAGTGGAAGACATCAGTGGGGATTCATGCAGTTCAATGACTACAGCGGAGAGATACTGTGAGGAGTTTTTCACTGCAACAACAAAACGTCTGAAAAATGGCAAATATGTAGTTCGCTTGCCAATGAAGCCTAATTACGGTCAGCTACTAGGAAAATCAAAGCCACGGGCAGTGGCACAATTTATGCAATTAGAAAGGAGATTATGCAGGGATCACAAACTGTCAGAAAACTACATCAAATTCATGCAAGAGTACCTAGAAATGGGACACATGAAAGAGAGTAAGCCGGACTACAACCCGTCATGTTACTTACCTCACCATGGAGTCCTTAAACAGGAATCATTGACAACTAAATTAAGAGTGGTTTTCAACGCCTCACAGAAGACTGACACAGGTTACAGCCTAAACGACTTGATGGAGTGTGGCCCGAAGCTTCATCAAGATCTACTGACATTACTCATGGGATGGCGGCGATACAAGTACGTCTTTACAGCAGACTGCGAGAAAATGTACCGTATGATCTTAGTGCACGAAGAAGATCAAGAATTGCAGAAGATAGTTTGGAGGGAAACTAACCAAGGTCCCCTTAAGGAGTACAAGCTATGCACAGTGACATATGGAACTAAGGCGGCACCATTTCTAGCACTTCGGACGCTAAAGCAACTAGCAAACGATGACGCAGAGAAATATCCGTTAGCAGCTGACGTTATTACTAACGAAATGTATGTTGATGACGTACTAAGTGGTAGTAACTCCATCGAGCAAGCACAAGAAATGCAGTACCAACTCATCAACATGCTGAGCGGAGCAGGACTGACGTTACGAAAGTGGTCAAGCAACGAGCCGACCTTGATTAAAACTTTATCATCATCAGACCTAAACCAAACCACAATGCACTTTACAAACGATGGAAATACAAAGGCCCTGGGTGTACAGTGGAACCCTAAAACTGACACATTTACATTCACTAACAAAATAAACCTTGACAACAATAAACCATTGACAAAACGGAAACTACTGTCCGAGATATCAAAAATTTTTGACCCACTGGGCTGGCTGACACCTCTGACATTGAAAGCAAAATTGATGTTCCAAAGCGTTTGGCTATCAGGATGCGACTGGGATGAAACCTTACCTATAAGCGTACAAGAAGAATGGAAGCGGTTTACAAGCGATTTGCACAACATAACGCGATACGAGATACCGAGATGGTTGGGAGATACAACTAAACCCTTCCAAGTACATGGATTCTGCGATGCCTCAGAAAAGGCCTACGCATGCACCATCTATCTACTGACATTAGACAGCAAAAGCAAGCCCTTAAGTCGATTAATTGCTGCAAAATCTAGACTAGCGCCAATCAATAAAAAATTGACATTACCACGGCTTGAACTATGCGGAGCCTTATTACTTTCCCGACTGATGAAAAAGGTCCGGACAGCATGCAAGTGGGACAACATTGACAAAAACACATATGCCTGGACGGACTCCATGATTGTACTAGGCTGGCTGCATGGTGACGTCACAAAATGGAAGTCATTCGTGAGCAACAGAGTGCAGCAAGTGCATGACGTAATACCGAAACATCACTGGAGGTACGTCAAATCAGAAGAAAACGCAGCAGACTGTGCATCACGCGGCATCAGTTGCTCCCAGCTATTGCAACATCCTTTGTGGTGGCAAGGACCAGAATGGGTGAAATATTACAACGACAAAACAGCTGTTAAAGTTGCAATCATACCAACAACATGCGAGTCAAAACAAAAACAAATGAACGCGTATGTTGTGAAATTCGAGCCGTCTTCAATTGTAATTGAGTTATTAGATCGACACAGCGACATGGCTCATATTACAAGGGTCACAGCCTGGATAAAACGATTCATAAACAACTGTTCGAAGTCCAACACAAATACAACTGCATATTTGACATCAATAGAACTACAAAACGCTGAAAAGCTCATACTGAAACAGATTCAATTGCATATCTTCAAGGACGAAATTATGAGACTGAAGCAAAATAAGGGTTTAAGCAACAACAGCAACCTTCTAAACTTGAACCCATTCCTTGACAAACATGACATTTTGCGAGTAGGGGGAAGGTTGCATAACTCGAACCTAAATGAAGAAACCAAACATCCAATTCTGCTACCACATGACCACAAACTGACAGAGTTATTAATTTGGCAAGCACACAGTACAACATTACACGGAGGTCCTAAGCTAACCCTAACACATCTACGCCAAAGAGTATGGATTGTAGGAGGACATCGCGCCGTTAAAAAGGTTCTACACAAATGCGTAACATGTCGCCGATTTAATGCAAAAACCTCAAACCAGATTATGGCAGATCTACCAGAGCCGAGAGTGACAGTATCTCGCCCTTTTACACATACAGGGGTTGACTTTACTGGCCACGTTGAGATCAAGGCTAATAAAGGTCGAGGAGTCAAAACATTGCTGGCGTACGTTGCCGTATTTGTTTGTCTGGCAACAAAGGCTATCCATCTGGAACTTGTGTCAGAGCTGTCCAGTACAGCGTTTTTATCGGCCTTCAAGCGCTTCTGCGCACGTCGAGGCACGCCACGTGACATGTACAGCGATAACGGCACGAATTTTGTAGGTGCTAACCGGATCTTAATGAAACATTATAAAGGCATTGTAGACACAATTGACAACCTTTTCTTGGGTAAAATATCAGAAATGGGAATTAACTGGCACTTCAATGCCCCTGTATGGCCAAGCGCAGGCGGACTGTGGGAAGCTGCCGTGAAGAGCATGAAGTATCATCTAAAACGGGTCATTGGAGATCAACGCCTGACGTACGAAGAATTTACTACTCTACTATGCCAGATTGAAGCTTGCTTGAACTCACGACCACTTTGCACCGTAACAGAGAACGCCGAAGAAATTAACTGCTTAACGCCTGGACACATGCTAACCGGCACATCACTTATGAATATTCCAGAACCGGACATTGACAATACGTATAATTTAGGCAAGAGATGGCAAATTGTGCAGCAGCTCAGTAAGGATTTCTGGAAGAGATGGTCGCAAGAATACCTTCAACAACTCCAAAAAAGGCTAAAATGGAAACGACAAACTACCGATCCGCGAGAAAATGACATTGTTTGCATCAAGGATGAAAGACTACCGGCAGGCAAATGGGCACTGGGTCGTGTAGCAAAGTTACATCCAGGAAAAGACGGCCACACGAGAGTTGTGACATTACAAACTGCAAAAGGAGAAGTTAAACGGCCGATCACAAAACTAGTACCATTAGTTGAGGTTGAACAAGAAACACTTGGCGATACTGACACATCTACAAAAAACAGACGGAGCAAACCGAAAAAGCTTACCTGGAACAGCCTGATATGCTACACATTGATGCTGACCACGACATTCATAACGCGCACTGTTCAACAAGACATGAAGCTTACCTCACTGACAAAAAATCAAACGATTTACTTTGACAAGATTGCAGACTTACAAGAAATACGAGATGAATGGAAACTAGTATTCTACTACAACATGACAAACTACTGGCGAAACGTTGACACTCTGCAAAAATTCGTGTCTCATATAAAAGAATATCGTTGCGAGGACTGGATGATGCAATTCCACATTTTAATCAACCAACTCGAACAGAGCATGAACGAACTGGACTATTACAATAATCTATTGAAGTCCCAGCGATTAATTCAACATAGATTCAAAAGAGGATTAATCGATGGAGTGGGATATGTCGCCAACTCACTATTTGGAGTACTAGATCAGCACTTCGCAGAAAAGTACGAACACGACATCAACTCCATTCAACACAATGACAACCATTTATTACACCTTCTGAAAAATCATACAAGCATTTTAGAAACCGAGCATAACATCATACAACGAAATGAAGCAACAATGGTTAAGCAGTTCACCTTGATGAATGACCACCTTACTAGTCTGGAAAATAAAACCGAAAACAATAAACATGACACCGCAAATGCATTCTACATTATTACATCGGCAATAGCTGCAGAAAAAATGGCCCAAAATCTAAAGGAAATCCAACAAACCCTCATCAATACGCTGACAAACATGTACCAGGGTCATATGGACGTACACTTACTATCACCAACTCAAATGCAAAGCGAATTGGATAGAGTAGCTAGACAGCTACCTCGCGACGCCACGCTTCCGGAAGTCCAGAATGATGTACGAGATATCTACAGACTGTTCAGAATACATGCACGCATTACACAGCAATATTTACTGATGGAAGTAAAAATACCTATTTTGAATGATGCTCTATACGAGCTGAACAAACTCATTAGCATACCTCAACGCATCGGCATTAATCGGGTGATGTACGTCATCCCGAATTCTGAACTAATAGCATTTAACGCCAACCAATACTCGTTCATACCCCTCGAACAATCTGACGTTCAAGAATGCCAAAAGATCCAGGACAAAACATTAATGTGCAAATTAAATCACCCTATTTATAGCACCGGTGACCGACGCAAGTCAATTTGCGATGTACAGCTGATCCGAGACAATGAAGAACACAGTGTGTACTGTCACACGGAAATAAAGAAATGCGCTGACAAGTGGGTAAAGCTACACCAACAAAACACATGGTTTTATTATTGTTGTGGCACGTGCGAAGTACAATTAGTTTGCGGCGCTCAAATGACATCGGAGTCGTTACATCACTCGGGTCTGATTACACTTAAACGAGGATGTAACTTGCAGGGTGACTCATTCATGTTGCACGCATACATAGAACATAAAAGTGACGTCATAGTCAATGAACCATTCGCCATGATCATACCCACGATCTCTCCCATCAACAACATCATCAATACGTCGATCCGCAACTCGTCATTGCCTATCGAAACGCACGAAGAAATATTCCACAAGATTGACACACAACTACGCTCGATTAAAGAGCAATCAAACCTGGAAACCTTACCCCCCCACGACATTCACCACTACACCGCAATCTATGTTGTAATAACGATTAGTATTGCACTGTCTGTAACATCGGTGTACTTTTGGAGAAAGACGAGCACCAAAAGACAGGGGGAGGGTTCGCGAGATGCGATAAGCAGAAGAGGACGAGAAGAAGAAGATGACATCGAGGACGGATGTAGCAAAGTCAACAAACGGGATTCAAAAGTGATCGAAGTGATAAGTGTTGACCGCGCCTTAAGTGAAGTGAAATTTGACACTGAAAAACATAGTGACGTGTGTGATTAGGGAGTATGAAAATTACATTTATGGATTTTAAGTGTACATTTACATAGCATTTTACATTAGTAATACATATATTTTACATTACATATTATACTTACTACATCAGTGCTTTGCATTAGTTTCTACAGTCGTTCTTGTCTTAATTTTCTTAGTTTAATGTTTAGTTTAGTAGTTGTTATCATTCTTTGTGGTGGCAATATGTACGGTGCACGTACATGGGTTTTAAAATTGTTAAGTAAGTAAGGAGTTGTGCAATAAGTAGGCTCGCACCTTTGCACTTACACGTGCGACCTACATTAGATTTCATGACAATCATGCAGCAGCAGCAAGCAGAGCATTGATGATGCATTTGTATCAATACTTAATTTAGTGTTCTAATAGACGCGGTTTGGGTCGGACAACTTGCATTTTTATTTCTTGATTCCAGCCCGTTGGCACTCATTGACATTTTACATTACACTGACATTTGCATTGCGTTTACAGTAATTAATGTTAAGGTGTATTTGCATTTGCACCCTACAGTCTATAATAATAAAGATCAACTGAAGCCTATGTTTATCAATATACGTATTTTGGTTGAAATTATGTACGTATGTATTGATTAATTATTTATTTTCAATCTATTCTCTTCCACAGGTCCACTGCAGGGCAAAGGCATCCTTTCTTTTTTTTAGTCTACCCGGCTTTGGCCAATTTTGGACCAAACCTGTCAATAGGCGTCAAGCTCATCCCGCCATCTTTACCTGGGTCTACCGCGATGTCACCGGACATTTTCCGGGATTCAAATTGTGGTTGATTCAGCCCATAAACCATTCAGACATAGTGTGAATGGTTTAGCGATTGTAATCCTCTTGTCATAATCCTTTGTTACTTTGAGCTTAGAGTACACACGATGTGCCAGTTTGGACTGTATCACTGTAAAAGAGCGCTATGAAATTCTATATAGAATATCATTCATCATCATCATTTCCGCCGAAAGACGTCCACTGCTGGGCATAGGCCTCCCCCAGGCGTCGCCACATTGACCAATCCCGTGCGTCTCGCATCCAGCTCATGATGATGTTGATGAAGCATCACTACCACGACCTCGATTCATGACTACTTTGAACTTGATCTTTTAACTAAACAGTTGCACGTGCTTTAAAGTTTGAAGCACGTGCAAACTGTTTTGTTAGAAGACATTAACTATTATTACGATAAAAAAGCACATTTTTCCTAGCCCAGTTTATCTTCGCTAGCACTGGAATCACTGGAATCATACCTTCCCTCCTGACCTGATTGCATCGCAAATTGTTCATGAATAATAATAACGAGACAGTATACTTAAGGGGAATCACTCTAACAAAACTGATTGTGCATGTAACGTAATTTCTTTGCTTTGAAACGTTTAACTTAGTTTATTTTATAAATAAGAGAAAACGTGAGATTTTAGCAGATCCCTTTGGTGATTTTGTAGTCCATTAAGTTTTGAAATGGTTTTCTGGAAATTGTTTATATGTACTTCAGAAGGAGTAAGTAATTCCTGCGCGTTTGCACCATGTATGCAGTTTTTGAGGAAGACATATTTTCTTTTGATCCTGAAACATGCTTATAGATTATGTATTTATTTTAAAACATTATTTAGTCAACGATACCTTTATCTGATTGGATAATGAAGAACCCATCCCAAAATAATAGTATACCAAATTATGTGCTGTTATAAGATAATTAGCTCAGCTAACAGAAGGCGAAAACGAAAACTAATCAGAAATGAATATTTTAGGGGCTTTATACATTTTATTTATTTGAGTAGTAATGAGCAGATAACAATAATTTTAACAAAGTGTTTAAAAAAAAATACACCTAGGTACCGATATTTTGTCATCGCAGTGAAAGAATCATACAAATCGGACGAGAACTTCCAGATTAAACACTTTTTAAAGTGGCATTTATATGTTTCAGAAAGGGTATTACACAAACGTAAATAAACAGAAAATGTTATCTTCTGTTTCCATTTCGTCATTATTTGCTAGACGTGTCAGTGCGGGGTCACCGTATTTTTACCCGACTGCCGAAGGAGGGTAATGTGTTTAACAGTCTATGTATGTATGTTTGTTCCTATATGGCGTTCCAGAGACAAAACGCGTTGGCCGATTTTGATGATTCATACGTCAATCGATTAGTCTTAACCCTGCGAGTGTCATAGGCTACATTAAAATTGGACAATAGCAAAATGGCGGATTTTGGGTGCAAATTGTGGGGGCCCAAATTTTTTTTTCTTCCAAATCCATCGTGTGGGGTATCAAAATAAAGGATTTTAAGAGGTGATTTCAAAAATATAGAACACTTATATGTTTAAATGTATCTAATTCGACAAAAAAACTAAAACTAAAAAGTTATAAATAAAAAAACTTAATTCAAAAAATCAAAAAACCCGACTGCTTCAAAAGCGAACTAAAAAGTCGTAAACAAGGCAAAAATCATGCTGTGCAGGTGGAGGATACACCAGATTTTGGTCAGCCAGCCCGCGAATATGTATCCTCCGACTGCATAGCATGATTTTTGCCTTGTTTACGACTTTTTCTAGTACATATCTGGGTCCGTACTCTGACGTGTCATCGACATCATGATGCCGCTGTAAAAAGCGATAGTGCTCTTTATCCTGTATAGCTCCATCCCTCTCTCTACAGTGGAACCATGAAAGTTTAGACACGTCAGAGTAAGACCCTAGGGGTGTGACCATAATCTCTTAGAGTAAGGTTATTTCGAGTTTGCGTAAGGGACAGATGATTGCAAGTCATATACATCTGTCCCTTACACACACTCAAATTAACCTTCTGTATCTGTAGGTCGTTTACAAAAACCTTATCATTGCTGGCATTCCAGTAATAACATCATAACACTCTTATAAGAAGACAATTCAGTATTAAATATTGAATAGAAAAGTCTTATTTTAGACAAGCCAGGCAAGGCAGCGCTTAGTGAATTATTTAAGAGGTTGTAATGCAACCGACATGCTAGTCTGATGTAACTCATGCATGTCTGCCGTAGTTCGAAGCTGCTTCAAATTTTAATGTCTAGACAGCTAGACACAATCATTTCTACAAAGTACGGTTAACTGCGGATCTGTGGCAAAAGTTGTACCGCAAAAACCTACCTTATTTCCACGAAATAAAAGTTTCGTTGAAGTAAAATTGTTACAGAAGACAGGACCAAGGACTGATCTTTGGGTGCATCCATGTGTCAAAGTATTAGGTATTGTGATGTCAGAAAATACTCGTAGTAAATTATTTTAACTTAAATTTGTCGTTATCAAGAATCGTCAAGTATAAACGCACTGTCGGATCGTAATCGTGTTGAAGGTAACAACATTTTGGAATATAGTATTCTAGGACTTTTCTTTTTAAAACTAAATAAGATTACTACAGAGCTTTATCTTTATCTGATTGAATTTCCAAGAAATAATCAGATGTAAGGATCAAAATTGAAGTTCAATCCAATCTCTTATCTACTTCGTTACTTAGAATCGATAAAGCTAGCCTTACGCCTTATTGGACAATAAATGGCACCTGTATAATAAAAGGTCTTTGTTTGGCTATGAATTCTAATTTCAAATTTATTTTATTTTAAAAACTAGTCGTTTGTTTATTGATTAGCGTTATGTTTTCATCGCATTTGAATATTTTTTGTAATAATGGATACCATAAAAATCTACTAATTATGGAATATGAATATCGTCGTGGCAGCAACGTGGCACAAGCGACACTTCATAAACATCAACGAACGCAGCGAAAATGTTTATGGTGCGAACTCTACCAACGAACGCACCGCGTGTTATTGGTTTGCCCTTTTCCATTCTGGAAACTTCGACCAGAAAAATGAACGCCGTGGTCGTCCAAAAACTTTGGTCGATAATGACGAATTAAAGGCGATGGTGGAAGCTGATGATACTCAATGCATGGCTGAATTAGCAGCAGCTTTCGACGGTAGTATCAAGTTATCAACACAATATATTGCAATTTGCGTCAAATTAACAAAGTAAAAAACTTGATGTATAGTTGCGCCACGAATTGTATGATTGCCAGTGCAAAGTACGCTGCTCCTGCACATACTGAACAGCAGATGGTCTCCAAGTTACAAGAGCTGGGATTGGAAGCTCTCCGTCATCCGCCATACTCTGTGCCTACAGACCTCTACTTTTTCCAGAATTTGGATAACTTCTTGGCGGACAAAATTTTCAATACCTGAGAGGCAGTACAAAATGCCGTGAAAGTATTTGTTGCTACCCGTCCCGCATATGTCTTAAGGAAGGGCATCAATAAACTGTCACTGCGTTGGCAAAGATGCATCGATGGCAATGGTGATTAGTTTGATTAATAGATATAAACAAAAAAACGACAAAAAAAAACACGTTTGTTGCATGGGAGCCCCACTTAAATCTTTATTTCATTTTGTTTTTAGTATTTGTTGTTATAGTAGCAACAGAAATACATCATCTGTGAAAATTTCAACTGTCTAGCTATCACGGTTCGTGAGATACAGCCTGGTGACAGACAGACAGATAGACAGACAGACAGACGGACCGCGGAGTCTTAGTAATAGGGTCCCATTTTTACCCTTTGGGTACGGAACCCTAAAAATACGTTAAGTTATTTCATAAAAACTGCAATTTCATAAGTGAAGACCTAATATTTTCAAGGTTGATTCGTTGCAATAAATTGAAAACAAAATATTTAAGGAGGTACCGATCATATAAGCCACATAAGACTAGATAGGGCCTCAAACCTTTTAGTACCTTATAATGTTCCCACTGCTGGGGCACACACCTCCTCTCTGTGTAAGAGGGGATATCTTACTTATATCTTACTAATATTATAAATGCGAAAGTTTGGATGGATGTGTGTGTGGATGTATGTTTGTTACTCAATCACGCCAGAACAGGAGAACGGATCTGGATGAAATTTGGCACAAGAGATAGATTATAATCAGGATATTTTTTTATCCCGGTATAATGGCCCGCTGGGACAAGTTATTCAATTTATATACCTCATCATCATCACGTTCACATCGACCGGTCCTGCGCGTGTTACATTTAGCGGATTCCCACACCTTTCACCAGGTCATCAGTCCACTTTCTAGAAGGGATTCCAACGAATGTATAACTTAGTCGGAACCTTATTTTCATCATTAAGGTTACACTAGTCGAAAATTCTTCCATAAAAACGTAGTCTACTCCAATGTTTGACGATGTATGTTCAAAATGAAAAATTATATCAATTTGTCTCATCATTATCTAGCCCTGTATGGAAACAAAAAAAGGAAAAATGATATATATTTGAAAGTTATGAGCGTCAAAAGTTCCATATTTCAACACAAATTTTAACGCATCTTTGGGCGGAAATCAATACCACAAAAAGAAGGAAATTTGCTAAACGGCCTCCATACAGGGATAGATTAGTAATCCAAAAATGCAAATAATTTTATTTTGAAATTATACATGTAGTCGTTTTTTCCAGATATCTATCTCCCAAAGGTCTGTTTATAAAATTATGCGCGCTCGTTTTCGTCCTAAATCATCATCCATTTCGATACAAATTTGCAAAAGTGCTAATTCGTACGCGAACTAGCTTTTTACTACTCATCACAGAATTTATCTCTTTCGCACGTGTTGTCGGATGAGACAGCATGCATTTTAACCCCGCGCACAAAATAGTTCGTGCCGTCGACTAGGGGAACCTTAACGATACGTTTCCGTTACGATAATGAGTAGAACACAATAAAAGTCCTATGCCCGTAATAGCCGGGTCAATACGCGCTTTGTATCGCCGTATCCAAGTAACTGTCGACCTCATCAACAATTGACCGGTCCGTATCGACCGACACACTTGTCTTCGATACCTATGGTAATTCGAGTTATTGCTTTCTGTATTCTTTTATGAGTTGGGTAGTTCTAAAGTCCTAATTTTCAGTATCAAAATCGATATGTGTTAAAAGTTTCGTAACTGAGTACTAATTACTCCATTCAAGAACGGACTCTACCAATATAATATTATTAAGAGGAAATATTTTTTTGTTTGTTTGTACCGAATAGGCTCCGAAACTACTAGACCTATTTAAAAAAATCTTTCACTAATTAAAGTTACATTATTCCCAAATAACATAGGCTATAATTAAAAAAAAAAAAAAAAAAACAATAATGTAACAAAAAATAATGTAATGTATGCAATAATGTAACCCAAAGTACCAAAATTTTGTCAATAAGATTCATTATGTGGCGTGCGATGAGAAAACTATTGATGAAACATAAAAATTATGTACCACATGATTAAAGTACTCATTATTACCTACGTAAAAGACTGCAAGAGAATATATCTCACTAACATAGTTAAGTCATAATAGCAGCTTTTGTGTTATAAAATTTAATTAGATCGCCGCCGCGCCGGTGGAAACAAAAGTTGGTTACGTTCGTATTGTAGTATAGGTATTATTTCTTATTCAAATAAATAGTTTAACAAATTGGTAGGTAGGGTAGGGTAGGGTAGGGTAGGGTAGGTAGGTATGTAGGATAGGGTAGGGTTAATCGGTAGGGCAGGTGAGTAGGTTGGTAGGTAGGTAAGGTAGGTGGGTAGGTAAGGTAGGTGGGTAGGTAGGTAACAAACGTGTCTTAATGGAACCCCGCGGGAAGTGGGTCAAAATTAATTTGCCAGTTTTGATTACAGAAGCCGGGACAGATAAACTAATCAATACATATACTGAATCTGTAGAAAAGTCGTTTTTGTAAACGAAAATATTCCCAAAAAAAAATTGCCACGTTGTCAAAGGAACCCATTTTTGGTATTTTTGACTGTTTGTCGTTTTGTCTGTTTGTCTCTTTAGTTGTGCACGTATCACGTAAAATGTACGAAACAAATGTAGATAACTTATATACATATAAATTGTGCGTATCATTTCGTTTTTGTTTCATAGCAATCGGTTCACATTATCAAAAGTAAGATGAATTTAAAGTGTTCAAGAAGTAAAATATCACAACACACACATTTCAGATACTCGGACAGTTCAACTCCATATTCGATAGATGGCGTTGTGCATTTGACGTCATTTTCTGAACAGCGATTGTCCGCGAAACAATGATCCCAGAAAAATTTGGTAAGTAGTAGGTAGGCCTGAAGGTAAGTAGGATAAGGTATGCCGTTCACGGGAGCGAAACCGCGAGCACGGCTAGATAAAAAAAAAAAACGCGATCATCACATCTGTTGGAGGATTTCTATGTATGGTATTTACTAATCCCATGTATGGTATGGAATATTGACACTAACACCTATGGAAAACATATGTATCGAATAACGAAAATTTGTTTAGTTGAGCTAATCGTCTTTAGTTCTTTTCAGTTTCATTTGTGAAATTTCCTTAGATAACGGGCAGCCTTATTTGCAGAATGGAAGTTTCTTAGAAATCATCGTTTTGCAGCGGGCCTAGCCAAGTTACAAACGTTTCGTATCGAATCTCTTTCTACAATCGTTAACGCCTTGTATTCGTTTGGTCTGACCACGTTTCACGATCAGATTAATTCATTTTCTAATAGCGTTATCGATTGTAGATAGTCAACTTGGCTGCAGGTGCTGTAATGTCTATCAGCATCATCCGCAGTCTGACTTCGCCCACTTCGCTGGGCATAGGCCAATCCTTTTTTGTGCCAATGACCAATTGCCTGACACGCCAACAAGCGTTTGGTCAACAATAAAATCAATTAATAAAGTATTTACGAGGTATATTTCCAAGAAGTGTCCCAGTTAACTTTGTCACGAATCCACTAAAAGTTTCGTAAAACACTTTAACAAACACGTAACTAATGTAAATCTAATATAACTAGCATATATTATACCACTACAGATCAAAGACCACCATAATTCTACACAATTCTGTCACAATTTCTTTTGGTAGTAGTCGAACTCATCTCGCCATCTTCGTCTTGGTTTGTCGCGGTTTCGTCCGGCATTTAATGGGACCAACTCAGAAGATTTTTGTCCATTTTTTACCCGACTGCAAGGAAAACGTTATGTTTTTGTGCGTAGATACGCGCGAAAAACATGTATGTATGTATGTATGTTTGTTTGTATGTATGTAATATTCTTCATTACCTCATATCACTCAACCCGCAAGACCGATTTATATAATTAAGACATCGTTAGATACGTCTTCCGCCCAAGTGTTCTTAGATAGGTCATGTTAAAAAAAACAAATATGGCGTATTTTGGGCGCTATAATTTGTTGGTCCCAATAACTTTTTCCTTCCAAATCAATCGAGTGGGGTATCAAAATGAAGGATTTTAAGAGGTCTTTATAAAAATATAGACCACTTATTATGTTTAAAATTAAATTCGAAAAATAAATGTCACTAAAAAGTTATAAAGTCGGGTTTTCGATTTTCAAATTAACTTTTTTATTATTTTAAGGTTAATATTGAAAAAAAAAAAGCATCAGATATGTGACTTTCAACCTATCTGAATTAAATAGTTCTAAATTCCAAGAATGGCCCACAGTGCCATCTATCTCATAATACATGAGTTACTGTCGTCGTTATGATTAGCTGCCAAGCATGCGCCGCAGTCACCGGCACCGTAAATCATAAAAATAAGAGCACTATAGTAAAACGTCTATGGTCTCTAGTACAAAGAGCTGGAAGATTATTCTTGGTTAATTTTATAATCTTAGGGCAGAATATAAATCTGGAAGACGTGGAGCACTTTTATCAAGTATTTAGGTACATAGCTTGCAGATTTATTAAGCTGAAGAGAAATTATGTGGTCTGGGCAAGTTTTTGACGGACTGACCAACTCATCTGCACCAGTAGTCTTTAAACACTGAAGAAGGAGATTTAAAATATGTTAACTTTGTTGTTTAATTTCTTGTGCATTCTGTGGTCTCCTATAAGTGAAGGAATTTACCATCTAGAAACTTATGTAAATACCGAATATGGGGCATATAATGTCTACATCCTTTGTTGGAGATCCTAAATCTAATATATAAAATTCTCGTGTCACAGTTTTCGTTGCCAAACTCCTCCGAAACGGCTTGACCGATTTTGATGAAATTTTATATGTATATTCAGTAGGTCTGAGAATAGGTCAACATCTATTTTTTTTTTTTTAGGGGGTAGGTAATTGAAGACGGCGCCTACCACTCGGCGCTCTGCGAACTAGGGAGGTTCCCCGGACATGGTCCGAGACCTTGGGGACTCGTTTTATTAAAGGTCAAATATATACAATTTCTTATGAACTATTAACATGCTACTCAGTCTCTTGAAGAGTTTCTTAAATTTACATTTTATACTAATTAAAATAACTTATGATTAAAACATATTTTACAGCAAAAATATTTTAGCAGTAGCTAGATTCAGTTGGTTTCTGATGTTTACTGCTCTGTACGCTTCCAGACTTACATAACAATGTAAGCCTTCGAGCATTGATGTTAATGGCTTATTTATTTTTGCTGACTGTCCTTTGTGCTACTGTTAGGCAGTATGCTGTGAATGTTTCTCTGTAAATTTTCCTACTGATAAGTTCATGAAGGTTCCCTTGTGTGATCTGTATCCCTAGCTGCTGTTCGGTGTTGTATCTGTCTAGGGCATATACCGGGCAGTCCGTAATTACGTGGATCGCCGTTTCGTCTACGTCATCGTCACATGTGCATGATGGGCTTTCCTTACACCTGAATCTGTTCAGGTATTCTGAAAACCCACCATGCCCCGTCAAAACTTGGGTTAATAGCCCTGTTGGTCTCATTTTTCTTTCTATTTTGTAGGCTTCCACGGCGTCCGGAAAGAATAATTTTGTGGTGGCGGCTGTATCACCCATTGAGTATCTCCGGTTCCATTCGACGAGCGAATCCTGACGGATTTGTCGCTTGACGAATGAAACCGGGCGCTGGTCGTAGTCTGGTTTCTTTTTAAGTTTTAATGCCGCTTCTTTTGCCAACTGGTCGGCTCTCTCGTTCCCCTCCAGTCCCGCGTGCGCCTTGATCCAAAACAGAGCAACATGCTTGTTTTGGATGCTGCACTGCCTCAGGTTCTCCCGGGCTTCGACTGCAAGGGGATGAAGAGAGCGGTGGTTTTTGACCGTTTCCAGTGCCGATCGCGAGTCACTGAAAATACCAAAAGTCGAGTCTTTTTTCTTGGCGATCTCCCGCGTGGCTTTGCATATGGCCAGCAGTTCGGCCTGGTAGACCGTGCAGTAGGACGACAGTTTAATCTTCTGGCATCCGGTTTCGGCGCCATTGCTCCAAAAAGACAATGCCGCCACCACCTTGCCATCGATTTTGCTGCCGTCCGTATAAATCTGCACTGCTTGTGAGCAGTGGTCTGCAAGTTGGTCCTGATCTGCCAGGCATATGAACTGCAGGCTCATATGCTCCGCCGGGTGGGGTGTAGAGGCAAATGCGGCGCGTCGCTCGACGTCCCCATCTCCCAGTGCCGACAGGGGTGACCCCCTCCTTGCCTCAGATAGGGCAGCTGCCTCTCGTATTCGGAGGTCGAGGGGAAGTATCCCGGCCAACACTAGTGCCGAGTTTAGGGAAACGGTGCGATAGGACTTGCACAATTTCTGTGCAAATCCCCGCTGGACCGCATTTAACCTCTTTGTGACGCACTGTTTTGTGGCTGCAGGTGCCCATGCACCTGCCGCGTACATTATTACCGGTTCCACCACTGCCGTGTACATGGTGCGGATGACGTCGGGGTGGAGGCCCCAGCTGACCTTCGCAGCCCTCAACAACTGCTTATAAAAGTCCGTCGCCTTCTGACAAACGTTGGCGACGTGCTTGTTAAACGTAAGCTTGTTGTCGATTGTTAGCCCCAGGATCTTGATTTCCTGCGTCATGCCAATGGCTACCCCACCCATGCTGAGCCGTGGGGTGTCGAACTTCAGTTTCTGCGTGATTACCATCGCATTGGTCTTATGCGGTGCGAATTTCAACTTATTGCTGACACCCCACTGATAAACATGGGCGAGGGCGTCATTGGCCTTCCGCTCAATCTCGATCGCTGTATCGACATCGAATACTAGCACCACATCATCAGCGAAGGCTTGGCAGTAGTGTTTCCGATCTACCAGCCCTTTTAGTAAGGGCTCCAGAAGGGTGTTCCAGAGCATCGGCCCTCCAATTGATCCCTGGACACAGCCCTTCGAGGTTTCCCTTACTACTTCAACTCCAGCGTACCTGACCCTGACCCTTCGGTCACTGAAGTAGCTGTCCACAACTGTCCTCACATTTACCGGGCAATTTTCCTCAGCCAGTCTGGTTCTTATAACAGGCCACCATGCACTGTCGAAGGCCCCCTCTATGTCTAGCGAGACCACTACTACCAGCTTTCGCTCACTGAGCTTGCTGCGAATGTGACCCACCAGGGGTAGGTATGTAGGGTAGGGTAGGGTAGGGTAGGATAGGGTAGGGTACGTAGGGTAGGGTAGGGTAGTGTAGGGTAGGGTAGGGTAGGGTAGATAAATGTTTGGTCTTTTTATGGCAAAACAAAGTTTGCCGGGTCAGCTAGTAAATAAATAAAAACAACAAAAACTCGTCTTACTGTCTTTTTACACGAATGGCCAAAAAAGGAGTGTTATGTTTTCGGGGTTCATGTATGTTTGTGAGTTCCTTTATTCTACCATAACTTCTAAACAGCCGAACCGATATCAATCTATGTGGTATCGTTAGAAGCGTTGCGTTATCTTGGGTAAGATCCAAGGAACCGCCCATTGTGCCCAAAAGTGGTGAACTGTAAACCAATATTTTCTGTGCAGTAAGGGGACGGTTACTTGGAACAGTTCTTTACAGGTCCCCCGACTTCGCTGCCGCCGGGGACAGTGGCGGTTTAGTTGCACAGTAAATATTATAATCTATTAAGTATTTACTTTCAAAGACAAAGATATTTTATTTCAACTAGGCCACCAAGCGGCACTTTTGATTGTCACAATTAAAATTTACATGGAATAAAAGTTGATTCTACCGTGCATTCGGAAAGGAGTTTGTTATGGAGAAGAATGCACAAGAAACTCCATGCCACTTTGTGCCCCCCATTCAACAGTTAAATAATGTTTATAGTTTGTTTAAAACAAAAAATACAAATGATTTTTTAGTTAAATTGTTTTAATTCAATTTTTGACAATGCAGGCGTGTTTTTTTTTTTTTTTATTTCGAGTTCTGGAACATTCCAACCAGGATTGATGTTGGTGCGTGACTAGCTAACGACAAGCGTAGCCTTAAACTATCCCTGCAAGATAAACCGAAAAATGAAATAAACCGTTGACCTTAAACACCTCGAAAGACATTCCCTTCTTTTATCACGGCACCTTTCTTACCACACATTTAAAACTCCATAGGTTACCTAAAGCTCTCACCAATTTTAATGTAACCAGGCAGACTATTCTGTAAACATCTCACCGTGAAAACAAGTGG
Organism: Orthosia gothica; assembly: GCA_949775005.1. NCBI lineage: Eukaryota > Metazoa > Arthropoda > Insecta > Lepidoptera > Noctuidae > Orthosia > Orthosia gothica. The sequence continues at coordinate 14,441,208 of OX459054.1, read as the reverse complement.
AGTGAGCTTGAAGGGAACTCTCATTGCCACCTTGGTTGATTTGATTGACAGCTCACTTTGTGTTTACAACGTGTAATTTTTCACCGTGAGATGTTTACTTTAGGTAACCTAGGGAGTTTTAAATGTGTGGTAAGAAAGGTGCCATTTTTTACCCGACTGGCGAAGGAGGGTAATGTGTTTATCAGTCTATGTATGTAAGTATGTATGTATGTATGTATGTTTGTTCCTATATGGCGTTCCAGAGACCAAACGCGTTGGCCGATTTTGATGATTCATACGTCAATCGATGCGTCTTAACCCTGCGAGTGTCATAGGCTACATTAAAATTGGATAATAGAAAAATGGCGGATTTTGGGTGCTATATTGTGGGGGCCCAATTTTTTTTTCTTCCAATCCCATTGTTTGCGGTATCAAAATAAAGAGTTTTAAGAGGTGATTTCAAAAATATATAACACTTATATGTTTAAATGTATCTAATTAGAAAAAAACTAACTAAAAAGTTATAAATAAAAAAACTTAATTCAAAAAATCAAAAAACCCGACTGCTTCAAAAGCGAACTAAAAAGTCGTAAACAAGGAAAAAATCATGCTGTGCAGGCGGAGGATACACCAGATTTTGGTCAGCCAGTCCGCGAATATGTATCCTCCGACTGCACAGCATGATTTTTCCTTGTTTACGACTTTTTAGTTCGCTTTTGAAGCAGTCGGGTTTTTTGATTTTTTGAATTAAGTTTTTTTTTATCGGATTACATTCCGGGGAGTGTACGACGGAACTGCACAAAATCATTCCGCTTAGCCGTTTCCATCATCGGACTACAAGACGTGCGACTTCCATGCGCCATCGGTACATGGTTGACATCCTACCCATACGCACAAAACCTTTTGCTAATACTTTCATTGTGCACACAGCTAAAGAGTGGAATTCCCTGCCGGAGTCTTTGTTCCCTAATAGCTACAACCTTGGGGTCTTTAATTCAAGAGTAAATAGGTTACTTCTAGGCAAGCGTGCTTAACCCTAGACCACATCATCTCTTACCATCAGGCGAGATAGTGATCAAACGCGAGTCTATCGATTATAAAGAAAACACTCGGCATCACTGATACAAAATTTATCACATTGCCTTTCTAGGCCACTACACACACATTTCCATTCACGCCAAACATAATAGCTAAATGATTAATATTTTAATAAGACGAGCTTGTTAACAATATAAAATACGCGTTAATGAATCATTCACAACAAAGAGCTTCAGAACGCTTATGAATGGGCCAACAAAATAACAGACCGTTCATTTTATGTATTAGTAGGTACTGCATCATGTCAACGATTCTAAATACCGCGGCAGATTGCATGATATTTCGAAAAAAGGGTATATTTTTTAATTTTTAGGGTTTCCAAAAGAAATAAAAACCGGCCAAGCGCGAATTGGACTCGCGCACCGAGGGTTCCGTACAAACCTCAACTTAAACGTATTATAGACCTGAGTATTTAATATGAATTTCAATTTAATACCTCTACGCGTTCATGATAAAAGGGGTAGTAATTTTAAAATTATTAAAAATATTTTTATTATATGTTGCATTGTTTTCGCAATTATGCCTGTATCTGTACTATAAGACGTTGCTTCGTACCAAATCTCAAGATTCTGAGTTCACGGGAGTACACTGTAGGTTTTGATTCCCTTCCGAATGTCGAAAATTTGCGAAAATTTGCGGCATAAACGGCTGTACCTTTTGATTGTGTTGGCTTAGAAGTTTGATTTGTTTTGTTTGTTTTTTCACAGCTTTAAGGGACACTACTTGAGTATTTGATATAAATGCCAGCTTGATACCTCCACGCGTTCCTGAGAAAAAGGGTCTTGACAGACAGACAGACAGATGGACGGACGACAACAAAGTGATCCTATAAGGGTTCCGTTTTTTCCTTTCAAGGTACGGAACCCTAAAAAGGAACCGTTATAATAGAATCGCTTCGTTGTTTGCCTCTCTGTCCGTCGTCCAAGACCAATCCCTAAATCTTTTATTGATAGTAATTTAATTACTAACTGTGGGTCCAGCGCCCCAATATTTTATTAATTCATAATGAATATAAACATTGATCTGGCAAACCTCTCCATCTATACCAAACGTGTGGTTGCAAGATCAAAGAAGCAAGTGACAATACTCGCGGCTGCCAAAAGTCTTAACAACACGAGAAAATCAATATATATCCAGATCCGCATCCACATGCAGTTTGAAACATAATTATACATTGCTATACAAATACCAGGCCCCTCAGAAAGTATTGCGAAAAAAAGTTTTTATATATGGGAGACTGGCCAGTTATAATGTTTTTCGAAAATATGATTATTTATAAGTAAAAATAAGTAAGTTCCAATTTCAAAATTTCCCTCCACATTTTTTGCGAGTTAATTCAAAGTATTGTGTCTCACTGAAATGTGGATCTGCGCCGGGAACATTTTAGAGCTATGATTTTATACGATTTCAAGTGTCGCCTGAAACCGGATGAATCTTACGATAGACTTCAAATGGCATTCATGGATGAAGGCCCTTCCAAGCCAACCGTGTATCGTTGGTATAACGAATTCAAGCGCGGTCGACCAACTTTGGGGGATGACGAAAGAAGCGGTCGCCCTTTGACGGCTGTTACCGAAGAAAACGTGCTAGCAGTGAAAAATTTAATCCAAGACAATAGGCGAATTACATATCAGGAGATTCAACACATATTGAAGATTGGATCGGGAAGCGTTCACGAGATTCTACACAGCCATCTTCGCGTGAGGAGGATAGTATCACGCTGGGTGCCGCACAACCTCACCGATGCTCAGAAGCAGGCCCGGGTGGAATGGTGCCGTGATATGCTTAACAAATTTGAAGCAGGCTTGTCTCGGCGTGTTTACGACATCGTTACAGGTGATGAGTCCTGGATTTATCAATACGACCCAGAAACCAAGCGCCAGTCGACTGTTTGGGTGTTTCAAAATGAGCCAACGCCTACCAAAGTGAAGCGATCTAGAAGCGGGGGTAAGATTTTGATCGCTAGCTTTTTTAATTTGACTGGCCACTTGGTATCAATTCCCTTACGGGATCAAAGAAGCATTAATGCCGAATGGTATACTACCAAATGTTTGCCAGAAGTTTTCTCTGTTATAAGCAACAAGCGACCAAACACAGGGCTCCGCGGGCTACTGCTCCACCACGACAATGCACCTGCGCACACCGCACTCAAAACGAGGGACTTCCTGGACAGCACGCCAGTCAAACTCCTGGGTCACCCTCCTTACAGCCCTGATCTAGCACCGTGTGACTTCTTTTTATTCCCAAAAATAAAAAATCAGCTCAAAGGGATACAATTTTCGTCGCCGGAAGATGCGCTGGCTGCGTTCGAGCAGGCTGTAAACGAGGTGTCTGCGGCGGACTGGAAAAAGTGTTTTGAAAACTGGTTTAGGCGCATGAATCTTTGTATAGAGGCTGGTGGAAAGTACTTTGAAAAGATTTAATAAAAATATATGTACGTATAGAACAATTTTTTTTAGTTTCGCAAAACTTTCTGAGTGTCCCACGTATTATTAGTAAATTCATTCACTATAAACACAAGAGAGCAATTAATATCACGGTCCAAAATAGTATCAGGTCATCGCACTGTGAATCAATGTTGCCAACATTTATGTTTTAGTGGGTAATGCATGCTAATAGGGTGTTAGCGAGTGTCATATTGAATTAGTGATCGAGTTATGGGAATGATTTTGAATTATTTAAAAATTTCTAGTATGTAACAATGGCGTGCCCACTAGAAGTGGTGAGTCTATTTGTTTGAGCATCTGATAAAGTACAGCATAACATATTCAGACTTCTGAGATAAAGACCTCTTCTCTACGAGAAGGTGCATCAAACCGCCTTGAAACGTTGCACTGTTTTGCAATGTTACAGGTCATCGTGGTATACATAGAAAACAAAAGGAAGAGGAGGAGGACGACAAGGAAGTAGACGATGACCTCGAGGTAATTCCTATTGGAATAAGAACTGTCCGACACGACAACCAAGGACAGAATGCCCTAGTGTCGCAAAATGAGGAGAGCCGACCCTACCTGAAGAAGAATAGAGCTAGGTAGAAGGAGACATAGAAAACGCAAACCCTATAGGAAATTATGAAGAATCCAGAGCCTTGAACATCGTCGCCGAGTTGCCAGCTTGTCGGTTTTTTATCGGTTGCATTTCGGGGAGTGTGCGATGGAATTGCATGATCTAATTCCGCCCAGCCCGTTCCATCATCGGACTACCAGACGTACGGCGATGCATCATCGATACATGGTGGATATCCCGTCCATACGCACAAAACGTTTTGGGGATACTTTCATTATGCGTACAGCTAAGGAGTGGAATTCCCTGACGGAGTCTGTGTTTCCCGATAGCTACAATCTTGGGGTCTTTAAGTCAAGAATTAATTAGGTTTTTTCTAGGCAAGCGTGCTTCGCCGTCGACCACATCATCGCTTACCATCAGGTGAGATAGTGGTCAAGCGCAAGCCTATAGACGATAAAAAAAAACTTGCAAGTCAATAATTTCAATGTTGCTTTTATAAGGTTGCAACTAAGTGTTTTTGTGAAATCAAACTTAAATTATTATAAGACTGCTTTTAAAAAGTTACTATAGGCAATTACGTGATAAAAAAAGATTAGACATTGAAATACCATATGGGAAAACAGCACTAATCAATAAAAGTATTCTTGTTATGTCATCATTGATTTACAACAAATTACCTGACGATGTCAAAAAGTTACCTGTACATCAATTTAAGTCGAAGCTGCACAAATTCCTAGTGAATAAATGTAAATATAATATCAAGGACTACTTACAGGATCAAAATATAGATAAAGACCTATAGTTAAAGTAATTTATTGACATAGAATAATATGACATTAAAAATAGTGTGACATCCATTAATTTGACAGCTCTTTAATTTATATGATTGTTAATTTTATGACATGTAATTTAATTCATCTGACAATTTTATTTTAATTTTATTTTATTTCACTTTTGACATTTGTAGTATTTTGAATTTGTTTTGTTTTTTATTTTTTCAGTGTAATTATTTTGTATTGTTATTTTAATAATTATTTAGATGGATTTTCAATAATATAAATATTTGCACACCTTATTAGGTATGATACAGTGTACTTTATAAATATTTGTAACACCTGCTTGAATCTACCTGGATTAAGCAAATAAACAATTTTAATTTGATTTGAAGGCATATCTAAAAAATAAAAAGGCTGTAATTCTATAAAAAAAGAACTAGCTTTTGTTCGATTACAGTAGATTACCTAGTTCTAAACTACTAGCTTATAAGCCTTCACATTACCATTGATGTCTGTTGTAGATTGTAACGTTAATCCTAAGTGGATGCTTAAGATACTGCAACGTTTGTTATAACAACGTACAACGTATGTTAAACATATGCTATTGCATTCAAGTGTCTTCTGTAAGGTCACAGAGTATAGAAAGTGTAGTAAAATGTTAATACTTACTTATTATAAGACAGGTTATGAGTCCTCTAGAATAAAAAAAAGTTATTTAAAAAAATCAAAAATCCCGACTGCTTCCGAAGCGAACTAAAAATACGGAGGATACATATTCGCGAGCTGACTGACCAAAACCAGATGAATCCTGCATTGGCATTTTTCTATTTTCCAATTTTAATGTAGCCAGTGATACCCTCAATGTCAAGATGAATCAATTAAGACGGTACCCTGACCAAAAAATCGGCATGAGATATGAGCGTTCCTATTGGTCTAGCGGCACTGGTGGCGCATGAATTACAGCTGTGAATACGCCCAGATTTTAGAATAAAATCTTTATAAAATCGAATTTTGGTCTTTTGAAAAAAATAATTCTACAAAAATGTTCGTTATTAAATTGTCTATCCATTAGTGTTAGTACAAAAAATAATCAATGAACACTTTACGAGGAGATGCATAATATCAATAATTATTTCTCATTTTTATGTTTTTTTGGAAGTAGATTAGTGAAATATATACAACATTTAAAAAAAAAACTAAATCTACCATTTTAGAATCAATATTATGAAGAAATTTAATGTATTTTTATTAATTGATATTTCTTTTTAAATAACGAGTAGATAGCTCCTAAAAACAGCACAAAAAACGACTTGCGCGGCGTTTTGCTCGGGGTACCGCCTTAACGTAAGAAACATCAAAATCGGCCAATGCGTTTTGTCTCTAGAACGCTGCATAGGAACAAACATACATACATACAAACATAGACTGATAAACACATTACCCTCCTTGGGCAGTCGGGTAAAAAGAGATTAGATCCCACGACCCAGGTTATTTAAGTGTGAGGTCAAGGGTTTGAATTTACCTGCATATTAGTAGTCTTTGACACAATGAGATAAATATACAAAATAAATGTGATTTGTAATTATTTGCTTCACATTATGATGCTTTATTTGGTTATTTCAATATCACTATGTTTGTAAATTTTAGATAGAGAATGGATCTGATGTTTTATACCCACAAAAAGTCGCTGAAAGGTAACTATTGCGGCTATAATAGCTGTTCTACAGTGATATTTTTCTCGCTGTACGTATCGTTGGAAAGTATTATTTTAAAGATACAGATTGGTAAGCCTTCATTTCAATTAAGTGTTTTTTTTGTCAATCAACACTCCAACCAAAATATACCTCATAGCTTTCCATGTATCGTTGTCTACTGTCTTTTCCAGCCAATCAGCCATAATCCTCGTCTCCTGCCTCAATGACAATGCCCGTGTTCAGACACTGAGTATGTGACAACCCTGACCCATCTACCTGTGTGGATACATCATCCTATAAGTATGATTCGCACAGTTCAGCCTTGCAGTTTAATTGCCAACACCGCCGTTGAATTCGCGATTATTCATGCTAATTACTATATCCTGGGTAAAAGGATACTTTACTTAGGATAGTTTTTACCCCAAGATGGTCTTTTGAGACGATTTATGACCTATACGCGTGCGAAGCCGCTGACAGACGCTAGTCTAAATATAATTGAGATATCAGCATTTCTACTTCATAATAAAAAAATAATTCATAGGTCATCTCATAAAAATGTTTGTCAGATTCAGTGAATCGTCACGATAAATATGTAGACAGAGGAAGTGAGTAAATCTTTTTGGTTAATCACCGTCATTGTTTTTAGAAAGAGACATAAAAAGTTGCTTCATCCTTAGCTAATAATGGCAAAAATACAGATTTTGAAATTTAATAATTTGTTGTTTTAAAAAGTACCAGGGTAACATAAATGATCAGAAAAGGCGCCTAACCATCCCAATAAGTTATGCACCAACCACGAATAAACACAAAGAGGAATATAAAGTATTCGATATTGTTCACTATATGATTTTCAACTTTTTTGAGCTAAGTAGTAATTCGCGTAGTTCTAGTTCATTTCTGCTTTCCTGGTAGTTTTAATAAATAATCAATTAGGACAGTTGAATTTTAAAACGTCTATCGATATCATTTATTACGAATACTTTATGCTCTTCTCTATGTTTCATCGTTGGTGCGCTTCGAGAAATATCGCAAAAAAAAAAACAAACTACATAAATATGTGTTGCCGCCAACGATACAATGCAAGTGGTACAGTATTGGGTTTACAAAATGTAACTGTGCCATCGACAGGAAAAAGAAGAAAATACCTTACTAGATTCACTAACTTGGAAAAAGGAATTAGATTTTCTTAGATACTGAGTTCGGTAAATTAACAAATGTTTTACAAAAAACTTCTTCTTTCAGCTTTACAAGTTGGCTTATTTTTTGTGAAAAAGTTTTATTTCTCCCTTTTTTGTTTTAGTACCCTATCACTAAAAAGTAAGCAAATTCTATAATAAGGTACCTAAATGATTGGTAAACTACCCGTAATTACTTAATTTATACATTCGTGCTGTTTGTCGCTAAGGAGTTTGGTTGTATGTTCCATCTCTTTAAAACTGCTGAACCGATTTTGATGAAATTTGCTTCTTCCCTAAGTTGAGAGATACTTAATCCAATAAAATAAGACGATCATGATCTGATTAGTAGTTTCTGTGAAATGCTTGGACAAACATACATACAAACAAACTTACATACACTTATAAAATTTGGCACACATGTTTAGAAGCTCAAATAGGGTAACATATGTGAATATTGTGCAACTCCAACAATATTACATACATACGTGTCGAATTGATTACCTACTTTTTTATTCTGTAAAATACAAACACGTAAAAGAGAATACAGAAGTTACTAGATATATCTCGCCACCAAATATGAATCGGCTAGCTGCCAACTAAACATAATTATGCAGACCCATTCATTTATTCATATCAGTAAGTATGTATGTCACCTATTATATCATTAACTCACATAACGATTCTAATGAGAATGTAAAGCGTTCATAAAACCGCAAAATGATATAATTTAAAGAATACAGCATATTTTTTGTTGGCAGACATTCACAGAATGCTCTCTATAATAAAATTTATAGAGATTTGCTTATGTAAGAGGAAATTAGATGTATTAATGTTGCCGATGACAATTTTAAACATGTTGTTGAAGACATTTTTTATTTCAGAACAAAAGAATTATGTTTATTGTAGTATCTTGTGACTTTTTTGATGTGGTATGTTTCATTGAGTCACTTGCTTATTCTGATGTCAGTTGTCATCTGAAATCAAAGACCTTAAACTTCTTACGAAATACATATAAGGTCTTTGTCTGAAATAGAGTTACAACCATGTTGACATCAGTCAAAATTTTACTAATATTTCGATAAGAAAGAAAGATTATTTGAGGCCGGGCACGACGCATACCAAGAAAAAATTAAAATAAAAACTTAAATACAATCATTACAAAGTATGCATCACAAATACGCAAAACGGTCATCGCTCAGCATAATGCTGGGACTCATGTGCGAGAAGATAGCCGGTGTCGACTGGGTGACTCCGAACCAATGAAACCTGTTCGATATAGGTAAAGCATAAAGCTTTGGTAGCTATGATCAACAAGACCATGGTTGCGGTCGGTGGTCTAGTGTGAGAGGTAACAGCCACAAATTAAAATAAGCTATAGGCAGACCGCTTAGCTAAGACCGTTCCTATGGTAGCAAGAGAGATGTTGACACCCATCAGCGAACTATCAACTGACAGGTCACTAAACTTGCGGCGATACTAAGTCCTCCTATGTACTTTTATGTTATATGAAGTTTTAATATATAAATATACACCATTCCGCACCGCGCAGCTACTTCAGAATGGCATCTGAAGTTTTGCTATAGATGAATTCCTGTCGATCTATAGCAAAACTTCAGATGCGTGATGGGTATGTTTACCCGTCACGCATCTGAAGTTTTGACTACAGAATAAACAAATATATTTTTAAGAGAAATTGTTACTTTTGTTGTTTTTAAATATTGATACTCGTCCAAGGAATTTCACTTGCCAATATAAATTGTGCTAAACATTTAGTCTCCTCATCATCATCATCATCATCAGCCCTTCAATGTTCCCACCGCTGAGACGCAGATCTCCTCTATGTGAGAGGGAGTTGGCCGTAATCTACCGCACGGATGTCACATGTCTTCGAATTGTTGGTTCTTGGACAAGCCGGTTTCCTCACGATGTTTTTCTTCACCAATTTGGGAGCAATGGTGATGAAATAATTTACACAAAGTAAATTAAGCGCCTGCCTGGGTACAAACCCACGCCCTACATATTGTACGTCGTGGCCGTTACCACGGGCCAGCACTGCTCTTTTGTCTACTCCACAACAAAGTCAACAATGAGATGCACGGTAGAATCAACTTTTATTCCATGTAAATTTAAATTGTGACATTCAAAAGTGCCGCTTGGTGGCCCAGTTGAAATTAATATATTTTGTCTTTGTCTTTTGATACGTAGGCATATAAATACTGACTATTATTATGATGATGTGAAAATATGATCAAATCCAGCAGATGCCCTCCTCATTTTCCAAAATAAAACTCAATACACTGAATCTCGACCTCGACGTCCTCTATGTAACTTGTCGTCACTGTATGTAACAGTGGCATTGTATGACTACTTTTATTACCTTGGGTTTTATCTGTAAAAATAAATGTATTTGTAAATTAATAAATAAATTTGGGATCAGAGTTTAGGCCACGAAGTTTATAAAAACCATTTAAGTTAGGTCGAACGCAATACTAGCCAGAATAAACACAACTATAAAGATTTTGTTCCCAATACTGAAATCGGTCCCCAGACTACTTAGAAAGTCTGTACCATTTAGGATGTCCTTATACAGGGTGGAAATTTGAAACGGGTCCTGAAGGGGCAGTGCTGTGATGTATATATAATGGGTCTCCCTTGTTTTACCGAAAAGAAATTGCCAAATTATCACTTCCCAAACAAATTTTCGCATAACTTCATTTGCCAAATTATTACTTACCAAACAATCTCTTTACAAATAATTGTTACGAAAACCTATGTTTGGCAAGTGAACGTTTGAACAATAACTTGTTTACCAACTAGTACTTTTAACATTTTTTATTTATTCAAATATTTCACTTGGAATAACAGTTTTTACGCAAAATCAAATAAGCCAAATATTTATAGTTTTTTATTTCTCTTTTTTTATATATATTTTTTTTAAATTTAATGCAGGTCACAGTTTTAACCTAACCTAACCATTTTTTTTTAAATAACTAATTATCCTAATCTTAATAGTTCAGTTCCGGGTAACCTACTAAAAACAATCTCTTTTTTCTATTAATGCAAGTCATTTCTGGCACTCGCCGGCCGCTGCCGCGGCACCGCTCGCTTCGCTCGCTCGGCTCGTGCGTAGGAGGTCACAGTTTTAACCTAACCTAACCTAACCATTTTTTTAATAATTAACCTACTCTAACTACTTCCATAAATAAATTAATATCAAGTAACCATAAATTTGACTTGTTTCAGACAAATTGAAAGAATTAATCAAAAAATAAAATTGTATTTTTTATTATATAATTCAAAAAATCTTATGTTTGCCTTAATACTTTTTGTCTTAACAAATCATTTCACCAAACGTTTATTGTCTGAAGATTGTTTGCTGTAATAAATCATTTGATTAAAGACCAAATGCCATAATGACATTATACTTGGTAAAATTTTGCCATGTAAAAATTTGACCAAATAAAAATATGCGTACTAAAATCATTCGAAATATTGCAATGGTATAAAAAAAGATTGCTGAAATTTGTTTGGGTAATGAAATTTTGTCAAAATCTTTTCGGCAAAACGGCAGGATCCCATATATAATATTATGAAGGTCGCTTGCTGTAACAAACCTTAAAGCAATCTACTTTTTAAAGAGTCAAGTTACAAATTTAGAATAAGATTTAAATAGATAGGAAAAACAATTATCATTTAGGGATTCAAATTTGTTATTGCTGCTAAAAGTAGCGGTTGAAATGAATTATAAAGCGTTACGGTAAGTGTTGCATTGTTGCAATATATACCAATAAGACCGCGATCCTTAACTACAGAGTCCTTGAAATAATTTACACAAAGAAAAGCGCCTGCCTGGGTTCGAACCCACGACCTACAAATAATACGCTGCTCTTGAACACTGCTCTATAGTCAACTCCATCCTCCTCTATACTTAGGCATATACCTACTGATTGTCTTTGCACGCACTGCGGTTTTTATTCGCGCGATTTTATTCCGCCCATTCTGCGACCTATGGCATTTTTGATGCTGCACGCATTACGGTATAAAAAATGCGCGGAAATAATACCGCAAGAAAGCCGTGCTTTGCCACAGAATCCACCGCACCGGCGCTGATTAAATTCGCGCGAATATTTTGAGCTCTATGCACAGGTAGAAAGAGACGAAAATCACGCGGTATTTTATCCACAGTGCGTGTTAGTAACGATTCAGTACGCGGATAAAAATTCGCGCGAATAAAATCCGCGCGGCTAAAAATCGCAAAGCGTAATAAGTCTTAATCCCCTAAATATTGACGATAGGTACTTATTTTTGTGTAAATGGAGCTATTTTTTTTTATCAAATACAAATTATAACTGTACTTAATCTAACGTTTTCAAAAGTCGATTGTCTGAACTAGGATTCGAACAAACTCAAATAAGACAAAATATTTTACTATATTAAATGTTTCCTTTGCGTAAAAATTTTATAGTCATTATTTAGGGCATTTCGCCTCCAGGGCCCTATTCGACATTCCACCCTATATAGGTATTCTTTTTTGTTTATTCAGAAAGCAATAGTCGGTAAGTGTGGACAATAGTCCGGGAGCTCAAATATGTCCCTAAGGACCTATTTCGGTAAACATACTCCTAGCCTAAGCACATTTAGCTTATGTAGAAGATGCTAATAGAAACAATATAGGGACACTACGCGTTCTAAGAAAGCTTGAATATAGGAAACTTTGTGCGAAGAAATTTTTGATTTTATAGAACAGTTATTTTGCTGAAATCATTGTTTATGATGGGCAGAATAATCTAAACTAGAATTTTAAAGAGGTAGAATTGTTTGTATGTTTGTAAAAGATCATCTCTGGAATTATTGATCAGATTACAAAGCTTGTTTCACTAGAAGACTGCTCTGTTGCTGGATGTCACAGTCGGGCAGGCAGGAGGTTATCCGCGTGAAAAGCTAGTATTTTTTGAAAAGGTACAAAAATTGGTACTGACAATAAAATTATTGGAAGGTCACAGCTTTGGTCAAAACAGAATTTGATTACGGACCACTGATACCCATTTGATAAATAAATGATAATTGTGGTTAACCAATGAAGGTACTGCAATTTAATTTTATTATAAGGCGTATATATTCCACAATATTATCGCAGTACTGGTTGTGCGCCTATTGAACCTCCTTTTGAACAGTTTTGTTTGCAAAATATTCTTTGATTGACATCAGCTATTTCAATTATGAAGAAATTCTAGCCATCAATTTTTCTGTCTAAAAATATTTAAAAAAATCCAAGTCGTTTTGAAGTAGTATCCAAAAGTAGTGACAAAATTTCGTGTTGTTAATTTTTAAACAGGACTATTAGGCCCTGAAAACAAAAAAAATAATAACATATAACCTAATAAGTCTGTAAAATAACTAGATAGGAAAACACTCCAAGATACAACCAGAAACCAAAGTTTTCCACATAACATCCTGTTTATTGGTCCTTCATCTCTTCAAAGCCACCCCAAATTTCCTGCCACTGGCCACCACACCCATTCAGAATGCATGGCCATGTTTATTCCGGCCAAAACAATAATAAGCCTCTGTAGTTAAATCAAGTGTTAAAATGCTCAACTAGACTGTACTAAATGCATTTGGGGGCGTTTTCCCTCAATTCGCCAAGCCGTTGGCGGGTACTCAGGGTTGCCAAGTGCTAAAATTGTTTTTTAACGTCTCCTCTATTTTTTAACTTGGAACTGTAATCTTTTATAAAAACGGTTTGAGTAAAAATCTGTGATAAGTAGTCGCTGAGTTGGGTTTTTTCACAATTGGGGCATAAAAAGACTATTTAGGACAGTGGAGTTGGCAGTAATTATCCAGCGTTATTATAAAAACTTAGAATACCTTTTAGCAGAAGTTCAAGTCTCAATACCAGTACTTAATGTGGACTTCATTCGTTTCACGGTACGGTTACAAAAAAAACCGGCCTAGTGCGAGTCGGACTCGCGCACGAAGGTTTCCGTACTTGGTAAATTGCGGTTTACGATTTATGACGTATTATAAAAAAAACTACTTACTAGATCTCGGTCAAACCAATTTTCGGTGGTAGTTTACATGGTAATGTACATCGTATATTTTTTTAGTTTTATCATTCTCTTGTTTTAGAAGTTACAGGGGGGGGGACACACATTTTGCCACTTTGGAAGTGTCTCTCGCGCAAACTATTCAGTTTAGAAAAAAAATATAGTAGAAACCTCAATATCATTTTTGAAGACCTATCCATAGATACCCCACACGTCTGGGTTTGATGAAAAAAAAAAATTTTTAGTTTCAGTTTCAAGTATGGCGACCCCCAAAATTAATTGTTTTTTTTTCTATTTTTGAGTGAAAATCTTAATGCGGTTTACAGAATACATCTACTTACCAAGTTTCACCAGCATAGTTCCTATAGTTTCGGAAAAAAGTTGCTGTGACATACGGACGGACAGACAGACAGACATGACGAATCTATAAGGGTTCCGTTTTTTGCCATTTGGCTATGGAACCCTAAAAACCAGATCGCCCATTATATCCCCATTAAATTTAATAGTTAATTTAATATTATAATTATTTTAATTAATTAATATAAATAATAAAAAAAATACAAATAGATTCGAACCCTCGACCCCAAGCACGAGAGGCGAGGTCTAAGCCACTGGGCCACCACGACATTATCTCTGCTACTCTACTGCTCATTACTCAGCAGTGAAAAAAGCTTTTCATTTACGAGAACTAAAACCTAGTGTCAGTACTTCTATCCTGTCTCGGTGTCAAAACAGTCCCAGACATGCTAATAAACGTTTCTCTTCCCTCCAATAAATCTTTAGAAAATCCTCAGGTAAAATTTTAAGACGCCCCATAAATCAATACATTCTCAGTTAAATCAGAGCATTCGACAACCCTCGGGGCACAGCACAAACTGCACTAATTGTTTTGGAGTCGATCCAAAATATATACTTACCAAAATTTCTCTCGTAACACGGTGCATTTGTGAATTGTTTCAGTAATATAGTGGGTGCAAGATTATTGTCTATAGTCTTACATTTATTGGAATTTATAGGCACAACAGCTGGTCCCATTTTGAGGACTCTTAGTGTATTTTGGGTAACAATGGAGTGGCAAAAACCACCTGGATTTGTGCCATTGTTTTTGCTGCCTGATTTTCGACGGAGGTTAGATGAAATATCCTGTATTTCAAAGTTTCTTGTTGTCAAATGCCTTGGGCTTAATTTATTTGAGGTTCAAAAGAGCCTAGGGTTTCCCCAGAGGAGACGAAGTTTCCGCGTGCAAAAACTTGGTTGAAAACCCGTGCAAGACTTTGCTGATTTGGCGTTTTGCTGCCGGTTAAGAATATAATATCTATTGTCGTTTGTGTTTCTTTTGCTGGGTAGAATATCATTTAGATAAGATGAAATTTCATCTGAGAGTAAATAATGAAAACACCTTTTACTAAAACTGGTCAAATTATTGGCTTTTGAATAGGACCTCACTCAAGATTATGTTTACTAATGAGACGTTGAATATTATAGTTATTAAATACTTATCAATATTCTCTAAACTATACATAAAACGTCTTTAATAACAGTGAGTAATGGTTTTGCGTACCCTTACCATCTGGTACCTGTAAATTGGCCGTCGTCGGTGTGTAGAACTATCAGACAACATAGACTCTGGCAGATTATTTCAGTCCTTTCCCACATGGACAGTGATTGTAAAACTTATATGGTATACATAAGAAAGAGTATATCTATAAAGATCTATCAATCTTGATGTAAACGACCAGGTGTTTACATAACGTGAAGGTTTTTGAGTTTATAATACAATTATTGTCAAATCTATCTAGGAAAAGGAGGGCAACACTGACCTACTCCTAGTAAGGACCTGTTGACGTAACTATTTATGTTTAAGTCAGATAGTACCGAACTTATTTATTACTAGATAGCAGCTTACATAATATAGGCGTAAATTGTATTGAATATTAAAACGTCTAACAAATCAACTGGAGACGAGTTACTTCCTGCACTGATAAAACTACACTTATTACTGAACAAAATATTATAAACAGACTCGTTTTAGTACAAACAAATTGAACATGGAATGAATCTACTGCTGCTTTCTGTTGCTACATTTAAAAATAGACGATGAAGACAATATAAGACAAGTTAAAAGCACACTTTGTAAACAAGCATATTACAAATTAGATTATTATATTCAAGATAAGAATGCTTCGAAACATGCTGGTCCTGCTCCATAAGCCTATCTTTGGTGTGGACAAAATCAAAATGGTTAATTTATATTATATTCATAATTATAGTAACGCTTTATTTTTATTTTATTTTTTTCTTCTCTTTTTGTTTAAAAAAATTTACTCGCACACTGTTCTGTTGTTGTTGAAGAAGGTAATGTACCTATGTTTGCAATATTTGTAAGTACGTGAGATCCATGTTCCTATTTATCAAGTAAAGGAATTTACCTGTTAGTGCTTGTAATTCTCTCATACCTATATGCAGTATAGTAGTGCTGGGTACATCGTCCTCACGTATATGAAATTATTAATGTATGTACTTATGTAAATATTGTATAAACTTTTTTTTAAAAGAGTAAGTATGGAGTTCCTTGTGCGTTCTTCTCCAAAACAAGCTACATTTCCGAATGCACGATAGAATCAATTTTTATTACTTATAAATTTTAACGTTCAAAAGTACCGCATATTGGCCTATTTGAAATAAACACATTTGACATTGACTTTGAATGTCTTTTGTAGAAAATAAAGCTCATTCAAACCGATTTCAAAAAGGAGAGGGAACTCAATTTGACTGTATGTTTTCTGTTTGTTAGGCTATTGGTGATTAATCAGTCAAGTATGAACCGATTTTGATGATTCTTTTTACCCGACTGCCGAAGGAGGGTAATGTGTTTATCAGTCTATGTATGTATGTATGTTTGTTCCTATGTGGTGTTCTAGAGATCAAACGCGTTGGCCGATTTTGATGATTCTTACTGGTTCTTCTTCTTTTTGGTTTTGGTCAGCCAGCTCGCGAACATTTATCCTCCGACTGCACAGCATGATTTTCTTCTTGTTTACGTCTTTTTGGTTCGTTTTGTAAGCAGTCGGGTTTTTGTTTTTTTTTATTACCTTTTTTTATTTATTTGCAAGCTGGTTCTCTCATGTGGTCCTATTTAAATTTCATCAAGATCTGACGAGTTGTTTTTAAGTTATCCTTTAATTCGTTTTTTCATTGTAATAAAAGGTACCAAAAATAAAAAGAGAAAATTAAAATCTTATTTACAAAAAACTATACCGACTTCCAAAATAAAACACTAAAAAGCGACAAATAACTTTCTTTTCGGAAGTCGGGGTCAAAAACGAAAAAGAAAATAGGTATCAAAGAACCTCCAAAAAGAAAATTATTTATCGATTAGTTGTGGTTTTGTTTTGGAAGCCGATTTTTTTTTGTTCAATGGTGTTTATTTTTCCCCTTTTTAGTGTTTTGTTAAGGACAAGTAAAATTTCAAAAAATAAAAAAACCACCGACACATTTATCTTGCGAAAACACCCTGATTAAAACAGTAAAACGCCCATAACTTTTGAAGAGCTGAACCAATTTTCATCAAACATAGCTAAGACCGTTTTCGATAAAGTCACGTTTCAAAAATAAAAATAAAATAAAATCGGTTCATCCATTTAGGAGCTATGATGCCACAGACAGAGACACAAATACACAGCAACACACGTCAATCTTATAAAACCCATCTTTATACCCCTGGAGTTAAAAAAGAAAAAAAAAGGCAAAACATGATAAATCATTTCATTTTGTGTAAACAATCAATCTGCTTAGCCTTTCCCAACTACCTTGAACGGCGTCCAGCCTATCCAGGTTTAGTTAAGACGACGATAGTCACCAACGACGTCGAGGGAACAAAACGCGCACTAATTTCACACCCGCGCGACCCAAAATTCACTAGTTCTTTGTACTTTTCTTACTATTTGACTTCTGCTGTGCATTCGGAGGATCAGGCAGTTCTCGAATATGTATCCTCCGACTGCACATCATGATTTTTTCTTGTTTACGCTTTTTAGTTCGCTTCTTAATCAGTCGGGTTTTTGATTTTTAAATTAGTTTTTTTTTTTTTCAACTTTTTAGTGAATATTTTTTTATAAATACTTTTAAACATATAAGTGGTGTATATTTTTGTAATCACCTCTAAAAACCCTTCATTTTAATACCCCACTAGATGGGTTGCGAGGAAAAAAAAATTGCAACCTGTAGAGGTTGTGGCGCCCAAAAGCCGCCATGTTTCTTTTTTTTTTAACGGCACTTATCTAAGAACACTTGTGCGGCCAAGACCTATCTAACGATGTCTCAATTATAAAAATCCGTCTAGTGGTTTGAAAGATACGAGGTAATAAAGAATATTACATACATACAAACATACATACATACAAGATACGCGCGAAAAACATAACCCTTTCCTTGCAGCCGGATAAAAAAGACCCGTTTTGGTGCGATTGCCGTTATTTTGTCTCACGATATCTTAACGTAAAGGAATACATCGTGACATCCCGATGGATTGCATCTATCGGCCACTCTTGATTCGACATATTTATTTTATTCTGTTTTTAGTATTTTTATTTTATTAGTGGCAACAGAAATACATCATCTGTGAAAATTTTAACTGTCTAGCTGTCACGGTTCATGAAATACAGCCTGGTGACAGACAGACAGAAAGGTAGACGGACCGTGGAGTCTTAGTAATAGGGTCCTGTTTTTACTCTTTGGGTACGGAATTCCAATAGAATATAACTCCCGTAGTCAAGTGACTCATGGCACCGTAGCATTGTGTATCGGGTCGTTAGGCTTTAGCACAGCGGAGCTAAACTACGCGTTAAACTTATGAACCAGTTCTAGATAAACTAGTTACAGCTTAGTTAGCTGATGAAAGGACGCAGACAGTTGTGGTGTTTTGGTAATTCTGTCCAAGGACTTTGGATCACAACGGCTATATTCTCATATTTCCAAGCAACCCTGCAGCAATCTAGTCTAGCATGATGCCTGCAGTTTCTGCAGATGGGTCTTATGTTAATATATAATTCTTATGGTAATTGTAATAAGCAATTTTAATTTATTGTTTTCCTGGTTACACATAACTAGGTATAATCCTTGTTAATCCTCTGAACTAAGCTGTTAAGCTAGAATTAGGTTTAGTATTTCAATAGCGTAACGAGTGGCGTTCAATTCACCAGCTCTTACTGAATCTCCTCCCAACCTCAAGGGATTTCAGCATGAGCATGTACTTCACAACTATGCTTACTCCTTTAGAGAGAGCTGGCGAGATCTTACACTATATAGACTTAGGCCCAAACCGTATATTCTTGTGCAGGTCAAAGAAAAATAGATTACTTTTTTTATTTCCTCTGTCACCTCTTACGCCCACGACAGCACAGCAGGATATTTACAGCCATCAGAAATACTACCGACACTATCAGAAATACTCTCAGGTAATTTATTTTACGCACTCTTTGTCCATCAACTCTCAGCGCTCACGAAAATAGTCTTGTATAATGATGTTGGACATAGTGAGAAAGAATTACGTTTGAAATAGGAATGCAGGTGTTCTAAAAAAGCTTTAAATTATAGAGTTAAAAATTATATGTATATTTAAAATACATAAAGTGATTGATTATAATTAAGTCCCTAATAAAATAAGTTAAATAATTTAGTTATTGCAGCATAACAATATAAACCCTCTATTGTACATAAAGGTATAAGACAATGTAACAGTAGGATTGATGTTTTTGTCCGCTTGTTGAAGCTATCAGAGTTGACGTATCTCAATTCTGTGACGATATGTTGAGCATAAAGTCGTCTTACGAAATCTATTTGTAAAAAAAATACATAAAACTTTAACAACCACGTGTTCAAAAGAAAAACATTATTTATTCCTAACAAACGATTTTATAACCAGTCGGTTGGTGACAGCACTATGTCCGTGCACTGCGAGCGCTTCGCGTTGCAAGCCCGAAATAATTACACTCCCGAGGTCACTGCCTACGTTCCTACGCATTTTATTTTCTTCTGTGCATCGTTGAGTTGGTAAATTTGCAATATGTGTACTTATGTTTTCTCTGTTTTCTAGACACAATAATAGTTTGTTGTTCTCATTTTGTAGAGGTCAGTTTTTGTGTCGAAAAACATATTTCTTTAGTTTGTAAAATGGCATAATGAGTCGAGATTGAAGTTATGTTGTTCTTAAGTTGAGAGATTGGGTCTATTTCTGTTAACGATCTACTGATTTTGGATATTGAGTTTATTTAGTCCTAGCTACTTATTGTACAATATTTTCTTATCTGTAAGCAATCTACCGCTACCTTACCTAGCTACCTACCAGCTACCATGATTGTCCGAAACTGACTCTCGTTGACTTTGCCTCCCAGATGTATTCTGTTATTGTCAATAGTAACTTTTAGTGAGTGAATCATAAAGGTCAGTAACCTGTTACTCATGAAAATGACCTCTGTCATTTTCTCGGCCTCCGGCCAGTATTTTCTTTGGTGACATGCAGTTAAGGATTCGCTGATGCAAGAGTCTTTACAACAACAGTGAGTCGATTCTGTTAAAATTTACAGTGAAAACATAAGTGGAGTTAATTGCCATTCTATGTTTTCACAGGGAGGTTTTTAAAGAATAGCCGAGTTTACTAATGTGTCGAAAAAGTAAAATAACCTCTGTAATATTCATCAGAAAATTGTCGAAAGATTATATTCAATGAATCTTGTAATTTTCTCCCGTCGAACACTTGATTCAGTTGGCGAGAGACCAGTCAAAAGTTCGTGGAACATAATTACGAATTTCAGGCCGGCCTTTAATTGTAGAGAGGTATTCCAAGACGATACAAAGTTTGAATTAGATTTAACTATTCGACTTCATTTGTCATTTTGTAATAAAATATAATATATATAATAAAATTTGCGAATAAGACTTTCTAGACGTGACAGGCTGTAATATCTTGCAGACAGGGTTCAGAAAACAGATCAGAATAATATAGCAGACCAGTTCATGATAACAACTACATACTCGTATATGGGATTATTACACACTCAGGAAAAGGCAAACTTTGGGGTAACAACAACTGGGTAAGGTATGCAGATGCAAAAGAAAGAAAACAAAGCTTCCTAATAAAAAATATAAAATCTAAGAAGATAGGTTAACAGTAGTAGATCTAACCCACTTTCCAAACATTTTTGATTCTTTGATTTTTTTTGATATAGGTCTAACAGCGGAAAATTATAGGATACATTGAACTTTCGCGCCGCAAATACATTTCAGCACTACACTTATTTATATATATATACTATGCCTTTAACAATGTTTTGAAATCCACAGGATTAAGAAGTTGGTACTCAGCCAACAATTCGGTCACTTTGGCGAATCGTTTTAATTGTATGCATCTCAGCTAATTCCAGTTTTTGTTTCAAAATGTTGTCTTGAAGTCATGAAATGAACAAACACACAATATTTTTTAAAGAAAATTATAGAGGCAGCTGCTTTTTTAATCTCGTTGTCTTCAATGTGACCGCAACTATTTATAAACAAAAGTAATACACAGATTTATAGATATTCTTGGAAAGCTTGCGTGAAATTTAAAGATATTTTATTAAATTCGGTTGTTTACTTTGGAATGTTTTTGTAAGTAAAAATGTAATAATAATAATTGAAAAAAAGTTATGTTAAAAACTTTTTAACATAAAGATTATACCAATTTCCAAACCACTACAAAGCGAAAAATAACTTTTTTCCGACTTCGGTGTTTTGTTCGAAACCGGATTTTTCGAAACCGACGGGAAATAATAAGAGACGAAGAGAGAATAAAAAGAGAAGAGAAAATAAGAACACTAGGAACTGACGAAGTAGACCACAGATGGCCACTGGACATTTCTAATGATAAGTATGTTTTGGGTATAAAAGATCTCTCGAATAGTTAAATGACAGCGATGAAGCAAATTTAAATAAATGTTTCCAATGAAAATAGTACCTTCGAACTGATCTGGTGATGAAACCGGAAGGTAGGCACCGGACTTACTCCAGTCGGTGTCAAACACGAAAAGAATTGGCAAGTACCAAAAACACAGACTGCCGAAAAGAAAGTGATTTTACGTTTTGTAGTTATTTGTTTCGGAAGTCGGTTTTTTTTTGTTAAATCGTTTTTTTGAACATCAAATTCTAGTCGAGTATTTGCCAAAGTCTACTTTAGCCTAAACAAACACCCAAAATCTCAATTCAGAAACCAGGCCTAATTCACATCAGGCGATCATCATTGCAACCTAGCTGATTGTATAACTGCGTGCAAGAAACCCGAATCGTGATTAGTATATGCCCCTTATCAACATGTTATATACCAACATTATGATATAACATAATAACTAACGATCAAGGAATAAAGATAAAGATAGACGGGGACGACAGAAATGCGTTGACCTATGCGACGGGTGCCGATAACCCACAGGTCGGTTGGTCCGTCCTTATGGAGCGTGCACAATTGCTGTTTGCATATTTTTGCAATTTTATTTTTTATGCGTTATAGTTTTACTATGGCTTTAATACCTCTTCTTTTTTTCTTGGTTGGACATCTCCAATGAATTCTCCAGCTCTGGATGACGCGGAACGGCGTGTCAGACTTTTAGTGAGTAAAACCCACCCGTGTTCCGTCAGTTGCTTGTGCCAGGGCGGCGGTAACTCTCTTTCAAATTTATCCTTGATCCAGACAAACATCGTCCCTAGCGGACCCCGTCAGTTCTGCTGACTTCTCTTAGAGACGCGCGTGGAACACTACGCGCCGTCCACTCGGGCCTGGTCCTTATCGGATGGCGAGCTACCCATTACTCGGTGGACAGGAATCGGCTCGTGACTCCCGACGCCCAGGGCGTCTCCTGCGGTGGCTAGGGGCGTCCATCACGCGTTCCGCCTACTCCTTCGCGAGCATTACTGCTTCGCAGAAGGAGGTGATAGCTTTCCATGCTCTCTCCCTACTTACTATGGCCTGAACCAGGGCCAGACGCGAGAGGTCGCCACAACTGATCGCCTCCACGAGGACACGGCGGTGATCCGCCCAAGCGGGGCAGACCGCCACCGTATGCTCCACCGTGATGGCTTTAATACCTCTGGCATACTACCTGTGTCGACACCCTTGCGCCGTCTCATGTTCCTAGTACGACGTGCAGCGGGCTATACCGGCGCTGCTGCGGCGGCTGCTGAGTGTCGGCCTTCAAGAGGCGCAAATACAGTAACCTAATTGGTAGTTACAGTTTTGAGCCGTTTGGGATCGAAACGCTTGGGTTATGGGGCCCGATTGCAGTTTTCCTTTTTAAGAAGATCTCTTGCCGACTGATCGACACTGTGCATGACCAGAGGGCTGTCTCGTTCTTTGCGCAAATAATCAGCATTGCTTTTCAACGTGGCAATGCTGCCAATTTTCTGTGCACGTTCCTGGATGACAGTGATGTGGAGAAGAACTTCGACGTCTAATTGTACCTTTCTTTTGTATATATGTAAGTAGTTAGGGTTAGTGTTAGTATAGTTTATTTTTGTTTAGAGTTTAAGTAACTATATATTTACATCTATGTTGTACATCTCAAAACTACAGTTTGAAATAAAAAATAAAAATTTCAAATATTTGAATAAAATGTGATTTCTATGACTTTCAAATGCGACTATACAATATTAGATACTTTACGCAGTGGTGGAAGTCGGGCGTTGTCGAGGAATGCTTAAAAGATCCCAGCTTTCCTATGCCTGGAAATAATGAAAATCTAAGGCACACTTTTGCTCAGCAGTGAGGCAGTAAAGCTTGACATAAAGAAATGTGCAAGATCTGCAGGATAGATGGTTTCCCTGGAAAAGGCCACGGTGGACTATAAAGAAGTATACATTATGTAGGGATTTGGAATTTTTAATTATTTGAAAAAAAAATGGCGCACGATCATGACTGATGCAAATATTGGGATAGCCAGAACAGCGTTGGGACATTCAGGGGAGGACAGTTCTTAAAGAAAGTAATATTTTTATTGTTGCTTTAAAGAGTTGCCCGCCGACTCGAGTAGAAGAAGAATTTTTGCTGTAAAATACATTTCAGTAACAGTATATTTTTTCCTGAACAATAGAAGTTCCAAATACTCAGAATAAAACTGCTTGTTCCAATTTCAAAGAAATGATTGCAATGAATGTGGTAACTGGAAACCGATATCGAATATCTAGGCGTATTGGGTGGTGAATAATTTCGTTCGTAGCGCCGTTGTGGCGCCTTGTTTTCCCCACATTAGTTTATACCTATCTAGACTAACTCCTTTCCATCCTTCTGTTTCCTATCTTATTGCTTAAATTTTTCGTGCTTGTCTTCGCCGGAACGCAGCTCTTTCAACGTTAGCGAGATTCCTGGCAACTTCACGGCAGTCTTCACTTCACAAGAGATAGCCTTTTTTGGAATCTAACGCACCGCCATATTTTTTTTGTGTATTATTTTTATAAATATTGTTGAAGTAGAATAAACCATTAAAAGAAAAGGTTGATCTTTCATTGTGCCCACAGTGTTTGTTATATTTTTGCTTCGATATTATGAATATTGAATCTCTAGAAGTACTGATCCGATTCCAGAATTATTCTTAGAAAGCTATACCTACTACCGCAGCATAGAGTAAAATTTTTTTTTTGTTTATGGGCAAAATCTTTAAAAGGCGCCTGTTCTTTTGGGGAAAAGACCAGAGAGTGGGATTTTTACGTTACAAAAGACTACCCCGGAGCCCCTTCTGTCCAACGCCTGTTAGGGCACATGCCTGGGGAGACTGAAAAAGCGCATCCCCTGATCCTCGCTGTGCACGTGATCACTATACCACCGTCTTTCCTAGAGTGACTTGGTGGGCGGACAGAGTCCCCAATCTGACCCCCGCAATCCGCGGTATCGGCGTTTTCTACAACACATTCTTCTCCAAGCGGGATCAGCTCACTCGCGATCCCGGTCGACGGCCTCCTTCTGGACTGTCACGGTCTCACAGAAGAGTCTATTCCCTTCCACTTTCATGTGTCTGCCAGCATGGCCCTCACAACTGCTGGCAAAGACAGTAGAAAGTACCTATTACCGTTGCCTAGAGTACCACAGTCAACTTTTTACCCCGGTTAATGCTCGGCTTTGGGAGCAAAACCGCGGGCAAAATCTAGTGGGCTATTAAACGCAGCAGTTTCTCGAAATTGTATTCACAGGTGTATGACGAACAGTTTAGTCACTGACCTATTACCGGCAAATAAATGACGCGGTTTTCTTTCATCAGTTTACGATTGGGTTATTTGCCAAAGTCAACAATATGGATGAGTCTTGGAACGGAGATGAAAGTACTCGAAAATTGTATTTAGTTTCGAGTTGTAGATCGAGAGTTCGAACCCAAGAAGGTACTTTAGTTTTTGAAAAGAGATCAACCAAATTGGTACTGCGTTGTACATTCTTTTCCAGCTTGTCGGTTTTTTATCGGTTGCATTTCGGGGAGTGTGCGATGGAATTGCATGATCTGATTCCGCCCAGCCCGTTCTATCATCAGACTACCAGACGTACGGCGATGCGTCATCGGTACATGGTGGATATCCCACCCTTACCCACAAAACGTTTTGGGGACACTTTCATTATGCGTACAGCTAAGGAGTGGAATTCCCTGCCGGAGTCTGTGTTTCCCGATAGCTACAATCTTGGGGTCTTTAAGTTAATAGTGAATAGATTTTTTCTAGGCAAGCGTGCTTCACCGTCGACCACATCATCGCTTACCATCAGGTGGGATAGTGGTCAAGCGCAAGTCTGTAGAAGATAAAAAAAAAATACAATTAATTAAGTAATGTTTGTCGACAAAAAATAGGTTCTGCAGATTACTCTTAAACATAGTTGACTTAAAATTATGTTAAGTTGTTCCCAATAAGTAACGAAATGCATTTTGTCTTAATATTAATTACAGAAAAGAGCCATTGTATATCAATATCTGAATAAAGTTATCTAGACAATCTCACTAGTTATCAAAAGCAAGTTAATTTTGTGAATATTCTTGTACATTAAGGTTTTTAAGTTTGTTGCTGTACAACGTCGGCACCGAAGCTCCAAATAAAATGGTTGATTTCCTTTTAACACAACTGAGCTGAAAATTTTGAGACATGTGTCATCCACCAATATAAACTGGGCCCACTTGGTTGATTACGATCCTCTCAAAGTGGGGCGTTCTTTGCCCCAATAGTGGGCACTTAATAAGTCCATTTCATATTTGATCCAATGAATTGATGTATTTATTAAGAAACTTTGGACACGCATATTGTACAGTTGTTATTAACGGAGGGGAGTAAGGGGTCCGATACCTATATAATCGTTTTCTGATCGAATATTAATTTGAATGATGTTCAAAATGCCTGATTTATTTAATTCATTTCTGTTCATTTATTTATATTGTTATTGTTTGGTTTGTTTAAGCTAGGTTTAAATTTAAGTATATTTCAATAGATTTATGAACATCACAAAGTTTTGCTACTGAGTTTTACGTTTTTTACTTACTAAAAAGTAAACAAGTCAAATAAAAAAAAACCCGACACACACTTTATTTCATGCTACATAATTTATCTAGTATCGATCGACAATTTAACACGTAATTATGACACTATATCGTGCGAAAACACTCCGATACAAACAGTAAAACGCCGACAACAATAGAATGCCTGAACCGATTTTCATCAAACATAGCTAAGAACACTCTCGATTAAGTCGCCTTTCAAACAAAAAAATGAGATCAAATTCGATTCATCCGTTTAGGAGTTATGATGCCACAGACAGACACATATAAACACAGATACACATGTCAAACTTATAACACCACTCTTTTTCTGTCGTGGGTAAAAAAGACAACAAACTTTTTTTGAACTTTTAGTTACTTTTAGTAAGTTAAGCTTTAATGTTATTATGAAACTTATCCAATTTCTGACACCAGTCTAGCCAAGGGGTACCGTGTTACCCAGTTACTGGGTTGTGGAGGTCAGATAGGCAGTCGCTCCATGTAAAACACTGGTACCCAGCTGAATCCGGTAAGACTGGAAGCCGACCCCAATATAGTTGGGAAAGGAAAAGGCTAGGCAGATTGATTGATGAAACTTATCCAATTTAAAAGTAATTAGATTTTAGCAATTAAATATCTAATATAGAATTTCATAATAATATAAGTTAGTCTCAAATACCGCTTAGAGACAAATAGTGATAGAAATACTTGGAAAACGATATTTAATGTTATGAGTATAGAAACTAATTTAAAAGTTATCTTTTATCGGATCAGACTAAAGGATTATTAGCTTTTGTTGAATTCGACTAAAAATCGACCCATATATTGTTGAATATAAAGTGAAAAAAAATGTATTGGTCCTGGTATGGTCATGTGATGAGGAGGGATAAAACGCAAGTTACTAAAAGAGATATCAATATAAATGTGGATGGATGGAGACGAAGAGAACGGCCAAGGAAAAGATAGATGGACCTGTGTGAGTAGTAATATGAAAGAAAAAGGAGTCAGTAATAGCCTGACAGGGGACAGGACGGTATGGAAGAAGAAAACGTGTTGTGCCGACCCCAAATAACATGGGATAAGGGCAGGAAGATGATGATGATAAGTTCTTGCACTTTTGGCAACAAATCTGTGTGTTGGAATCTCACTAAGGTTGAAACTTGCTAACAGTCACATAGACAAAGACCTTGTTGTTATATGACGTGTAAGTGACATTCAACCTTAAGGTGATAACAATTAATTTCTTTGATGAAGCAGAATAAAATTCAGATACGCTGCTTTTCTCTACTTTAAAATTTAAAACCAAAAAAATCCAAGTGCGAGTCGGACTCGCACACCAAGGGTTCAGTACCATTATCGCAACGAGCGGCAACAAAATCACGTTTGTTGTAAGGGAATCCCACTTAAATATTTATTTTATTCTGTTTTTAGTATTTGTTGTTATAAATTTCAACTTTCTGGCTATCACGGTTCATGAGATACAGCCAGGTGACAGACAGACAGACACACGGACCGCGGATTCTTAGTAATAGGGTTCCGTTTTTACCCTTTGGGTACGGAAAACTAAAAACCGACTGGCTATATGATAATATGAGAATATTATAAGCTGAGTATTATAGACTTATAAAACTCAGCTTATAATATTCTCATTTCTGAAACACATGCTTCTTCTCTCAATTAAAAAAAAATACAAGTGTTCAAACCCTGAACTTTACAACTCGCAAATTGCTGTCCTTACCACTGGGCCACCTTTGCTCTAACACACTCCGCTAGAAGGGAATAATTACAAATACATCAAAAGTTGCTTTAAGTGGCTGTATTACTGTATCGAGTTCTTAACAGTTTATTAAGGGGGGGTTGCTCCAGATGTGTGTTTTCCCACATAGGTAACTATCAAAGCTAAAGACCAAAGTCGACTATTAAGGCGTATACGGTACTATCTGTGAAATTAAAGTTGTCAACATTTCAGTGGCACAATTATTTACTTTATTTTATGTAGTGTTTGTATTTAATTGGACTAAGGTTTGTAGAAATCTATATAACAATAGATATTTTACATGTTCTTAACACTTTAATAAGATAAAGGCGAAAGTTTGTGAGTGTGTGTGTATGTGTTTGTTACTGTTTCACGCTCAAACGGCTGAACGGATCTTGATGAAATTTGGCACAGAGATAGATTATAGTCAGGAATAGCACATACAATACTTTTTATCCCGGGCATATGTTCCCTCGGGATATATTTCGACTTTCACGCAAGAGAAGCTGCTAACAGAAGCTAGTTTTTAATAAAAATGCTATTTTCTTCTGATTTGGGCAAGAAAACAGTAGAAAAAATTGTCGTTGTGTTGGCCAACAACAATGTAAAAGCACCTCTACCCAATTGGAACAAAAACCAAAACATACAGCAATGCTTCTTAGGAGCAATAAGGGCGAGATTTACAGACATGCTTTAGACTTTACTAAGTAAAGTCCCACTTAGTGAATACCAGACGAATATTAACTTTTTTCACTTAAGAATAAGAACAATTTAGGTCTGTGGTCCGTAGGTCTGTAAAATGATGAAGTTCTGCTAGAGAGAAACTCTCGTACATGGAGTTCAGTTACAAAATATGTGGTATTAATAGTTCAGTTAAACCTTGGAAGGAGAAGCCAGTAAAATACCCTTTCCCACTAGTAAGTACGTAGGAATGTAAGGGTGATTTACCCAGTGCTATTGTTATCATAGAAAGTAGGTCAACACTTTATGACTACGTTGAGATACTTAATATATGCGATGTGTGTGTATTCTCCCTTATAACTGTGTAAGTATGCATTAGATACGCCGTTTTAATTTTAAAGGTCGATAGAGGGTCATTTATTTATTGACGATTTTATTATAATATATTAGAAAAAAGGTTTTATATGCCTATTAATTTTTTATCAAAATCTGACGATTTATTTCAAAATATTATACACAGATCTTTTGAACTAATATGTTGTATGTTTATATAAGTAGGTACATTTGTTTTTTTTGCTACGAAGTAATATTATAGCCAACTAATCTTGTACAATAATAAAGCCTGATATGAAACATCTTCACTCAATAAAATACTCATAAACATTTCATAAAAAAGTCAAGTAAAAGTTACATCACTTTTCGTATCATAAGAACGTTTCAAAGTTATACGATTCTCTATCAAAACTCGCTAACTTAGATAACTATTTAACGAGAACCCGAGACTCATACAAAAACTGTCAAGAATGATCCGAATTTTTATGTAACAGTGACATTTAATAACCTAAAGTTAAATTCGACAACACATCGACAATAAAAACCGAAATAAAGAATAATCACTGTTCTAAAAGTTCTAAAAAACAAGACATTACGTCAATAACACTCATAAAAATACATAATGCAGTGAAAGTGGCACAATAAACAATTAAAAACAATAATAAAAAATTAGCATAATTCACTCACTGGTTGGATCCGATAAACATCAAACATGCACACACCACTAATTGCACCACACACTCACTGCCCGTAATTGGGACGGCTTCCCCGTCGAAAAGTTTCGCTAATCAAGCGGATTGTTAGCAAACTTTCGTCCCAGAGTCCACGTGTTGCGCACTTTCGTTCGGAAAACAATTTTATTTCATGAGCGTCCGTCGCCCCGCTCGGCCTTCTTTCCCGCTACTAACTGACAACTGACTGACCGTATTTTCTTGTACATATACATATATAAACAATTTATTTTCATAGCGCATCGATGCGACTAATGTACGCGGCGTTCGGATTTTTGATTTTAGAAATGATGATACTATTTTCGATTTGCTTATGACGTGACGGTGTTCGATCGGAGTTTGCGCGAAAAGTTTTAACAGTTATTACAGGCGGTTTATTAAGTAGGTTATTAGTGTTCAAAGGTGATTGTGACGTCTGTTTTCTTCAGAAATTTAAATATAATACGGTTGAGAGGTTTTGGTACAATCAAGACATCAGTTAAGGAACAATAAAAGCTTTTGAGCGTGGGTTCTTTTGCATTATTTTGCAAAACACAATTATAATCAAAATATTTTTTTATATTACAGTAACCTATTTTTTTATAGAATGTAATTTTATATTAAAACAATAAAGAATATTGTAAATTAAGGCGGCTAAGTTTTGAACTTCATAACTCTTTTGAACTCACCAAAATTTACGTCTTAGTTGAGGATGATCTTTTTTAGGGTTCCGTACCCAAAGGGTAAATAATATCTTATACTATTAAACGTGCAATATTTTTATAATTATAATACATATATATAAATATATAATAACGTTCACGAAAACGGGTCTAACGGCTCTAATTCGCAAGATAGGGGTTTTCTGCGGCGGCAAATCGATCTATCTAAATCTCATACAGGGAAAAATAAAAATAATTGTCACATACATCAGGAAATGGGGTCTATTTCAAAA
This sequence comes from Orthosia gothica, assembly GCA_949775005.1. NCBI lineage: Eukaryota > Metazoa > Arthropoda > Insecta > Lepidoptera > Noctuidae > Orthosia > Orthosia gothica. The sequence continues at coordinate 14,410,471 of OX459054.1, read as the reverse complement.
GCTTCGGTTGAAAAGGAAGGGACACATAAACACGCGAAGAGCACATTACCTGTACAACAATAAAAATAACAATAGTGGACATTATTGTCTAATATCAGGTTAACAATAAACGGTCTGTTAACAGTAAATTACAAAAAAAAAAGATTCACATAATGGCTGAAAAAGCTCGCGACACATTATACCTTTGCATCCATACCGTAACTGAAAATTAACCACTACGTAATGACAATCACGATCATAAATAATTATTATGATTGGTTACGCAAAATTCAAAATTGATTTTCACCCAAAACATTAATATTTTATGGTGTTACGAACATAGTATTTTCCAAAACAATCTATTATGAAATAGGCCTCGTCTCAAGGTTATATCACGAAAAAATTATTTTGTGTTTTGCGTCTATATTTGTTTTGGTGACTGTACCTGTTAATACCTAGCTTTTTCCATAATGCTTTCTATAGTCAAATAATACTAACTATTACTACCTGATATAGTAGAGTAAATGACATTGACTTCAAGAAAGATAGAATCATCTTTTATTCCATGTAAATTTAAATTGTGACATTCAAAAGTGCCGCTTGGTGGACCAGTTGAAATAAATATCTTTTGTCTTTTGAAAGTAATTACAATCACTGCAATAGGTAAATCTCAACACTACGGTATGCGGTGCCGGATGCATCGTATGAAAATCGTCTAGAACGGTCTAGTGATCCATCACGGTATGAGTCAGCGGTGAATAGAATTATGCTTTGGTTACTTGATCAAAACGCACAACACTGCGGTTTGCAGTGCCGGACACATGATCGTATCGGTAACTTCTGGAATGGTCTAGTGGTCTATCCCGATATGCGCCAGAAGCGAGGATTATGTTTTGGTTTCTTGATTGTAAAGCACAACGCTGCGGTATGCGATGCCAGACATAATATTCCTTCTCATCGCTGACGCATACTGCGACGGAACAGAAGACTGTTCTAAACGTTTTTACAAGCTTTTAATTAACTTGCAATGTATGTATGTAAGTGTGTTCGGATCAAATCTTGCAACTGAATTCTAAAGCTGTTATCATTCACCGATTAAGATGAAATTTTGCATACACGTTTAGTTTGGATGACAATGCATGGTTAGATAAGTGACGTCATTCTAAATCCAATATGGCGGATGGCCCAATGGTGGACTAGTAATTTTTTGTGCACTGCCGTGATATGGGTATCAAATGAAAGGGTTTGCTGAGAACAATACGAAAAAATAATGTATAAAAAACTTGAGAGGTGTCAAGGAACAACCGGATGGAACGAAGTTTTAGTTGATTCGCTATTGAAGTAAAACAGAAAATAAAAAATTATACATATACATACACACACACACATACATATATATATACTAGCTGTTGCCCGCGACTTCGTCTGCGAAGCATTAGTAATTCGAATAGTTTATTTTTTTATATCGCGGCATAATATTGTAGGTTTTCCATACAAACTTCTACCCCTCTTTCCACCACCTTAAGTATGATTTCCGGGATAAAACTATCCTATAACCTGCCCAGGGTCTCATATCTCCGAACCAAATTGTATCTAAATCGGTTCAGCGGTTTAAGCGTAAAAAGGTAGACAGAGAGACAGACAGAGTTACAGAGTTTTCACATTTATAATATTAACTCCGCCCGCGACTTCGTTCGTGTGATGGCAACCGAAAATAAGCTGTTATTAAACCAAATAAAAATGTGGTTTCGTAAAGTTCTACGGTTTATAGGTTTGGGACGATTCGTTATTTGACATAAAGAATAATACATTTTAGGTTACCGCTACAAAGTAAAATGCGCCCCTTAAAACTTAATATATCCTAAAACAACAACCTAAAACATAACTAACCAATAAAAAAAAAGAGAAAAAGGGAAAAAAAATTATCTTTAATTTTTTTTTTAATGTTAGTTTGCTCAGTAAGATGCCTCAAAAAAACTAACATCACTTAACCCTTTCAGGATAGATTATATATATTTCAGATTGTTATAAAAACTTATTATGTAAATTTCGATTATTTACTTTATCTCCACAGAATGAGATTGTTCATACAAACAAATTTCCCCCTTTCACCCCCTTTAAGGTTGACAGTTCAGTGGCGACTGCGTACCGGAAAACGCAAATTAGGAAGTCCGACCTGGTCAAGGCTGCGGGAGTCCGGTGGATGAAAAAATTTGTTTAGGTTGGTATTTATGTCAAGTATCAAGTTTATTAACCCAATAAATAAGATTTTTCAAAATAACTTTAACACTTCCTAAATCTTTTTTTAGGGGTAGTTTCGAAAAACTTATGATGACAACCTTTATTGTTTACTTAAGTTGATATTTATGTCAAATTTATTAACTTAAGAAATAGATTCTTCAAAAAACCTTAACACCCCCTAAATCGTCCTTTGGGGTTAGTTTAAAAAAACTAAGAATTTCAACCTGTATTGTTTACTTAGGTTGGTATTTATGTCAAGTTTAAAGTCAATTAACACAAGAAGGAAGATTCATCAAAAAAAAAACCAATCGTCTTTTGGAGGTAGTTTTGAAAACTAATAATAAAAACTTTTATAGCTTACTTAGTTTGGTATTTACGCCAAGTTTCAAGTTTATTAACCCAAGTAATAAGATTATTCAAAAAAACTTTAACACCCCCTAAATCTTTTTTTAGGGGTTGTTTCGAAAAACTAATAATGACAACCTTTATTATTTATTTAAGTTAGTATTTTTGCAATGTTTCAAGTTTAGTAACCCATGAAATAAAATTCTTCGATACAAACTTCAACACCCCCTAAATCGACTTGTGGTTTCAAAAAAATAATAGTGTCAATCTTTATTATTTACTTAGATTACTATTTGTGCCCAGTTTCAAGAATATTAGCTGAAGGAATTAGATTTTTCATACAAACTTTGTTCCCCTTTTTCTCCCCCTAAGGGGACGAATTTCGGAAAATTATTTCTTATCGGATGCCTACGTCATACAAAAAACATACTCTCCAAGTTCCAGGTCTCTACGATCAGCGGTTTAGGCTGTGCGTTGATCCGTCAGTCAGTCATTCAGGACAAATCATTTCATATGTATAGAAGATATATGGAGCAGAAGACTGGTCGGGTTTTTTGAGACGCATAATTTCTGTTGGACCAAAAATTACATTAGTGTGAAAACGAATGCTGCGTAAATTACGCGACACAACACAAAAATCTAATACAGCGTAAATTACGCCATTTCAGTAATTCCAAATTGATGTAGAGGTCCCCGTCTTAGTGCCATTTGATTCTTCAAAGAAACTTTGAAACCCCTTAATGGTCTTCTGGGGGTAATGCCGAAAAACTAATGATGCCAACCTTTATTATTTTGCCAAAGGTATAAGATTTTTCATACAAATAAATGTCTCCCTTTTAACCCCTTAAAAAACTGAATTTCCAAAAATCCCTCCTAAGTGCTCCCCTACATCATAAAAAGAAGCTATGTGCAGTATATAGTAATCAAAAATCTTTACCACCCCAAAATCGTATTTTAAGGGTAGTTTTGAAAAACTATTTTTTATTTAGGTTGGTATATATTGCAAGTTTATAAATAATCTTTTGGGGATAGTTTCGAAAAACTAACAATGAAAGCCTTTTTTGTTTATTTAGATTGGTATTTATGTCAAATTTCAAGTTTATTAACTGAAGTAATAAGATTCTTCAAAAAAACTTTAACAAAATAAATAATAATCTTTAAATCTTCTTTTGGGGGTAGTTTCAAAATATAATAGTAGCAACCTTTATTATTCATTTAGGTTAGTATTTGTGGCAAGTTTCAAGTTAATTGATCCAAGAAAACAGATTTTCAAAAATACTGTAATACCTTTAAAATCGTACTTTGGGGGTAGTTGCAAAAAACTAATAATGACAAACTTTATTGTTTATTTAGGATGGTATATATATCAAGTTTCATGTTTATTCACCCAAGAAATCAGATTCTTCAAAAAACTTTAACACACCTAAATCGTCTTTTGGGGGTACTTTCAAAAAATAATAATAGCAACCTTTATTATTCATTTAGGTTAGTATTTGTGGCAAGTTTTAAGTTTATTTACCCAAGAAATCAGATTTTACAAAAACACTGTAATACCTCCTAAATCGTCTATTGGGGGTAGTTGCAAAAAACTAATAATGACAACCTTTATTTTAGGATGGTATTTATGTCAATTTTCATGTTTATTCACCCAAGAAATGAGATTCTTTAAAAAAATTAACATCCCCTAAATCATCTTTTGGGGGTAGTTTCAAACAACTGACAATTGAAGTCTTTATTGATTATTTAGATTGGTATTTATTTCAAGTTTCAGGTTTATTAACTGAAGTAATAAGATACTTCAAAAAACTTTAACACCCCTAAATCGTCTTTTGGTGGGGGTAGTTTATGAAATAATTGTAGCAACCTTTATTATTCATTTAGGTTAGTATTTGTGGCAAGTTTCAAGTTAATTGACCCAAGAAATCAGATTCTTCAAAAACACTGTAATACCTCCTAAATCGTCTTTTGGGGTAGTTGCGAAAAACTAATAATGACAACCTTTATTGTTTATTTAGGATGGTATTTATGTCAAGTTTCATGTTTATTCATCCAAGAAAACAGATTCTTCAAAAAAAATAACATCCCCTAAATCATCTTTTGGATGTAGTTTCGAAAAACTTACAATGTAAGCCTTTATTGTTTATTTAGATTGGTATATACGTCAAGTTTCAAGTTTTTTAACTGAAGTAATAAGATTCTTCAAAAAAACTTTAACACCCCTAAATCGTATTTTGGGGGTAGTTTCACAAAATAATAAAAGTAACCTTTAATATTCATTTAGGTTAGTATTTGTGCCAAGTTTAAAGTTTATTGCCCCTAGAAATCATATTTTTCCATACAAACTTCAATACCCCCCAAATCATCATTTTGGGGTAGTTTTGAAAAATTAATAACGTCAATCTTTATCATTTACTTAGAATACTATTTGTGCTAAGTTTCAAGAATTTTGGTCAAAGGAATTAGATTTTTCATACAAACTTTCAACCCCCTTTTTACCCCCTTAGGGGTAGAATTTCCAAAAATCTTTTCTTAGTGCACACTTACGTCATTTGAGGAACCTTTCTGCCAAATTTCATGCTTCTAGGCTTAGCAATTTTGGCTGTGCGTTGATTGATCAGTCAGTCAGTCAGTCAGTCACCTTTCGATTTTATAGATATAGATAGAAGATAGAAGATGCACTCTGTCTGTCTATTCTTTCGTACACATCATTAAAAAAAAAATGTACATATACATACACACTCACACTACTACACTAAATTAAATTAAATTGAATGATTGATTGTTTTTTTTTTTTTTTTTAATTTGTTCTTTATGACGTGTACGAAAGAATAGACAGAGTGCATATATTGGGCGCACGGTTGGCGCAGTGGATGAGCGATTGACTGCTGCGCTGCGTGTCGCGGGTTCGATTCCCGCATGGAACAAATATTTGTATGACCTACAGATAGTTGTTCCGGCTCTGGGTGTTGTGTATGTGAGTTTATATGTTTGTAAACGCACCCACGATACAGGAAGAAATTCCTAGTGTGGGGCAACGTTTTTTTTTTTAAATAAATAGATAAATATATATATATACGTACGCACACACAAACATATATATGTCACGTCGAAGTACCTATGAATCATAGTACCGCCATCATAAACCCCAATGTCTAGAATTCCTTTATTCTTGACTGGAGCGGGTGAACTTCAATAACACACAACACTGGATTGAAACTCAGAGTGTTTATTTGACTTAGTTACAAGCACTTTGAGTTTTCAAATGAACTTGAAGCTAAAACCACATCGTGTGGCTTGCTAGATCGCAAAGCCCTCGTCGATCGCTGGAGAAGATCTAGCCAGAAACTCCAGGATACTCTTTTAAATGTTTTTATAGATTACACAATCACTTTATGACAATTAACTTTACATGTTAATTAGGTTTTCAAACATCCATTCAATAACATTTATTCATCAGTTATTATTTTTCACACACATTCCACGCGATGCGCGTTCTAAGTGGGCGGGACTTCCATATTGTTTTTGTTTAGACACTAATTACTTGGTTAGTTGAATAAAGCAAGCGAACAATACTTAAATGCTGCTCAGTGAATTATTTTAACATTAATCAACCCCAATACTCACAAATACAAAGTTGTTTGTAGATTATTATTGAAAATAGTCATCTAATAACAAAGCTACCCAGGTTTCCGGTGATCTGACAATCTTACTAATTAGAAGGTTTCTCATTATTACAAAGCTGTGTAAAATAGTCTTATGACTTTTTAGTATTTAATCATTTACTCAAATTTGTTTAGTTATCGTATATAATTATTAAATCTGGTTATTGGTCATACAAATTATAACATCCGCCATTGTTTGACAACTTAATAAGAATAACATAATCAAACACATTTACTTCGTCAAATGTGCAATAGTTAAAATGAGAACAAATCCAAAAGTCCTACAACAAGTGTTCCTGTTTTATTTAAACATCTCGTATTAATTAAACATTGAAATTAGCGTAACAAATGATCTTCATTCGAACAGATTAATAACTGATTCCACAGTGAGCCAATAGATGGCGCTGAACTCAAAACCCAACTTAAATAGACATTGACACTTAAAATGATTAATTAGGATAATAAATTAGCAAATTCACGCCTACGCAACGACATATATACAGGGTGTCCCAATGTGGTTTTGAAAAAGTTTAATTTTCATCTAAGTAGGAGGAGTTAAATTTTAGGCAAAAATCTACACAAGCATTATTCAAGATTACATAATAATAAAAAAAATTGATAAATTATGGGATTTGTAGCAATTGGAGTTAAAGAACCATTACAGGGATTGATTTTTTTAGTAAATTTTTAAGGTGAACATAATTTTTTTAAAACATGAGATAGATTTTTTTTCGTATTTTTCTGAGAACTGTTATAACTTGGTCTATCACCCATTTACGGCTTGACGTCGATTTCAGGGACACCCGTATATATGAAAAAAAAAATGTATATAAAAAATTATAACAATATTTTATTGTTTTTTTCGCGCACGCCGCACGGCTAACAACTATAGCAAAAAGTATCGTTACTACTTTTGGCCTTAATTTTTTCCGTCTAGCCCCCTTTCGTAACGCGCTATAAGGAACTTCGTTCCAAAAAAATACATTTAACTGTCTGACACCGCATACTGCAGCGTTGTGCGTTACGTTCACGAAACCAAAGCTGTATCCAGAACAGCGTACGCGTACCGCAACTTTGTATATTCCGACCGAGAAACCAAAGCTTAAGTCTACGCTACTACAAGATATTGTGTATCTAGGTTATTAAATTGTTTTGTTGTGATTTCTCCTGGCAGCCCTGAATCAATATTAGCTAATTGGACGGAAGCACACAGAGAGTATTTACAAAGAAAATACTTGATTTATTAATAGGACTTTTGTTGTTCTGCTTCACGGAGGAAATATAAGCTACAAAATAATATATTTTAACCATTTAAGATGTTAGGCGTGATGTAAAACCATCATTGTTGTTATTATTATAAAAAAATTACATTTGTGTTCTTAAAAACATAAAGAAGCTTTATCCAATCAGCAAAAAACAGCAAAAACAAACAATCAATCTGTAAAGCCGTTTCCCAACTACATTGGGGTCAGCTTCCAGTCTTACCGGATTCAGCTGAGTACCAGTGTTTTACATGGAGCGACTGCCTATCTGACCTCTACAACCCAGTAAATGGGTAACACGGCACTCTTTGGCAAGACTGATGTCAGATCACAGGCTTCTGACTACCCGTAACGACTGACAAATATCTTCAAATGACAGCCGGCACCAACGGCTTAACGTGCTTTCCGAGGCATCATCTGCCTAGCCTTTTCCCAATTGTTGTTGGGGTCGGCTTCCAGTCTTACCGGATTCAGTTGGGTACCAGTGTTTTACATGGAGCGACTGCCTATCTGACCTCCACAACCCAGTAACTGGGTAACACTATACCCCTTGGCGAGACTGGTGTCAGATCTCAAGCTTCTGACTACCAGTAAAGACTGTCAAAGATCTTCAAATGACAGCCGGGACCAACGGCTTAACGTGCTTTCCGAGACATGGAGGAAAAATCCACGGACCGAACTCGTCAAGCGTTGATGATCGACCAGTGCGGCTGTTATTATTTAGCCACGAGCTCCTCCAAAAGCAATAACAACCATTTATACTGCACCTGCTCGGAAAGTACCTTGATACTTTATCAAATTTACGGTAGAAAGTACGTCATTGCATATCAAACAAATATGCGGCGAGAAAACGCATCTGAGCGGGAGAGAAAAGTGTATGAAAATCTATTTTTTACGTGGTTTTTCTTTTTTAATTTTGGGTAAGACTATGCGCTGGTAACCTAAATATCAAAAGCCAAAAAGTTTTTACAGTGAGTTTTTATCTCCAAGTTCGCAAAATGACACTGGCCACTAGCTGTGTGTTGGATGGTGTCAAACAATTTGAAAAAAGAACATGTGAAAATTGCAGACGCCATTTTCAATTTGTGTGCTGTTTGAGGATTCAGTTTTCGTAGAAATTTATTTTCCTCGTAGGTGTAGTATATAGCACTATGTATCACTCGAGAGAAAGTGCGATTCCCGATCTCGGGTGTTTTAAAGCCCTCGCCTACGGCTCGGGCTTCAAACGACACCCTCGACGGTAATCGGTCACTTTCTCCTCTCGGTGAACAATGTACTATTAATACTCGTATATAATGCATAACTTTTAGATTGCTACATTAAAAAGGGCATAATTATCCTAAAACGTCATAAGAACATACTTGTAAATAAAAATTGACACCTTTTTAAAACACACCACAAAAATTTGGTAGACAATTCCAATCCAGGAGCACACCGTCCAATTTTCACCGTCACAAACAAAACAAAAGCTGTCCACGTAATTGTGTTCAGGCGGTGTACCTCAGCCGTAACAAAGGTAAGGCTAGCTAAAAGCAAATGACCAAATCGATACAACCTTTAATAATTGATAGGTCTCGGAACTCGGAACTTTTACATGTCTTATCGACCCGGCTAGGTTTGATGTAATTGCGGTAGGGACCGTGGGGTAATAATTGTGGATAAATTTCGTGTTTCTTTTTTTTTTTTGTTTGTAATTGTTTGGGCATCGGGAGGTTTCCCATGACGATAGTAAAAGTTTTTCCATTGGTTTCTTTTGTTATGTGTGAGAATGGTGTCTGTTGTTCCCGTGGCCTCTTCCACGTTTGAGAATTTGGAGTGCCAAATTTAACAGGTTTGCCGAATTAAGTAAAGTTTGGCAAATACTCTACTTCAATTTCATAAAACAGAAATCAGAGATCAGTCGCCAAACTTGAAAAGGTTGAAGTAAGCTATCCAGTAAAAACGACGATCACTTTAATAACTTTTTATTACCCGGGTGCAAGGAAAGGGTTATGTTTTTCGCGAGTATCTTGTATGTATGTTTGTTTGTATGTATGTAATATTCTTTATTACCTCGTATCTTTCAAACCACTTAACGGATTTTTATAATTAATACTAATCTTTAGATAGGTCTTGGCCGCCCAAGTGTTCTTAGATAAGTGCCGTTACAAAAAAGAAACTTGGCGGATTTTGGGCGCCATATTGTAGGGGTTGCAATTTTTTTCGATTCGATCATCGAGTGGGGTATCAAAATGAAGGGTTTTTAGATGTGATTACAAAAATATATACCACTAAATTTTTTATGTCATTCGAAAATAAAAAGTATGACTAAAAGTTGTAAATAAAAAAAGTTTATAAAATCAAAAAATCCGACTGCTTAAAAAGCGAGGTTAAAAGATGTAAACAAGAAGAAAATCTTGCTGTGCAGTCGGAGGATACATCTGGTTTTGGTCAGCCAGCTCGCGAATATGTATCCTCCGACTACACTTTTTTTTGCGAATGACTTTTTAACCTACTTACTCTTTTAAAAGCTCGTGGCTAAATAATAACAGCCGCAAGGGTCGATCATCAAGGTTAAGCATCGCTTGACGGGGTCAGTCTGTGGATGGGTGACCATTTTCAACATACCGAGTGTCATCGATGGTCCCGGCTGTCATTTGAAGATCTTTGACAGTCGTTACGAGTAGTCAGAAGCTTGAGATCTGACACCAGTCTAGCCAAGGGGTACCGTGTTACCCAGTTACTAGGTTGTGGAGGTCAGATAGGCAGTCGCTCCATGTAAAACACTGGTACTCAGCTGAATCCGGTTAGACTGGAAGCCGAGCCCAACATAGTTGGGAAAAGGCTAGGCAGAATGACTCTTTTAAAAATTGCAGATGATTCAGTCACAAACTACCATGGAGACCGCTATGAACACAAAAGCCTGCTCAGCCTTTACCCAGATGTCAGTAACAAACCCATATCCCATTAACAACGATACCATATTACCTCCTTACTTTTTAATCAGCAACCTTCAGCACAGCCGTCATATCGATCTTCTGTCGACTAGAAACAAAAGGGTTGTTCGCATAGGTATCGATAATTCTATAAATAGTGTTGCGACGCGAGTTGCATTCTGCGGGCTTCTAACAATGAGCACGACAAGTAAGGCGCCTTGCATGTTTATAGAGTATGCGTTGACACAGAAAATGAATAGAAGTGTCTGTTTCTGTTGAAGACAGTTGTAGGGACTTAAGTATGTTAAGAAAGCTACTGGAATGGTGCAGAATGTAAGTAGATATTCAGCTTTTCAAGTAAGGTTATCATCATTCAATACATATAATAAATCTGTTGAAAAGTCGTTTTTGTACATCACACTAATATTATAAAGGGTAGGGTAGTGAGTGTGCGTGTATGTTTGTTACTTCTTTACGCTAAAACGGCTGGACGGATCTGGATGAAATTTGGCACAGAGATAGATTATGGTTAGGTATAGCACATATGATATCCCGGGAATATGTTCCCCTGTGATAATTTTCGACATTCATGCAGACGAAGCCGCTCGCTGAAGCTAGTTGAAAATATTTTCAAAAAAAATAGACAGAGGTTAAATGAACGAAAACCATTTCCAGCATATTTGGCATTTTTGTCTGTTTGTCTGTTTAGTTGTGCACGCATCACGTAAAATGTAAAAAAATAAGTAAGATAGCTTTTATACATAAAAATTGTGCGTAACTTGAAATATTATTTAGTTTTTGTTTCATCGGAATCGGTTTACTCTATCAAAAGTTAGATAAATTTAAAGTGTTTAAGAAGTCAAATATAAGACAGAAAACACACACAATAACACACGCGCAATTAAGATACTCGGGACAGTTGAACTCCATATTCGATAGATGAACTGCTAAGATTCTCCGCGGAAAAATGAGCCTAGAAAAAAAATTGGTTGGGTATGCAACAAGGCAAGTAGGGTCGGTAGGTAGGTAAGTAGGGTAAGTAGGTAAGTAGGGTAGGGTAGGCAGTTGACGAGTGCGAAGCCGTACGCACAGTTTGTGATATAAATAAAAGCTAGTCGATTGCGTGAAGTGCGATCACGTTAGGTAATGTTTAAGGTTAGTGTAGCTTTCAAGTAAGTCAACTTTAGTAAAAGCTCATATTCAAAGCTCAGGGTATCGACCATACCTTCTTGAAATAATATTATTTTTTGTAGGTATTAAACCTTACATAATTATTTGTTTGTTTTGGCCAGAATTATTCCATCTCTAGACTGCCTCTGATTTAATCTTCATCAGTTTTAATTAAAAATGGTTAATCCAGTTTTACTAGAACTACTACGACTATGAAAATATCATGGCTATAATTTATTTTACATTAATATTATATCTGAACCAATTTATGAATTACAGCGAGCATTTTCCTGTTAACCTGACCTTTACAAATGGGCCACAAGGCACAAACACGTAAAGATCAAAAAAGTATTACATGGATTTACCGAAATATGTATGTAGATTAACTAAGGCGGTACCCCGAGCAAAACGCCGCGCATGCCGTTTTTTGTGCTGTTTTTAGGAGCTATCTACTCGTTATTTAAAAAGAAATATCAATTAATAAAAATACATTAAATTTCTACATAATATTGATTCTAAAATGGTAGATTTAGTTTTTTTTTTAATGTTGTATATATTTCACTAATCTCCTTCCGAAAAAACTTAAAAATTAGAAATATTTATTGATATTATGCATCTCCTCGTAAAGTGTTCATTAATTATTTTTTGTTCTAACACTAGTGGATAGACAATTTAATAACGAACATTTTTGTAGAATTTTTTTTTTCAAAAGACCAATATTAGATTTTATAAAGATTTTATTTTGAAATCTGGGCGTATTCACTACTGTAATTCATGCGCCACCAGTGCCGCTAGACCAATAGGAATGCGATCTGAGCAAATATAACACACATAACTACGATACTTAAATCTTATTTAAACAAAAGTTTACATTCGTCATATTTATTTTGCATAGAAAATTATATTATCTGAAAAATAAAGGTTACACTGCTAAATCAGCAGTTCAAATATAACACACATAACTACGATACTTAAATCTTATTTAAACAAAAGTTTACATTCGTCATATTTATTTTGCATAGAAAATTATATTATCTGAAAAATAAAGGTTACAGTGCTAAATCAGCAGTTTTTTTTTTTGATTTAACTTAATTTTCATGAGCGATACTATATAGTAGAATATGCATTGCCGCAGGTTTTTTTGCGGTGAGTACTCGTACTAAGGCCACGGACACGAGTCAGCGGGCGCGGGGCGGCGGCGCATATACGGGTATTTGATACTAAAAATCTTTTTACAAAAAATACAACCGACTTCCAAATAAAAACACTACAAAGTGAAAAATAATTTAATTTCGGAAGTCGGTGTTCCTATTTTCGTTTCTTCGTTTTTTGACACCGACTTCCGAAATTGAATTTATTTTTCACTTTATAGTGTTTTTATTTGGAAGTCGGTTGTATTTTTGTAATTTTTATTTTTCACTTTTTAGTTGTGGTACGTAATGGACCAGTTCTATAGGTTAGGTACCTATAATGCCCAAAGTGAAGCCAGAATTGATTATCCCAATGACATGAAATTTAAACAAAACCGGTGGAATGAGAGTATACCAGGGTTAACTGTTCACGCTTGCGTACCCTCTTTAGAGCATACTAGTGTGATTTTATGTTATGTAATGGTAAAAACAATAAACAGACATGCGATTGCAGCTATCCTGAGTGATTTGCAGTCATTTATTGAAGAGTTCTGATGTATATCTCCAAAGTTCTTCATCAAATCTTGATGATATTTAAATGGGAAAACGTGACAAGCACCACGCTTTCAAATAAAAAAAGAGTCATCGAAATCAGTTCACCCAGTAAAAAGTTCTGAGGTAAAAACATTAAAAAAAAACAGTCAAATTGATAACCTCCTCTTTTTTGGAAAGTCGGTTAAAAAGTGGCCTATAACCATTTTTTGAAGTTTTCTACTATTACAATGTTATTATTTCATTGTCATGGCGGCCATCTCAATGCGCCAGAATTAGTGATTGAACAGTCGGAACATAGCTATTGTCTAAGGTGCACGAGCTGTTCTCGGCGAATTGAAAAATCAGGCTTTACACGGTGATATAAAAAGTAATTAAGCGTTATTGACAAGTTTTGATGATGGATCCTGATGATGGAGGTATGTAACTTATTTTATACATTGCTTTACAAATGTTTATATCCTTTGAATCTTTTTAACCCCCGCCGGAAAAAGAGGGGTGTTATAAGTTTCACGTGTGTTGCTGTGTATCTGTGTATCTGTGTGTCTGTCTGTGGCATCATAGCGCCTAAACGGATGGACCGATTTCGATTTAGTTTTTTTTGTTTGAAAGGTAATTTTGTCGAGAGTGTTCTTACCTATATTTGAATAAAATCGGTTCAGCCGTTCAAAAGTTATGGGCATTTTACTGTTTGAATCGGGGTGTTTTTCGCAAGATAAATGTGTCAGGGGTTTCTTAAATTGTGAAATTTTACTTGTTCGTGGATTAAATAAGAAACAGTAAACAATCGACTTTGATAACAATTTCGATGAGAAAAGTTTATAAAATATTTTTGCCCATATTTTAGTATCAGCTACCCCAATGTGCGGCGGCGGTGGGCGGCGCGTTTAAGACGACGACTAACGCCAACGACCTTGAGGGAACAAAACGCGCACTCGTTTCACACCCGCGCGACCCAAAATTTAGTAGATTTTTGTACTTTCCTTATTATTCTTTGACTTTAAAAAAAAAAGCTTCAGATCAAAATGTAGATAATTAAATTGTCTTTGATATGGTGTCGATTTCATTAAAATACGCCCAGCGGTTTTGGTGTGATTGTCGTGTTTTTGTCCGTTTTAGACATAACTTTACAAATTAATTACACTATGTTATACGAATAAAACTCAAATTCTGCTCAGATGAAATTATTAAGAAAATGGTCTTATATATTATATATTTTTTTCCAACAAATTACGACTAGCCGTTTAGGCGTGATTCTCATTTTAAAATCAGGTACTCAAGGGAATCGGCGCCTTAAATGCATAGATTTATATGAAAGCGACGTGTTTCATACGTTACCACGCCGCGTCTCTTGCCGCGGCCTAATAGTTATCTGCCTTTGAAAAAGTGGTATTTTATAGAAAGAAGTTGACACTATGTATATGGCGCAATACGTACCAGCTCGACATTCACATAATTCTCGATTGCCAGTCAATGTCTTAGCTTAACCAAACTATAATTGCCTGAAGTCCTTCGCGCTGAATTTCAAATGCTTGGCGCATTTGAAATTCAGCGTGAAATGACAATATATGTGGGGACTCTCCATATGCGGTGAAAACCGACCGCAATGGTTTTGGTATATCGAATAACATTGTGAATATTGCGATATGTGTAGCATTCTAATGACGAATGCTTCATAGAATCTCAACAGATTTTGACTAAAGGAATGTAATGGACCTTCCTGATGGTGCATGTATTTTCTATGAATAAGAATTTCAAGTGCAAATCAGTCGAATTGCAACGCATTGCATCCATGTGAACGTAGTTTTAATTTTGCTTAGTAGAAATTACTTATCGGTGTGATCAAATCGCGTCGAGCCTTCAGAAAGGTCGCTAAGTATTAATTAGCAATTTCTTATCAGAGAAAATCTTTATTTCTAGTTTCGGGTCCCTACTTTTATTTTTGGAAAAGTATTGTCAATCTTCTTCTTAGCGTGTCGATGGCAAATATAAAAATTTAAATATTGTGGTTGGCCCAGAATTCAGCCACGGCAACACCATTCGGTGACGCAGTCATAAGGTCTTCGCAAGTACAGGTGACAGGGCATGCTGCGCACTCCTTAAGGTGGGCCATGGTCTGCGGAGATATGCTGCACAAGCACTGAAGACTAGTGCCATCAGAGAACCCCCACCTGTGGAGGTTGTCTCTGCTGCGGCCAACCTGAGTGCGGAGTCTATTTAGGGTTTTCCAGGTCGACCACGGCAGAGTGTGCCCAGGCGGGAGACTCTCCGACGGCCCGATAAAATTTTCAGGAGGCTTGAGTTTCTCTCGCCAAAGGTCGCATCTCGCTGAAGAGGAGTTGCCATCACATAGACCCACGCATCCTAGAAAACTTTTCCGGCTTTTCAATTATGTTATTTGTTAGTGCTGTCCAGGGGTTTTTCCGTTTGAGGATTATTGCTGTCTTCTACAGATGACTGACTTGAAAGGCAAAGCTAGCAAAAAATGGGATACACTTCGTCATTTTGTTTCCAAATAATGAACTAACTGTTGTTACAAATTTGTCTTCCAATATAGGTGATTGATTGTACAGTACTATCATTGCACGCACTGAAAAAGTAAATAAATAACCGAACAGTTTTGTAACTTTAAATTAAAACAAATATTAGTTATCCATACTAATATTATAAATGTGAAAGTAACTCTGTCTGTCTGTCTGTCTGTCTGTTACCTTTTCACGCTTAAACCGACTTGCACCGATTTAGATGAAAGTTGGTATGAAGATAGTTTGAGACCTGGGAAAGGACATAGGCTATATAGGTAGGGTAGGGTAGGGTAGGGTAGGGTAGGGTAGGGTAGGGTAGGGTATGGTAGTGTAGGGTAGAGTATTGTAGGGTAGTGTAGGGTCGGTTAGGTTAGGGTATGGTAGGGTAGTGTAGGGTAGGGTAGGGTAGGGTAAGGTAGTGGGTAGTGTAGGGTCGGGTAGGGTAGGGTAGGGTAGTGTAGGGTAGGGTAGGGTAGGGTAGGATAGGGTAGGTTAGGGTAGGGTAGGGTAGGGTAGTGTAGCGTAGTGTAGGGTCGGGTAGGGTAGGGTAGGGTAGTGTAGGGTAGGGTAGGGTAGGGTAGATAAACGTTTTGTCTTTTTATGGTAAAACAAAGTTTGCCGGGTCAGCTAGTTTGAAAATAAACTTAACTAAAATAAAACAAAACTAATTAGCAAATGGAAAAAATATGTTTTGTTGTTAGTAAGACAAAGTACGCAAGTTCCAATAATTTCGTAATTTTACAGTTACAATGTTTAACACGCAGCAGATGTCAAGACGAACTAAAACTTCACCTACGCACTTAATTATTCAAAATCCTATACACATGAATGTTCAATTAAAAATACACTTAAAACTAGGTCATTTGCTAATGTCGTTACGGGCTATTACTCCGTAAATAATTAATTCATATTTAGCCTATATTGCTTGAATATTTTGTTCTGCAGTATCTGGCTGGGAGCCAAGAGTGTGTCGGTGCATGGTCACTTTATAACTGGCATCTCGGAAACTATCATGAGCTGGAAATAAAAAATAACCTTGATTTAATCTTTGATAGCGTTGCGAACGGTCAGTGTTGGTGCTTGTGTTTTTTTTGCAAAATTGTTGGTGAGTTGTCGTGTTGTGACTGTCTAAGTATAGCAAGATACTTGTACCTTTGTTAGAGCAGGTGTCTACAGTGGGTTTGGGGCCTGCATTAAAGATTTCCAGCAAGTTAACATTTTAGTAAACAGATATTTGCATCTCAGTATTTCTGTTCTATGCAGAAGATTCTATCTGGTAGATGGAAGTCTGCAATTTCAAAGAGTTGATATGCGTATTTAGCATAGTTTTCTTTGTCTATCTTTTCCGTTATCTGCTAAAAGTACAGGTTTACTACCACGATTTTCCAGGTCTGTCAATTAGCAGCTTGTCCATCCAGCTTATCTATAAAGATCCTGTGGATGTAGCAGTCGGACTCCTCATATATTGCTTGTCACTAGCACAAGGAGATGTAAATCTTCTGAAAATGTTTATTTTCTGTTGCTCCGTACACAAAAAGGAAATTGTGGTGAATTACTGGTTACCGATTGACTAGCATCCCAGTGCTGTGTGGGTCTCGCTTATGACTTACAGCTGTTTCGGTCCAGAGCTATGGTGAACCTTTGGTATTCAGAATTTTGTCTAGCGATGTGCCTCTAGTGTCCAACGAGCGGTTAGTATACGATTTATTATTGTCAGAAACCAAACACACAAGATATAATTAGTACATATTTGTTAATTAAATATTGAAACGTGATTGAGTCACCTTATAAAATCTCAAATTCAATTTCAGTCTACAACAAAATTGCATTACAATATAATTAACGATACCAAAAACTATTACAATGCTGTACCACAGATAATATAATACAAGCGTATTGAACGATGACATTCTTGAAGCTCATAACAGAATTTCATTGAAACAATATTGAATATTTGCGACTGCTATTTGCATAAACGTTCCGTATCAACTTAAAATAAAGCTGATGCTGTCTGTGTTTGCTTTTTTGATATTGTAAAACAAAATGTATCTTTGACTGCATGTCGCGTATTTGTACGGGTTGTAATAAAGAGAGTAAGTAAATAATGTATTCAGGAATATAATAAAATAGCTGTTGCTCGCGACTTCGTCTGCGTAGCATTACAAAGAGCCCATTTTTATATCGTTCCATAATATTATAGGGGTGTGGGCCGCCATACTTGAGAAATTATTAGTTCACCATACAAACTTCTACCCCCTATCCACCCCCTAAAGAATGATTTCGAGATAAAAACTATCCTATGTCCTTCCCAAGGCCTCAAACTTTTTCCATACCAAATTTAATTTAAATCGGTTCAGCGGTTTAAGCGTGAAAAGATAACAGACAGATACTTTCGCATTAATAATATTACTTGCTGACCCGGCAAACTTTGTTTTGCCATAAAAACACCAAACATTTATCTACCCTACCTACCCTACCTTACACTACCTACCCTACCCTACCCTACCCTACACTACCCTACACTACCCTACCCGACCCTACACTACCCTACCCTACACTACCCTACCCTACCCTACACTACCCTACCCTACACTACCCTACCCTATCCTACACGACCCTACCCTACACTACACAACCCTACCCTACCCTACCCTACCCTACCCTACCCTACCCTACACTACACTACCCTACACTACACTACCCTACCCTACACTACCCTACACAAAGCAAAAATAGCTTATACAATAGCAATAAAGCTCAAATTGACTCTACGTTTTAGTTAGAAAACTTTTGTATGGGAAAAAGAAAAGGGCTGACTTTTTTTCCCAGCAATTATTAGAATTTTTCTCCCCCTAAAAACCATCTTTGAACTTCAACGAACATTAAAAAAAAAGAATTGGCCAAATTGGTCCAGGCGTTGTGAGTTATGAGTTATGCGCTTACCAACACATTTTGCGATTCATTTTTATATTATAGATAGTATGGATCCTACCAAAACATTTTCATGTAAAATGCTGCCAATACGAGACCGTCTTGTCAACATTTTATATGAAAATTTGTTTTGTCTTTGTCACGCACTGTCAAAAAGTTGGCAGATCTCATGTAGAGCCAAGTTTCTAACTCTACACGCCCTAACTCTATAAGCCCTTAAGTACAAACTCTACACCTTAGTCAAAATAAGTGACTTGGCCATTTCGCTACCATCACATGCCTCGTTACTATAAGTCACCACTTATTGGTTTCACGTATTTCGTATGCGCAACTTCTCGTCGCCTATTTCATTACTACAATAACTATTGTATAACAGAAAACTTATGAACAGTGAATCCATTTTTCACCTTACACCCATGTGACGGTAACGAAACGGACAAGCCACATATTTTGACTAAGGTGTAGATTTTGTGAAGTTAGGGCTTGTAGAGTTAGCGCTGACATGAGATCTAATAACTTTTGACAGCGCGATCCATAATGGTCTCGTCTTGGCAACCTTTTACATAAAAATGTTTTGGTGGGATTTCACTTTGTTTTATTAGTTTCTTAAGACAATACTTTTAATTATGTTATTTTTTTCCGTCTCCTAATTTCTAAAGTGGGGGTGATTTACTAAACATCCTGAAAGATGTAATTTATTATTTATAACAAGGAGTGAGTCCCTGTATCAATTTTCAGATCTCTAGCATCAGAATTTGTGGGCGACTCGGTTAACCGACCCAGTCATCATCACCAACTGGATCATATTTGACACAACCATTAACCAACATATAAGGAAAAACAATACAACCGACAATTTCGGCAGTCGGTGTTCCTATTTTCGTTTTTTGGAACCAACTTGCGAAATTAAAGTTATTTTTCACTTTGCTGTGTTTTTATTTTTCACTGTTTAGTGGAACATAATGAACAAGTTCTATAGTAGGGTACCTGAAATACCCACAGTGATGCCAGAATTTTGTCTGATTGTTTGTACCCAATAGGCTCCGAAAGTACTGGACCGATTTGAAAATTCTTTCACCATTAGATAGCTACATTATTCCTGAGTGACATAGGCTATTTTTTAATCCTGAAATCAGATCCTGTGGGGTGGGCGACGGGAGCAAAGCCGCAGGCATCACCTAGTACAAAAATAAACAGATATGCGATGCAGAAATCCCGAGAGATTTGCCGTCATTTATTGAAGAGTTCTGTCGTTGGTATATTCCCGAAGTTCTTGATCAGATCTTTACCAAATTTAAATGGGACCATTTTGGAATAAACTAAAGAGGAGCTCGTGGCTACATAATAACAGCCACACGGGTTTATCTTCAAGGTTAAGCAACGCTTGACGAGGTCGGTCCGTAGATGGGTGACCACTTCAACATACCGAGTTTCCTCCGCGCCTCGGAAAGCACGTTAAGCCGTTGGTTCCGGCTGTCATTTGAAGATCTTTGACAGTCGTTACAAATAGTCAGAAGCTTAAGATCTAACACCAGTCTAGCCAAGAGGTATCGTGTTACCCAATTTCTGAGTTATGGAGGTCAGATAGGCGTCGCTCCATGTAAAACACTGGTACTCAGCTGAATTCGGTAAGACTGGAAGCCAACCCCAACATAGTTGGGAAAAGGCTAGACAGATTGATTTCTGAATAAACTTCTTTCAACAAAACAATATTTTTGTAAATCGTTTTATATAGTACTAGCCTCTGCCCGGGGTTTCACCCGCGTAAAAAGTATTTCATCATCTCAAGGGAATACAAACTATCCTATGTCCTTCCCAGGGTCTCAAACTATTTCCATGCCAAATTGCATCTAAATCGGTTCAGTAAATCCAGAGATTAACCCCCTACAACCTCACAAACTTTACCTCTTTATAATATTATATATTATATTAATTAACAATAATAAGTATAAGATACCCGATTGTTATACCCGAACATACATAAAAAACCAAATTGAGAACTTCCTCCTTTTGGGAAGTTGGAAATATCACAACACTAAATCATTAAATAAATCAGTAATAAATAATCAGTAACCAAAATAAGTCAAAAAAAAAACATGCCAAAAATTCCCTCTAATATTTTTCCGTAACACATACTTTTACAGGAAACACGGAGTGGTTGAAAAACGATGCAGAGACGGGACACAGCGATCAGTAGGAACAACATCCTCTTGGCAGATGGCCAGCAATCTCGATTGATAAATACTTCAGTTAGAATTGTAAAATACCTACCTACACGTATCGTACGAGTTTTGCCTGGATACGAAATTATTTTTGCAACTCTAGGTTTACGTCAGGAGTTTACGTGTTCATTGATAGGTAATGTGAGGTGCACAAATCTTGGACTAGTGAAGAATTTATTTTTTAACGACTTCAAAAAGGAGGATGTTTTTTTTTGTTACCTCTGAACTTTTTACTAGGTGAACCGATTTTGATGATTATTTTTTATTTGAAAGCTGTTGCTTTTCATATAGTCTCATATAAATTTGATCAAGATCTGATGAAGAAATTTGGAGATATACAACAGAACTCTTCAATAAATGACGGCAGATCTCTCAGGATTCCTGCAATCGCATATCTTTTTATTTTTTACGCCATTTGATGACATAACATCACGCCGGTACGGTCTAAAGGGGTACCAGATGTGTTCAGTTCACCATGGTACACTCTAATTTCACCTGTTGTGTTCAAGTTTAATGTTATTCGGGTTATCTATTTTGGCATAATTGTGGGCATTATAGATTTGTACCTAACTAAAAAGTGAAAAATAAAAAATAAACTTTTTACAACAACTACAACCGACTTCCGAAAAATAAGTTATTTTTTTGTGTTTTTATTTGGAAGTCGGTTGTATTTTGTTTTATTAGGACCAATTGATTCAACAGCTATGTCATACCATACATGAATGTACTCCTATGACGCTTTCATGGAGTGTATTTTCATCATAAGTTATTCAACAGATCCACCAAACTGAGCACGTAAGAAATCAGTCTTCAAAGTATGGATGCTGGTACCCTTTATAATTTATACGCATACAATAAAGGCTTGTTTCACAACACCGGTTCTGCGTACGGTGCCAATCAGATCTGTAGTTTCGTACGAATTTTGCGGTGGTTTGTTCATGACGCCCGCCGATGCGTCACGGTTTGACCCGGCCGAGCTTTCAGTACCGTGCCGAATAGAAGTTTTGTGGACACGCGCCCTTATAATTTTATCGGCAATTTTCAAAACGAGGGCGCCAGCTAGTTAAAAATATCCCAGACAATATAATAATTTAACCTAAAGAATAATAAGCGCTTTTTTATTATTATCTAGATGCTAGATCGTGGAAGTTGAGCCTAGTTTATGTGTGATACATTTTTGTCAACGAACGTACTAATTTGTAACAGTGGGCCGTTTTGGAGGGCAGCCAAACGACTCTCAATTGCGAATGAGTGACGTAGGTACTCTCATCTGTTAGATTATCATCATTCGAGATCATAGAAATCAGGCAGATATGTGAAAGGAGTTAGTGAAATGTGTCCCAGAAACGTGTCATCTTACATATATCGAAAGAAGAAGGCATTTTATGCCGACGTTGTAGCAACTAAACTGAATGTTAATGATGTATTAATTTCGCCAAGTCGGTTTCAACTAAATAAACATACTAAAACATTCCCTGCTCATCGATCTTGATTCAGCACATTTCCCAAATGTATTTAGATCAGTTTTCTGTCTATATTTGACTGAAAAATAATTCACTTTCCCGATTGAAACCTGATAAATTATTTTGTTAGTTACATTAAGAATCAATCTACATTGACTACCGTGTAAGTGAAACACTGATACTGAAACATTTTGCTACTTATACAACTTGATACTTCATTGTGTACAAATATTACAGGTGTTTCAGAAGATATTCTAAACTCATCCCTTAGTTTTTTTATGTTACCGTATCTCCTTTTCTTCTTTACTCTTTTATGACGTTAGTATTCTCTTGTCTAGAGAGATTATCATCATGAGACATTATTTAGTGACACAGTTCTGTTATCTCGACATTCCAGTTGAAATCATACAAAGTGTATCGGCCTTTGAAATAAATTTGTGATTTACAGCTGTAAGAGTTTGAAGTTTTATTAATATGGCTTTTCTTTTTTCAAAAAGGTAACCATATAGTTTATTATTTGCAACAGTATTTACCATAAATTATATGGACTAACCTTGGTTCTCTTATGGATGTCTTCGTTTCTGATTTCTTCGTGTACCATTGGGGCCGAAAAGTTCTAGAGTGGCAACCGCGTATCTGCAGACGCAGCTTTGGAAGGCCTCCCTCTAGGTGTGGCGATGACCTGGTCAAGGCTGCGGGAGTCCGGTGGATGCGAAACGCACATGACCGATCAGTGTGGCAACGCTTGAGGGAGGCATATGTTCAGCAGCGGACGTCTTTCGGCTGAAATGACGATGATAATGATGACATGGACTAACATAAAAATAAACTTAATGATGTACAAGCGCGTATAAAAGAGGAAGAACTCATTGGGCATTAATAAAATCGCCCAAATCACTGTCACTGGGAAAAGTGCCCAGAACGTTCGTGCTGGCAGCATTGCCACGTTGAATAGTAGTGCTGATTCCTTGAAGAAAAGGCCAGACCTTATAAGGTATTTATTAGTCCATAACAATAACGTTATTGTAGTTAGTTTAGTAATTATCAATGTGTTTGATAAAGAAACACGATTGCTAACGATTGCTTACAATCAATAGGAATCGGTGAAGATCGGGTATTTTATTTAACATAATGTTCTATTCCACTAAGTCAATAATATCTAGATACCTAATGAATACTATCTTTTTTTGAAGATAATAAATTGTTGGTTTATATTTTAGAATATAATAGAATACTCTTTATTATGTTCACTATATAAGTAACATAAAGTATAGACGAAGAAAACATTACACATTTTATTTTAGTGACGTGTTTTTACATTCATATTACTGTCACAAAAGTAAGAATTCAATATACCTACCCAGTAAGAAACATGAAAGTTATTTCGCCAAGATTTATATTTTCATAAACCAGCTTCTTGTAAGAACAGAAATATTCCGGAGTAAGATCAAAATTCCTAGTTATTTTAGTGTTTCAAACAAAGGAGCAACTAGAAATTTTACCGCGGTAAAATAAATTCTCTGGAGACAGAGCTAAAATTATTCTTGTGTAGTTTCTTAACGCACTGGTTATGTATTTCATATTCTGTATTTCAGGGAATTCTAAGAATCAGAAATATAATAGTACGGGTTATTATAATATAATCCCTAGATTTTACGAAATATTTTTTTTCAGCGATAGCGTATTGTTGGAATTACTTAATCTGTTAGTTCCGTGCGGGTAGGACAACAGTAATTTTCACGTTAGGTAAATACTGTCGTCTTATAACATTAGATGGCGTTCATAGATAGTTTTGAACCAATTTTTTTTTTAATAATTGGATCTTGTACAAACTGTTTTACAGTTTGGCAGATTTTTTGAATGTTATAGTGTAAACAGATTGAATCGAAAAATATAGCTTTTACATTGTTTATGCATTAATTAATTCTTGTATTTTGTTTGTTACCGGTTTTCACATTTAACTAAAAGCAATATCTGATATTTTCCTGGATTAACAATATTTAAGTAAAAATACACTGGCAATTTTTTTTTACGGTAAACTAAAAGAATGAAACGGTCAAGCGGCGCCACTGTCATAAACCGCTGCTTTTAAATAACGCACTATACGCTATGAGCAGTCAATTTTATCATGATCTAACCATAGTTGTCCTCAGTACATGTTCTTCACATGATCTAACCAAGATTTTGTCAGGACTTTATAAGAGACTGTGACCTCTGAGTTTGTTTCGGCCTTTCTTCTCAGAGAAGTCAGATAGGAAACGCTGACCTCATCTAGTTTTAAAAAATATGATCGACATGTAAAAGTGTTTGTACAAACCAACTTACATAAATAAAATCATTTAAGCAACGCCCTGATCCGAGGTTCGTCCTCATAGGGGGAAGCCCTCAGCGCGGTCGCTTTGGTTAAGCTTTTGTGTCTAGCTGGAGGCTTTAGTTAAGTCTCCACAGGATCACCTGGTTAAGACTGCTTAACCAGGTGATCCTGTGCTGGATAGCCTCCAGCCTGTTTAATAAAATACGCCCAGCGCTTTTGGTGCGATTGTCGTGTTTTTGCCCGTTTTAGCCATAACTTTACAAATTAATTACACTATGGTTTCAAATTAGTTACAATTGTTTCAAAATTTGCTCCGATCAAATTATTAAGAAAATGGTCTAATATAACATATATTTTTTCCAATAAATTACGACCAGCCGTTTAGACGTGATTCTCATTTTAAAATCAGCTACTCAAGGGAATCGGCGCCTTAACGGAACTGCTGCTGTTACAATTTCTGTATCTGTGTTTTATAACTGTTTTTGTGTAACTATGTATCTTTATTTACATCCATATTCCCGCTGCAATACCCACACAAGGTTTAAGTGGGTTGTAGTCAAAAAACTTTAACAGTAGTCACTGTAGATACGGTATATAAAATGACAGATTGGGGTAAGATATCAAAAGATGTTTTTTTTATATACTTTGCCACATTAAAAATTTCTTCCTGAACCGTGGGTGCGTTTACAAACATATAAAGTCACATACACAACACCCAGAGCCGAAATAACTATCCGTAGGTCATACAAATATTTGTTCCGTGCGGGAATCAAACCCGCGACACGCAGCGCAGCAGTCAATCGGTCATCCACTGCGCCAACCGTGCGCCCCAAATTAAGAAAAATATACACTTTTTTTTTAAATACTTGGCAGTTGCCTGCAATGAATATCCTGAAACTATTCCACGAGAACGCAGTTCATTTCTTACTGGAGTTCTACAACGCTGAAGTTCGTGTTAGTCTTGGTAAGCTTTGACGAATTCTCTGACGAGCTGATCCAAGCCACGGCTCTTTTAAGGGCAGTGAACCTGTTATCAACTCGACCTGATCTGACCAGCGAGTAAGAATGTACATACAGCAGCAGAGAAACCTCAACCCCTAATAATGTATAAAAAGCGACATCTATGGACAGGAGGATATACTACGATGTTTACGTGCGTCGCGTGCGCGCCATCTCTGTGACATCAATAAAACTGCTAAGATATTCTAATAAGAAATAAAAATACTGACGGCGCTCATGCAAGCGACCGCAAGGTAATATCCATCACATCCTACCCACCTATTAATCTTTTTAAACTTCCAAACGTTTTCCACAAACATTATACCTTTTTACAAATTTCTAAAATCTCACAACAGAATTTCAAAATTTAATAAAATCGTTAGGCCAATCGAAGAACCAAACGTGGACCCTATAACTCAAGAGTCAAGCTGTGAAATTCATAGATATGCTTATGAATCATCCATCACATCATTCATGTAGAGATGATATACTATTAATTAAAAATATAAATAATCAGGTGCTTAGCGCTGGGCTGCTCCCACATGCATATTTTTTCACTTTGCAGGTTTTATTTTTGGTTTTTGGTAGGTCTTCAGCAAAACTGAGAAATTGGCAATTTATAGGCATGGTATATTATTATACCTCTCCTGGCTTCGTTATTAGTTTACCTAACTATTTATACTATTCAATAAGCAAATAAAACTGTCCTCATCTCGCAGTGATGAAATACGGTAGCAATTTATCACTTTTATAATTTTCACTCACTTAGCCATAAAACTTTATCACAACATATCAAATTCACAAACATATTCACCATAAAACACTTCATTACGATAGCACAATATGTGTAGACAATGTTTAGACAAGCATTTCCAAATAAACAACACTCAACAATAATAAAATGTTATAAAAACTATTTTGTTTACGCAACAAAAATAACATGGCGTCGGCTTTCCAAAAAATTCAGACCTATTTTGTTGTGATTTTTTTCTTTTGTTCACTTTTAGTGGTGTCTTACTAAAATGTTACCAAAGATTGAACGAATGACACAGCCAGATCGTGTTTCAAGTTGAAAATATTACAACGAAACACTACTACCAATAGGAGCTGTAACCTTGACAAAGACACACTTCACACTTGGTGTAAGCTTGACGTTTCGAACACTTTTCTTACGTACACTTGTTGTACGCTCGACGTTTCAGAGATTAAGGCGGTCTTTCAAAATAAAGTAGATTCACTTACTTATATACGTAGTATTATTTATTATTCTTATGGTATTAATTAATATAGTAACCTAATGGTTCAGAATATTAAACAAGTTCGTTACTTCAATCAGAATTTTTAATACGTTTTTACAAAAATCAATTAGACTACTCTTCAATACAACTGTACAACCCAACTGTTCGACGACAACTGCCTTTTAAACACTCGCAACTATTCCTACCACATGTTTTCAACAAGTGACGTAACGTGGTGGGGCACATCCGGCAACAACTGCCTATCTGACCTCCACAACCCAGTAACTGGGTAACACGATACCTCTTGGAAAGACTGATATTAGATCTCAGTCTTCTGAATACGCCGTAACGACTGTCAAAAATCTTCAAATGACAGTCGGGACCAACGGCTTAACATGCTTTCCGAGACACGGAGGAAAGTCGGTGTGTTGAAAATGATCACCCATCCACGGACAGACCTCATCAAGAGTTGCTTAACCTTGATGATCAACCCTTGCGGCAGTATTATTTAGCCACGAGCGCCTCCTTAATTGGCTCCTCTCTACTCCTTGAGATTAATTACAAGATTTCGAAATTAGAGGTAAATTAATGCACAATTCTATAACCTTCAAATCATTTTCGTCTACTTAACTCAAGAACATAATTATTAGCTTTATAACGATCTACCCGCAATAGAACAAGTTATGAAATATGCCACGTTTTCCTTGAAGAAGGAAATTGCGGTAAATATCCATTGAGTGGCGACGAGAGGGCGTGAGTGCGCCGCCATTTTATAAAGTCCTCCCAGTGTAGAGGATAATCGTTCTTAAGATGCCTTGAATTGAATGTTTAGTGTAAAACATTCGTTAGTACATCACATTATAATATTATAATTATAATATTATATTATTATCACACTAATATTATAAATGCGAAAGTTTGTTATTGTGTGTGTGTGTTTGTTACTTCTTCACGCGCAAACTTCTGGACGGATCTGGATGAAATTTGGCACAGAAATATCCTATCCCTTCTCTATAATATCCTGCACAATCCTACTTCTCCGCAATACCTTCGCGAACGGTTTGAGTACCTCGTCCCGAGGTGCAAACCTTGTCGCACGGCCACTTCGCTTCTCCTTCGTACTCCACGTCACACTTCCAGCCGTTATGATGGCTCTTTCTCTGTAACTGCAGTGCACCTCTGGAACTCTCTCCCACACTCCCTACGCGATAGCCCTTCTCTCGATGTCTTCAAAAGGAAAATTAAAGAGCATTTCCTTTTAACGCAATGTTAGTAGATATATATATTTGTATTTATGTATGTATGTATATATTTTTGATTTATTTTTATAAATATGTAATTTTAAAATTGTACACTGGATCCTACCCTTTTTTGTCATCATTCTCTGTCACTCTAGGGTTTGCTGTAAGAGAACTCAACATTGAGTTAAGCTCGCCTTTGTACATGTACTTTATTATCACATTGTATTAAATATTGTTTTTGGTGTACAATAAAGAATAAAGAAATAGATTATAGTCTAGAATAGGACATAGTATATTTTTATCCTGGGAATATGTTCCCTTGGAATAATTTTCGACATTCACGCGTGGTATTAGTTCGTCTCCTATTTATAGTCTATGTGTTATTCTGATGTCTACGCTATGTTTCTGTAAATTTTCCATCAAAATCTGTTCAGTGGTTTTTGCGTGAGAGAGTAACAAACATCCATACATCCTAGCAAACTTCCACGTTTATAATAGTAGAAATATTTATCTGCACTAGCGATTGTCAAATTGCAAAAAAATTTTGGATTAACCGTGTGACATGTTGCAAACGTTTGCCAATCGTATACGTTTTTGAATTGTCGAAAGTTGTTATTGCTGGTCTGAAGCAGAGGCCCTAGACAAGTGACAGAAAGGGTGAAAATGAAAATGTCAAAAAATTATGGAAATGTCAAACACTATCGGAATGTCTCGTGATCAATCCCTTACATTTTGGCATTTCGATTATCAATATCGCTGACTCCAAATAACACTTTTATAGAGCCTCTGGTCAATTGAGTGAATTTCAGGCTTGAGTATTTCCAATTGAGAACGAGTCAAACTTGAAATGCCACAGTTTGACATATTTTCAGACTAGAGTTTGACAAATACTCAACTACAAATTGTTAATTCAGAAAACGGTGGTGAAATGTTTCGAGACTCTTAATTAAAAACTTTAGAAAAACTGGACCTAAAAGATGTATTATTTTTGGTAAAAAATGTTGATGTTAAATTGGGTACTGATAGTAGATTAAAAATCTAAGTTGTATTTTTTAATTATCTTGATCCAAGTTAAGCTTGATTACGGATTGCCTTTCAGCAAGGTCAAGTTTTGTACTTAAAACTTGGGTCTTTAGATTAAAACAAAAAACATAATAAACAATAATAATTTACGCTTCATACTTTTGTATATGCCTATTGTAAAACCATGCAAAGAAAGATGATAATTTAACTAATAATAAAATATAATATGATAATATAATTCATAATTTAACATGAACATAGAAATGTACTCACATATTAGTAGACTAGCTGTCCCACGCAGCTTTGCTCACTTCAACTGGCTACATACCTACCCTACATACATGAATGTTGCGTAACTTTAACCGCTTACGCAGCGCACGCAACGGAAGCTCTCAAACAGGTGTAATTTTGTCCGTTTTTGCAACATTTTTCATTAAAAATCAGCTGCTATTGCGTCGTAGCGTGATGTTATATAGCCTTTAACCTTCCTCAATAAATGGACCATCCAACACAAAAATATTGTTTCCATTCCAACCAGCTGTGCCTGAGATTAGCGCGTTCAAACAAACAAACTCTTCAGCTTTATAATATTAGTACTTTAATGCAAATAAAAGCAGATAACAGCGGAAATGGATAACAGATATTTTAATTAGTAAGGAAAATATTAAGCGCTATTCCTCGCTCCTAGACACTGACTGTATCTAGAATGTTGCTGTGCCCGACAGGGTCCATAATTGTTTCTGTAACTTATATTTACTACCTGTATGTACATTATGGAATATGGATACAATACATTTAATTTGAATTTGAAGATTTGTCCTTTGATCCTCAAATGTCAAACATTCTATAGTTTCCCTCACACAGAGAGGAGGCCTGTTTCCCAGCAGTCGGAACATTAAAAAGGCTGATGATGGTGAATATTTTACAAAATTTATGTTACCTTGCTTTCATATCTGTGTCCAGCAACTAGTCATCCGTTTTCAAAGAACTTTCTGGCATCCGATTAAGCACAAAACGTGGCGCACTTATTTCGTAAACACAAAAGTTTAGTACAAAAGCCCTGGCTTTTCTCAAAATCTAATAAGTTTCACTGTACAAACACCAATACATTTCAGGCCAATTTAAACAAAAACAATATGTCTTCAAAATCGAAACATTTGTTCATTTGAAACGCAAAGGTCGTTATGGTCTACCTAAAGCATAAATTCATTGTAACACAAATCGTTTTCGCTCGGTGCGCCTTCGAAAATGGTCTTTAACGTCTACGGGGCTTTGTGTAAATAATGTTCTTTAAAATTTATCGCCATAATAAATGTTGGGTACCCCTTTTTCTATGAAAATAAGTTTAAATTTACTGGACGCTGTAGGTCAAATGCTTGTTCTCATTTTGTTTGTTATTTTTATGATTTCAATTATTGTCAACGTTTGGCGAAGTTTGGTGATTCATGTGTTGGGGTATGTTTTAATGTTAATATTAAATAAAGTACCTTATTAAAGCATAGCTTTGTACGATTTCAATTTTTTTATTGTGATTTCAAGTAATAGCTTCATATTATTTCTCAGTTACTAATATTAATAAGTAACCTTCCGTTCCCAAATATTGCTTTGCACGTTTATAAAAATTTCAACATCTACATAATTATATCATTACGATTATATTCCGCGAAGGGTTAGGCAGAAGTGCACACCCATATTTTGTCAGTTATGTTTAAGTGCGTATATTGCCTTCATTTATAACAATATAATAATAAAACTTTTTATTTCCATATCCTATGATTGTACACTAGCGGACGCCTCGCGGTTTCACCCGCGTGTTTCCCTTTCCCGTGGGAATACAGGGATAAAAAGTAGCCTATTTCACCCGGGGTTAGTGTAGTTTCCGGGTGCGCCAAAGTTCACCTAAATTTTCAACTCCGATAATTGGAAATCCGAAAATGTTCTTCCTAACATTTTTCATCCTAAAAATCGCAATTCCTAACTACTCTGTCTCTAATGTTCATAATTCAGAAGCATTCAACTTCATAATGTCAGTAGCAATAAACATTTATTATACTTTTATTTGTTTTCCTATATTTTCTCAACATAACTATCTTTTACACTATTATTCAAAGTCATATCTTTTTTGTTTAGATTTCTTTTTATTCATAATAATCAGTATTATATACATTAATTTTGCGTAACTTTATTTTCACATAACATGTATAACATATAAGAATAACAGGTACCATGGTACAAGTAGTCAAATAAATACATGTTTTCATATACACATTTCAATTAAATTAGTTTAATATTAGCGGCTCTAGCTTTCAAATAATCACTTTTATTGGTGTATTTTGCTTTAAAATTAAATATATATTTAATTCTATCATATTTGCCGTTGATTTGGAAGTTCATTTTATTTTTGTAGTAAGTACTCATAAATAAAAAGCTTTATAAAAAATTTCAAGACTCGGCAATGTTATGTTTTTTTGTATGTTTTTCGTGAGGTAAAAAATTAGAATTAGTCCAAGAGCGAGCGAAGCGAGCTCGGGAACTTAGGGCACCCCGACACGGATAGGTTAGGTTCGAAGGAGATGACGGAAGCTGAAGTGAGCGAGCAAAGCGAGCGAACGCAGCTCCCGTCATCTCCTTCATGTTAGGTTACTTTAGACCCTGCAGACAGAAATAGGAGCGCCGCGCAGCGGGGCTCCGTCGACTTAGTTGCTTAAATCTTCCATAACCATAGGGTTCCGTGGGGTTGGGATGGTACAGTGAGGTAGCCCCTCTACCCTCCTTTCCCTTTCCCCCTTTCGCGACCCTTAAATCGATGGAAATTTATGGAATTTTTTATTCTAGCCTGAAAACTTTAACCATGGATATCTCCATAACTATAGGGCTCCGAGTGGTTGGTACTGAGGGGTAGCCAAACCTCCCCCCATCCCCCCTCTACCCTATCCGCGCCAAAAATCATCGGCATTAATCGAAATTTTAACCTTACACCTATACTTTTTGTTGCTTCTTAATTCACACGCCCAATATTGTTTATCCACTGTTATTCGGTTTTTTTCATATGTAAATCCATGTACGTCTAATTTTAATCCTCCGCGACTGGTTTTAAATGATTTTAAATATTTTTTCTCTATATTAATAAAGCAATGATAATACACCGACATGAACTTAACAATAGACACAACTCAGTACGTTATGTAAAGCATACCCCCAAATAATAATCATCCCTCAAATTAAAACTATAAATATCATCTTCTACCCAAATATATTTTTTATTACACTTGGTAAATGTTTCTTTCTGAGTATGAGTGAAAATATTATGGTAATTATGTTTAGGGATAAAAGCGTTATGATAAAAAACAGTAGGAGTTTAAATATATTTACATTAATGATATTATTAATTACAACTTTCGGAAACACGAGTGTTATGAACATCGCCGATAGCACTACAAATAGAATTAATGAAAACTTTAGGATGAAATTTTTTAGGAAGAGTGATCATTCGGATTACAAATCGTTAGGAAGAACAATTTCGGGTAAAGAACTTTAGGTGAGCCAATATGGACCCTTAGTTTCCGAATGACGAAAGAATTTTTTAAATCGGTCTAGTAGTTTCGGAGCCTATCCGGGACAAACAAACACACAAACAAACAAACAAAAAAATCTTTCCTCTTTATAATATTGTATATTGTACATATCAAATGTTGCTAGTGTTTGTGAGTAATTTGCTTATTTAGTAATTGTTAGTATTGCTCGTATTTGGATTTGAAATATTGACCTCTCCTTGGGTGAAGGCCAACCTTGATTATGCCGATGCCAGCTATCTTGACCTTACTCAAGAACAACTCGATAAACTTGAGCGGCTTCAAAATTTTTGTATAAGATTCATATTCGGTTTGCGCAAATATGACCATGAATCAGATATCCGTGTGAAGCTCAAGTGGTTGCCAATTCGCCTTCGCCGGAATGCTCATATTCTTTCTCTTCTGTATAGTGTGCTCTTTATTCCTTCCACCCCTCTTTACCTCAAGTATCGATTTCAGTTTATCTGCGACTCCCACACGAAATCACTTAGGTCATCAGATAACTTGCGACTTAGGATGCCAATGCATTCCACCACTTTCTTGGATAAATCTTTTACGCCTTTTTCCCATGGGGGTAGGCAGAAACTACATTTTTCATTTTTTTTTTTTTATTATTATTTATATATATATTGAGATAACTTAAGTATGTATTTGTGTATCTATTTTAATATGATTTTATATTTAAAGTAAATATTCGTAATTTTATGTGTTACACCAATGTCAACCCTATTTCATGTCCAAGCTATCACTGTCCATTCCAGGTTGCCTGGAAGCGATCGCGGTAAGCGATAAGGCCGCCCCTTGCATGTATTTTAGTTTCAAGTTTCCTTTTCTATGTTTTAACTTGGTGTACTAACAATAAATCATATATAAATAAATAAAGGTCTTCTCCATTTTCTTCCACGACTGTCTCTCTTGGCCCAGGATATTTTCAACGTTAAATTAGCTCTTCTATTAGCTTCTTCATCATTACTTTGTTTGCTTGG
Source organism: Orthosia gothica (assembly GCA_949775005.1). Lineage (NCBI taxonomy): Eukaryota > Metazoa > Arthropoda > Insecta > Lepidoptera > Noctuidae > Orthosia > Orthosia gothica. Next base: position 14,376,701 of record OX459054.1, on the reverse strand, counting down.
TGATAGTTGTTTGCCCAGATATATGTAGTAATTGACATATTGTATTCTCCGGCTTTAATTGGCAATTTTAGGCTGTTAGTCATTATTTTGGTTTTAGTTGTATTGTCTCTACTTTGCAGCTTTCTTGGTTTAGAGTTTATCTTTTCGTCCAGTTCCTTTGCAGTTTTGGCTAGCTCTACAATGTTATCTGCGAATCTGAGATGATTTCTTTATCAATGCCATAATTTATCTACTACATATTCTGTGAACTTTATTCTTACAACGATTGTTTTTGTTTTTGTTAGGCTGCATTGTCTATTGCCATCAACCGGGCACAAATTCAGACTCCAGGCTGCTGTTGAGAAATTGTAGATGCAAAAAAACCAACATTTCTTTGCATGACCCTGGAATCGAATCCAGGACTTTTTGTTCAGCTGTAACGCTTGCGACCACTAGACCAAAGAATTTTGAACTAACTGTGTAACTTTGAAGAAATAACTGTTTCGAATGAGCTCGAGTAGGCGTTTTCCTCTAAACTGATAGTGAACTCTGTTATATGGTGGAGCATTATTATTATAAGCATACTATCTGTTTAATACACTTCATCCCTTAATATTCCTTCCCAATCATCTTAGGGATGTGACACGACTGAAATATTCTGTAATTAAATAAAGAAAAATAATCGGTTTGGTGCATAAGTTAACGATTATTTTTCTCAATTTCAACTTCAAAAGTAAAAAATTCTGACTTTGTAATTGTAACTTAAGATGAAATGGTTAAAGACTTTTAGTTTTCTAATTGCCATGTTAGCTCTTTTAGTGAGTACCAAAACCGTAAACATATTAAAAAAAAAATTATGACATATAATAGTTTTTATTTCGGACAAGCAATATCTAAATGGGTTCCACCTCCTCCTTGCGTCTTTTTTCTTATTACTGAGGGTAGTGATTGTGTCTGTCCTTGGTCTTTAAGCGTCATAAAGTTCATCGTGCAGCTTGGCGTTCAGTGTTTCATAATATGGGTTAGTAAACTAGAAATTAAAACATAAAAAATTATTTATTTATTCCGTTAGTCAACTTATTATAAAAACTTATGATAATATTGTTAGTAGAGTAGTGTTTCTTGTCGCAATTTAACATACAATATTGTTAAATCAATACGAATAAATTGCCTTTCAAAAAGCGTGTTAAAATGATCAAATTCCATTCACCCCTGTCATTGCTTTTGCCAAAAGTCAATCTCGTCCCATCCCTACAAGGTGCGTGTGTAACATATTCGTAGATAATTTAGATAATAAACCTTATTAAACCCAGTAGGGTTGGGTTTTGTCATAGATGTTATCATGCCCTAATCATTGTCAACCCTCTTTTAGGGATGTTTTTATGTCAATATCAGGGTCGCAAGTAAAACTTGCTCAAATGAGATTGTTTGCAACTTTTCTGTTGCGTAAATTTTAATAACATGTGTGATTATATGGAAATAAGGACCAGATATCGCCCATAGTTGGCCCTTTGGGATGATTAGGGCTTGGTACTATCTACGTTTTGGGTTTTCCCTTGTTCCAAATGAAATAATGGACTACTTTTATAGCATTACTGGTTTGTTATCTTGTTTTAATTGACCAGTTTTAGTTGTTATTATCAATGGCATGAGTTGGGTCCGTACTAAACTTATACAGTTTCCCACTGAACTTTCTCACGAACTGAATCAACAATTTCTTTTTTTGTGATCATAAAAATGAGTAGTTTTACAAAAAACACAGACCTTCTTTCGCCTTTAATTTAAACTTTACCATACTTTAAATCCCAGCCAACACAGCCACACAAAATAAATCAAACAAAGTACAAATTTTGCGAGCATAATCTTCAATAAGAAAAAAATGTCCAAATAAAGTCGGTGGGCCACCCCAAGCCCGTTTTTATCTGCTCAGTTGAGACCATCTAGCCGTCGCGAACCCGGTCCTCTGCAAAATTTAATCCAGGGATAAAGAGAATCGCTAGCCGGTATTCGTTGGTATATTTTTGGGTATATTCCCGGGGTTATATTCCGTCGAGTGGTCACATGGGGGATTTGCTAGCGGTACCCCAGACCCCCTCGCTGCAAATTTTCTTCTCACAATTGCCGTTTTTATTTTGTCGGAGTGAACTTAATCTACATATTTGTGCAACTGTACGGGCTTTTGACTGGTTTATTTTTGTTTTTCTGGTGTAATTTTCTCTCCTTTGGGCGAGTGTGATACGAATTGAGTTGTCGGCCCGGCTATGGTTAATTGCGAAACCAAATAAAACTGAGTATCATGTTGTTTATTATTGTTTATTCATTCGCGAGAAGTGTGAGCAGATTGCAAAGCGTCTGGTGAATATTGAACTGTATTTTATCGTGTAGGTAGCAGCATCGACACGATACCTAAATAATCTGTAGCTAAATGAAGGAAAGTTACAGGCTTTAGACAAACAGAAATCCATAAATTTCACGATCAAAGCAAGTAAATAAATACGTTAATGTCAATGTTCAAAATATTAATTACTTCAAGTTCAAAACCTTGATTTCGATTAAAGCCATACAAGGCCAAGTTCTATTTGCTCAATGAAATCTGCCAAATACGACTGCGCAGACCAAATCGCTGAAATTTCCCGAGCACTGCCGAAGTTTGCCGAGATGACTCGAAGTTAACTGTGCTTGTTTGAACATAATTATGAAAAGCTCTCACTTAACGTGGTATAATGTTTTAATGCTTTCGTTTAACTGTTTTAGTCTTGATTTTCTTTTGGCTAGATGGTAAGCGATGATGTGGTCGACGGTAGAGCAGGCTAGCCTAGACGTAATCTATCAGGAAATACTTTTTCCGGAGAAGAGACAGAAAAGAACGCACATTAAAAATCCGTCCAAAAATGATTTATGGAAATATTGGTGTGACTGTAAAGCTTTATTTTATTTTGTTGTACTGTAACAATGTTTATTGGTATACGAGCAATATTACATAATTCCAGTCCAATCAGTTTTCATATTTCGAATTTTAATAGGCAGGCTTTCTGTGCATGAAATTGTGTTGTTGCGTTAAACCAGAAATTGACCATTTCTCCCTCAATTTTTTTCGGTCATCATAGCAATAATTAAAATTTAGGTATTCGTTTTGTTGTCACGTAGTGTTAGTAAAAACGAACGATACCTTAACTATGGTGAAAAATGTTGCGCCATCTATTGTCTATCTTAAGCTGCCTTTAAGTAGCCGCAATAGCAATTTTCCTCTCTAGATTTTCATTGTAGCTAGAATATTGAACAAGCTGCTACCAGCGGCTTTGGGTGTAAGTCGCAAATAATCCAAAAAAACTCACCACCGGAATAAAATTCCTATGTAAATCCAGGACTTGGTCTAATCGAAAGCTAACTAAAAAAAACCGGACAAGTATTTTAACTTAAAATGCAAGCAAAGCAAACATGTATTTATTAGAAAATAAACATTAATAGAGCTAATAGTAAAACTGTGTTTTGGAGTTAGTAAGACAAAGTTTGCAAGTCCCAATGCTTTCATAAACCTCAACCAAAATTTTGGTAACTGTTAACTAAACATTTCTTACAGTGAAGTTTCATGCAATTCCATTCAGTCGTTCAGACGTGATTGATAAACAAAAATTTAAATTTATGGTAGTATGTAGCCTTAATTTACAAACCTGGTTCATAACAAAGAGCCATGTTTATTTATAGTCACTAATTAATTGTAACTGCAAGCAAAAAGTTTCGAAACCAGCTTACTTGTCCGCAAACAAAGTTAGTTCACAGCTGAGGCCGGATTTTCAGGAACAGGCAACACTGAATTTAGCTAATACACCAGAAGCTAAACTTGGGGCAATATCTCAACTTTTCTGTGAACCGAGCTAGAACTTTACTCATGTATGCCTAAATTCTATGTAGTTCACAATTTGAAACTATAAGTAAGGTTAGAGACAACTTTTAATTAAATATGAACTGATTATTACAAATTTATGGTGTACTGAGTAACCTAGAGCTCATTGTGATAAAGATCTTCGATCTTGCTATCAATAAATGTATCAACTCAGGCAATCTTAGATCGCGACAGAACATATGCCTCTCCCAAGCTGTATTGTGGTTCAGACTCAATTAGCACCCGGTCGTGCGACCTCCGTATCTAGTTTATGCCAGACACCTTTTAAGATCTTTGGTTCTTCTAGCTTAGGGCGTCCCATGCTACGTCTGGCGATACGTGTTTTCCACTCCAGTAATGTTTTGGTTATTCAGCCGTCGGTCCATTCACAGACATGCATACTTGGTGGCCACGGCCAGCCCACTATGTGTAATTTGTTTGGTCTAATATTCAATACAGATGCTGATACATCAGTGCCACTGAAAGGAAAATAAATGACTCATCAAAACACACTTTCTATTTTCCAATACTAGTTTTTCTAACATCCATTTTAGCCCAGTAGAAATCGATATTAAAATCGCGAAGCTTGATGTAGTTCTGGCTTTTTAGTATCTTCTATGGGCCAGTTAGAGTAGAGTTAATCCAAATTTGCATCTTTGAAAAACGTGCACAACAATCAGGTAAATAAGTCTGCCAGTAAGTGAGCCATTGTAATGAACATTTGCCCAACGGTCACATTGCATACGGCCACATCCGATCTTACCACACTAAACTTCTCAATTTAGTACAGGCGTCTTAAATGTAGGTAGAAAATAGAAGCCTATCTAGTAGTTGGACTGATGCCGAGGAGAATGATGTCGTCTGAATTCTGGCTAGCACAACAGTCAGGTAAATAAGTCTGCCAGTAAGTGAGCCCACACAATAGCGTCAGGCTAATTTATTAGACAGCGCTTAAGGACAGTTGGGCTGCGGCAACAGCGGGGGTGGAGTAGGCAGCGATCTGTGAGCAAAATAAATAAGTCTAAGTTAAGAGTGTTCTAGGATTTTATTTTTTATGGATTCTGTTCTTATCCTTATCTTACAAAAGAACTTTGCAGAAACCTATTTTAATAAAACGGATACATAACAGCAATCTTTTATTGATCTTACTTAAGGAGGATATTAAACTACCATAATATGTCATAATTTTTATTATCAAAGACGATAATGTAACATAATATGTCTATATTACATTATCATATGACTCATAGATCTGTAGTCCTAGTTATGTGAAAGTATAATACCCCTTATAACGAATTACAGACTGTCATCATGAGAGTTTTGATGAAAATATGTGTCATTTTTCTAAATCAGCGGTTTCATGTTTGATCAACGCGCTTTTTACACTTTCACTGCCTTTCCTATTTCATTTTCCTATGCGATGTCCGAATATAAATATTAGACATTGTTTTTGAAAGTGCCAGGCACGTTTGAGATCATTTTGATCATCGCGCTTGGCGCGTTGGCGGCACTGTAAGTGTTAATGTTATTCTCAAAATACGCACATCAAAAGTATCTATGGATCACATACAGTTTTAACTATACAAAAATATTCAATTAATGTTTACCAAATCTAGTATTTCAGACTGGCTTCTTACTTTCATTCCTATGTTTAAGTTAACAAATTATCCCTAAATATTTGTAAAAATTTAGATAAATTGCAATTTTTGCTACTCAGTAACTGGGATATGGAGGTCAGATAGACAGCAGCTCTATATAAAAAAAAATAATACTGAACGGCATCTGGTTCGTCTGGAATAGGCAGATTGATTGAAGTATCTTTCATAATATGTATGCACTTATCAGTGAAGATCAGTGAAGTGTGCGTTTAATTCCGTACCCTTTCAAAGCAATGTTTCAACACAATTAAAAGTGAAAATAAAATCCTGGCCCCTTGAAAAAAGTAAAATAAAATTGAAGTCATAACTTCGTGGCCCCACAGCACAGGGTAGTTGGTGAAATTTACACCCTCTAGCTTGTGGCGCTCTCTTAACAAGGTTTCTAACAAACACTGAGTAGAAATTATATGAATTCACCGCCTCGGTTATTAATACTGGTTACCTATAGGGGTATAGGCAGCTCGCGTCTTGTGTGAGCTTTTGATTAATTTTATTGTTCGTGGTTGGTGTTATTATATGTGGGTTTTTGTTTTATTTTGTTTGCTGGGTTAGTCAATATTGGAGCAAGGAGCTTCTATAAATATGGTGTGTTTAGGATTTTAGTTGCTACACAACGGTTTTTATTTGCAATCTCAGGGCTGATTGTACACATTTCAGTGTAACATAGTCGGCCTTTGATGAGCCCACTGCAAGATCCGGAATGAGTACGTGGGAGGAAGTTTTAAAATCACTCCTATCATTGACAAAGTAAAGGAAAATCGACTCCAGCAAAGGTCTTGTCCTTAACTTGCCAACGACGAAACGCGGACGCGGTAGACCACCTGCCACTTGGTTGACGACGGTTGAAAAAGACCTGAAAAAAGTAAATTTGGACAACAGCACTGCCCAAGACCGTGCATAAATGGAGAAAAAGGATAAGGAGGGCTGAACCCAAGTAAATATATGATAAGGTCGCGACTGATGATGATGATGATGAGTCCACTGCTGGGACACTGTCCTCATTTCTGTCGTGTAGCTAAAAAAAAAAATTGTATCACGTGAATATTGCGTCAAAACTAATCCTTTCAGAAATTACAAAACTCTAAGCTCTAAACCCAAAGTATCAAACACAACACAAACACACGAACAAAATACAAATACAAACCGAAAATATTTTCTATGGATTCCCATTAATTAGAGAGAAAACCGAAAATGGGAGAGCTCTCGAATCCCTGAATGACTTCCCCTAGCTCATCATTATATCACCCCTTTTAGAGGGTAGTTTTAGAATCAATAAATAAGGAGCTTATATCGAACCGGTTGCAATTAGGGGTGGAATATTGAAAATCTCCTTGTATGATTAAGTAGGTGGTTGATTTTGTTTGGTTAGTTTGGACATAATGAATTTTGTTTTTAGATTATTCAAAGGAATTTTTAAATAATAATTGTTTCGCAAATGGCGTGAATCGGAAAGTCGGCTTGCATCTAATTTCCAAATGATTCAATTTTGACATCTGGTTAAGGTACAATTTTGAAATTAGATGCAAGTCGATTTGTAAACCTATTCATGTCATGTAAATAATACAGAAATAAAATGCCCACTAAAACATTTTCATGTAAAATGTTGCCAAGACGAGACCATATGGCTTGCACTGTCAAAAAGTTATCAGATCTCATGATGAGCCAAGCTTCTAACTCTACACGCTCTACACGCAAACTTTAAACTCTTTGTATTTCTCCACAATTTGTTCCATTACATGGATATGGTCAATTGTGGAGAAATATGTTCGAGTGTTTGTCTCGTTAGATAGAATATTTTTTTGGGCTTATTTCTATTTTGCAGGATTGATGTAAATAGCATGTATATTTACGTCATGTACGGAATTATAATTGAGTTTTTAAGTGTGAACTAAATATACACAGAAATAAAATAAGTTTGTTCTTGTTAGTTTTTTTTCTGACACTTGTCTTTTATAATTCTAAATATTGTGGCAAAATTAAAACAACCCCACTTGTTGGTCTTCGTAGTTGAGCATCGGTTAAAATAAAATAAAAAAAGCTTTTGTTCAAAATCAATTTTTTTTTTTTTGCTTTATACAGGCCTATATGGGCACACAGAAAACGTCGATAAAAGGTGCACGGTTCGGTTTGCTCGTTTCCTATGGAGAAGAACCGGCAAGAAACTCCTTCTCCTGAACTCGACTTCACTCCACTTTATTGCTGATTTATCATAATTTACAATACAATATTATATTTATGCCTGACGATCGGTTTTTCCAACAACAGCTTGTCATTTCTCCAAAGATTTCCTATCCCTGTCTCTCGCAAGTCTCTATAATTTCACTTAAGGCGGTACCCCGAGCAAAACGCCACGCAAGCCGTTTTTTGTGCTGTTTTTAGGAACTATCTACTCGTTATTTAAAAAGAAATATCAATTAATAAAAATACATTAAATTTCTACATAATATGTATTGATTTTAAAATGGTAGATTTAGTTTTTTTTTAAATGTTGTATATATTTCACTAATCTCCTTCCAAAAAAACATTAAAATGAGAAATAATTATCGATATTATGCATCTCCGCGTAAAGTATTCATTAATTATTTTTTAACACTAATGGATAGACAATTTAATAACGAACATTTTTGTAGATTTATTTTTTTCAAAAGACCAAAATTCGATTTTATAAAGATTTTATTCTAAAATCTGGGCGTATTTACTACTGTAATTCATGCGCCACCAGTGCCGCTAGACCAATAGGAATGCTCATATCTCATGCCGATTTTTTGGTCAGGGTACCGTCTTAATATAACTGTTACTGTAGATAGGCAGTCGCTCCATGTAATGCACTAGTACTCAGCTGAATCCGGTTATCGTGCTACTCAGTTACTGGAATATGGAGGTCAGATAGACAGTTGCTCCATATACACATAATATCATCAAAAACCCGATTGCTTAAGAAGCGAATTAAAAAGACGTAAACAAGAAGAAAATAATGCTGTGCAGTCGGGGGATACATATTCGCAAGCTGGCTCACCAAAACCAGATGTTCTTCTTGTTTACGTCTTTTTAGTTCGTTTCTTAAGCAGACGGGTTTTTGGATAACACTTTTTTCATTTATAACTTTTAGGATAACATTTTTTTTTCAAATTTGGTACATTTAAACATATGTGTTTAAATGTACCAAATTTGTGATATATATTTTTGAAATCAACTCTTAAATCCTTTTATTTTGATACCCCAAACGATGGGTTTAGAAGAAAAAAGAATTGGGCCTCACAATATGGCGCCCAAATGCCGCTATTTTCCTATTTTCCAATTTTAATGTAGTCAGTGACACTCGAAATGTTTAAACGAATCAATTGACTTAAGAATCATCAAAATCGGCAAACGCGTTTGGTCTCTAGAATGCCACATAGGAACAAACATACATATGTATATACAAAGACTGATAAACACATTACCCTCCTTCGGCAGTCGGGTAAAAACTAATACTTAACGGCATCTGGTTGGACTGGAAGTCGAATCCAAACTTGTTGGGAAACGGCTAGGCATATTGATTTAAGTATCTTTCATAACTTAAGCACATAATACTGGCCTAGGTTTAACTCGATTATAACTTATCGCTATCACAAGACTGACAGGTAGATTACCTAATATTGATCTTTGTATATGTTATCAGTTAATTATTGAGTGACGTATTCACACCTGGGGCCTGGATTAAGGTTACCTAAAGGTATAGGTAAATACATTAGATACATGACATCAAGTGGTCATACCTATGCGATTTTGTTGACAGAGTGCTATCTATCTTACTTCTTTCTTATATTACTAATATTATAAATGCGAAAGTTTGGATGTATGTATGTCTCAGATCAAATAAAAAGTCAAGATGGAACGTTGCAAACAACAAAGTGAAGCCGGTTCAAACTAAGCCTTGCCGTACAAATACACAATTACAGGCACTCATGTACTACGAAATTATGCCTTAGCTTGTCATTCGAGCTCTCAGATCAAATACTAAAGCTCAACTAACAAGCTAAGGGGTAGTTTCGTTGTACGTGAGTGCCTGTAATTGTGTATTTGTACGGCAAGGCTTAGTTTGAACCGGCTTCACTTTGTTGTTTGCAACGTTCCATCTTGACTTTTTATTTGATCTGAGATGTATGTTTGTTATTTAATCACGCCAGAACGGTTGAACGGTTCTGGATGAAATTCGGTACAGGTATAGGTACTTTTCATCCCGGTATAATGTTCCTGTAGGATAAGAAAACACTTTTCACGGGGGCGAAGCCGCTGGCAGAAGCTAGTAATATTATTAAATGCGAAAGTTAGGATGGATGTGTGTATGTCTGTTACTCAATCAAACAAAAACTACTGAACGGATCTGGATGAATTTTGACAGAGAGAGATTGTCTATATTAAGGCGAATACACTGCGGTCTTGTGTTTATTTACAATTATATTGTAGAATTGGATTTTCAACCTCCATACTAAGATATCTGTATAACATGAAACAGTTAATTCAAAATAAATGAGTATCAAAGTCAAAGAAGCTTATAAATACATCATGTTTTACCTATAAAACTCAAATATAAGTCAAAAGTTGCTAATACAGCTTAAGTATAATATTTATCTTGTACACAGGGAGTAATTAGAAACTTTGCGCCCCCAGTTGAAAGTTCATGCGTTATAAAGTGGCGTATTTAAGCTTAGATTAATTAGCCGAAATTTACCCCTTCGACTAAAAACGATTGACGTTGATGTTGGGGATTTGGAAGCGGCATGAATTGGACAAATAAAAATAATGGTTGTTGTAATTGTAATTGTTATAATTATTTTATTCCGTGGCCCAGTTGGTGCTAGAAAGAACTTTACGTACTTATAGAATAAATATAAAATTGTGTAAGAACTAGTTGGTGCCCGAATTACTCGGTCCAACCTATCTCTTAGCAAAAAGTCCTGAAAATTGGTTCTCCGGTTTAAGCGTGAAATAGAAACAAAGAAGCTGATTCACAGGCAGAGTTACTTTCGCATTTATAATATACTACTATTTATAATATACTACGACCCGCCCCAGCATCGCCCGTGACGAATTATATACAAAAACCCTTTTTCGTTTCTCACTCTTACTATTGGTGAAAACCACATGAAAATCAATTCAGTAGTTTTTGAGTTGATCGCGTACAAACTCAAACTCTATGGGCTATCTTTGAAGTACTAAGATAATCATACAAATAACTGATTTTGGTATTTCTATAGCTTGTCATGTCCCACTCATTCAGTAAAATTATAATCATATATAACGCCTGCCCGGTATGAATAGCTATTGAATCTATTCGTGCAATTGCTGAGAATTCTAATATAATAAAATTATTAATAGAGTTATTACTAAGAAATTCCTTACGGGATCTAACAACACTGACATAAAATTGAACCCAAAATCTCACGCTCCAAACCCATTCACAACAGTCACAACAAGATTGACAAGGGAACTCACTGCATTTCATTTTTTTCTTGCCACTTCCAGTACTAGGGTTGTTCAACGCCAAGTGCGAATGTTCTCGTAAGATAAGACCCACACGCGACTGCTTTTTGTCTCATAATGCCAGTATTAACGTGTGAACCTTTGTATTAAATTGTTAGCTTTGTGGGATTAGCTCAAGTTCGTATGGATCTATGTTTAAATAATGAGAATTCGTTAGTTCTGAAGTTCGTGTTAAGTTTCCTGCTTCATTTGACTTAAGTTGCCTTTGTAAGGAGATAACGTGTTATATTTAGTTTACAATAGTGTTTCAGGGAAAGTTAGTGGTTCCATTAGTTTGAAATATGTAAACGATAATTACTTTTTGGCTTTATTTTCATTAAGATTTTTGTAATACATTTGAAACACCCGACATGTTCCCGGATCCACAGCGTACCATGTACTGTAGTCATATCGTAATATTGACCAATTCATGAAATTACCGGTCACTTTATGAAGTGATCAATTCAATGGTCTGGCTACTACTTGAAACTACTCTCATCACTGGAGTGGACAGTCTTTTACCTATTGCAATAATTACTGTGCCAGGCAGGTAGATACTAGTATGTAACGACAATATTTACTTTTTTTTAGTATCGCAGTGGCCAGTCCCTTGCTGGAACACTGCGAGAGAGTCATCACGAGAGTAACCAAGGATAGACACAAGGAGGCCCAACCCCAAATAAATTGGGAATGGGCCAGGAAGAAGAAGAAGAATACCAGGGCAATGGTGGCCCAGTGATTACGGTCCCGACTTACAAGTTTGAAAATCGAACACAAGCAGGCGCTTTAGTTTGTGTAATTTATTCCATCACCACTGCTCTAAAAACGGGAAGGCAAACATCATGGGGAACCGGGATTGTTCGAGAACCATAAATTCGAAGACATATGACACCCGCACTGAATGCCCACGTAGTGATTATGGCCCATTCCGTCTCATAGAGAGGAGGTCTATGTCCCAGCAGTACGAACATTAAAAGCCTGATGATGATAATGATGATTGAGACCATGTTATATTACGCCAATCGCAAGTCGATTATGCGTGGGTTGGGGATTGATTACTTCCATCTTCCTACCCTACAAAGAAGGAGTTAATCAATAAGCTTTTATTTGATGGCTGTGAGCAAGACTGGTGAATAAATTGTATTTTGAGTGCAATCTAGTGAGGAAACCAGGCATGTCTAAGAGCCAAGAACCAAAGATTCAAAGAGATTTGACTCCACAAACCCACACTGGGTCCACAATTTGTATTACACTCACTACCTCTTAGAAAGGGGAAGGTCTGTGTCCCAGCAAAAATAAAAAAATAGGCAGACTATGATATGATACGAGTACTTGTTAGCAATTTTTATTTTGAAAAAAGAAGAAGAGCAAGTGAACGAGTTTGTATATCTGGGTAGTATGTTCACAAGGGATGGAAAGATTGAAGAGGATGTGGAAAGGAGAGTGCAGTTGTGACCAACAAGTCGATGTCTCCGGAAGCTCGACTCGCAGTTCACAACGGCGTGCTGGTGCCTACACTTATGTATGGAAGTGAAGGCTGGGTATGGCAAAAAAGACATGAAAGTAGGATTAATGCAGTAGAAATGCGCTCCTTGCGGAGTATGTGTGGTGTAACTTTAACTGATAGATTGAGGAATGAGGTAATAAGACAACGTTGTGGTTTAAAAGAAGATGTAGTGACTAAAATTGAAAAGGGTATGTTAAGATGGTTTCACGTCTGCCTTGTTAATACCTTTCGTTAGTTGACTTTCATTCAAGTCAACTTACATAGACCTTATAGGTGATGTTCTTCAGAAAGGCCAAGTGCGCAGTACCCATAACCGGCGTGTGTGTATGACTAGATGTTTGAATGTGTGTGAAGCAAAAGAAGTATGTAAGGATCGTAGCAGGTGGCGTTCTGTAGTTTCTGCCTACCCCCATGGGAAAAAGGCGTGAGTTTATGTATGTATGTATGTACTATATCCATATATTATTTTACATTTGTCATATTCGACAATGATACACAATATAGGTAAGTACATATAGTGGGAGACTGGTGTCTAAGCTAGGCTAGTGGCCTGAGTTTCAGGACACCAGGATCCCACCAATTTACAATTTCATTTTATAAATTACAAGCTGTTCCCCGTGGCTTCGCTCCCGTAGTCCATCTGACACGACCCGTTTTCGGGATTAAAAAAATAGCTAATGTCACTCAGGAATAATGTAGCTTACTACTGGTGAGAGAATTTTCAAAATCGGTTCAGTAGATCCAGAGAGTAACCCCCTACAACCTCGCAAACTCACAAACCTTATCTCTTTATACCAAAGACCTTACACTTCTTACTACTAGACTGTGTACCAAAAATTTTTGTTTAGCTAAAATGAAATCTATTATCATACGCCTAGGTTAGCTATTTCCTTATAAGCGGTAGCTAACCAAAAGCGGTCCTGGCGAGAGGGTTCCCGCTGTTAGTGTGTCCTTGTCTGACATCTTGCCAGCTCAACTAATCATTGGGTTTGGTAGAAATGGTAGAAAATTTTATATTATTATTTTTTATTTTATACCAAAACGAACGAATAATTTTTTTTATTTTAAATACGTTTCAAAGTCTATAAAACTTTGAAACGTATTTAAACATTATTACAGTTCCTATAATTAATCAATTCATTGTATTTAAAAAATAATTCATTAATACTGAGTAAGAGTAGTACTTTTAAATGTTTGGGCCTGGTAATACTAAATGTAGGACCACCAGGATTGCAGAGTTTTTGGCGGGTTTTGTTCGAGTAAAATTCAGCGGCTGTTAATATTATTCGCAAATTGATTACTAGTGGAATAAAATTGATGAAGTTTTGCAACTGGACAGTATGTGAAATCTTTGAAATCCTTTGGGGTATTTCAAAACATTGTCTGAAGACTGCAGGATCATCTCACGCCTCTCCTTCATGAGCTTGAGAGTAAGATCAGAGAGCTTTTTGTTTCTATCTATACGATGGGTCTTGAAGAACAAGACTTATGCAGACTTGGGATTTGAGGATTATCGAGTCCTCCCCCTCTCTTCGAACTTCATATAATCCTATAATACTCCATCGTAAACTGCTCAATTCCTGTTCGAGTTCGGTGATCTTATCGTCGGTCCGGAGTCCGGAGTATGCGCGTGTTGTACGTTGCCAGGTCCTGTCGCCGGTATTTGTTGGGGTAGCCGGATCTCGCCCGGGATTCTTTGCACCCCTTGCCATACCGTAACCTAGACCGCTACCGTAGTCGAGCTTAGGCAGGCTGCCGGGCACTAGGGGCTATGTTTTATTTGTGCTATTCATGGGGAGTGCTTTGCAGGCGGGTTGGCGAGCCCAGTATGGTTGTTACAAATGCACAGAGAACGCTGCTGCCCATTCTCTGGTTTCTCCTTTAGTCGCCTCTTACGACACCAATTAAAAACATGGAATGTTAAAATTCTTTACGCCCGACACCATACGGTAGGTGATGTAGATTCCAAAAAATATGCACACATATTTGTTTTTTTCAATGAATTTGGTAGGTTTAGGTAGCGTAGTTAGGTAGTATAAATACATAATGGGTGTCCCAAAAAGGACGCAAGATTTCAATTTGCCGCCAGTTTTGTATTTTAGTGCTGGCAACCCTGAAAAAAAAAACATTTGACAGCTGAATGTTTAGGATTTGTAAAAATGGCGGGTTATACGAAAGATCAACGCGTTATTATTATTGAACAATATTTGAAAAGTAATGAAAGTTTGGCGGGTACGGTTCGAAAATTCCGTGCAAAATATGGTCGGAATATTGGCTTGAGTTCATCAACTGTGAAGAGACTGGTTGCAAAATTCAGGGAGAGTGGATCAATTAATGATGTTCATTCCACTGGTCGTCCAAAAACAAGCCGTTCAAATGGCAATATTGAATCTGTGCGTCAGAATGTCCGTGAACATCCAGGAACATCCATTAGGCATCGTGGACAAGAATTGCAAATTTCAAGAAGCTCTCTCCAGCGTATTCTCACTAAAGATCTGCATCTCCATGCTTACAAAGTTCAAATAACACAAGAACTGAAGCCCCGTGATCATGGACAGCGAAGAGAGTTCGTTGAATGGATTATCGACCGCCAAAACAGGGATGCAGATTTTTCAAACAAAATCATCTTTAGCGACGAAGCACATTTTCATCTCGATGGCTTTGTTAATCGTCAGAATTGCCGCATTTGGGGCTCAGAGAACCCACATGTGATTGTTCAAAAACAAATGCATCCACAACGTTTCACTGTTTGGTGCGGGTTTTGGGCTGAAGGCATTATTGGACCATATTTTTTTCAAAATGAGGCCGGTCAAGCGGTTACTGTTAATGGGGCTCGATATCGCAACATGATAACAAGGTTTTTTTTTGCCGAATTAGAGGATATCGATGTGGAAGCAATGTGGTTTCAACAAGACGGGGCCACTTGCCACACAGCCGGAGAAACGATGCAATTACTGCATGAAACTTTTCCTAGTCGTGTGATCTCTCGATTCGGTGATCAGAATTGGCCCCCTAGATCTTGCGATTTAACGCCTTTAGATTTCTTTTTATGGGGTTATTTAAAGTCTAAAGTCTATGCCAATAAGCCTACAACTATTCACGCTTTAAAACAGGAAATTCGACGCTGCATCGGGGAAATTCAGCCGCATCTATGCAAAATGGTCATAGAAAACTTTGACAAAAGAGTGCGTATGTGCCAGCAAAGCCTAGGAGGACATTTGCCTGACGTGTTATTCCACAAATAACCCTATTTTATGTACTTCAAGATTTTATATACAAATATATTATAACGAAAAAATAAAAGTGCTTTTCTTCAATTTCAAATCTTGCGTCCTTTTTGGGACACCCTTTATATCGGGATACTTATACTATTGTTTTTACAATCAATTTGGCCCGTGTTATGTTTGGTCATGGTCACATCATTAGAAAGAGACACACTGCCAACGGAAGCCCTCTCGCTCGGACCGGCAGCCTTATTACGTATGAAACAGCAATTAACAATATTTGCGCAGAGATTGTACAATCATCGCGCGAATATCGCTTTACGTCAAAAAATTGGAAGGCTTATTTTTGCGAAATAATTGCTCTTCAATCGCGAATCCGCATTATATATGAGCTATAGCCACACCATAATAATTTTGCGACAGCACTGTTAACAATAAAAATCTGTTAACTGAAATGTGCATTTATCGCAAGGTGATCGCGATAATTTCGTATTACGTATGGTTTTTGACAGCAGAGCGACAGCGATCGGCGATCAAATGTGGCTGTCAAATTGCGATTACTTTTTCTCTTGTTATTGGTCGATTGCCAATCGCTCGCTGATGGCTGAGTAGGTACAGAAGTTTTTGAGTTTTTGGCGGCTTTTTTCGTATGTTATTTTGTGGCTACTTTAAGTATCCGCAAATTAGAATAACATTAAAAGAATAAATATTGAAATAACAAATTCCTAGTGAATAATGTAAATGTAAATGACAAATTGGTGTAGTTTTGAGTCTCTAATGTCTACGCAACTGGACTATTTGTTGAATAATTGAAACAGAAGTGATCACGGTAAAGTGGAGATTTTTTTTTATATACAGTATAAAAAAATCCTGTGTTGGCTACCTGAGCGAAGCTCTGTTTACTACTAAATACTTACAAACTCATGAGAATGTGATAAGTCCGCAATAAGTATCTTCTATTATATATTTTTTTATATGGCAAACACCGATGTCGACTATTCAGCCAATGTCTAAATTAAATTTGAAAATCTTTTTTACGTTTCATAGCTCAAATACGAGATAATGTAGTCTACTAAGTGATGTTCTTATGCGTTATCGATTATCGATCATCAATTTTTAAAACAATCGACAATTCGAAGAAATTTAATTGATTTTACACATTGACATACATGTTAATAAAATGCAAATATCAAATTTTCACTGCCATATTTACTTTACACAAATACTTTACATCTGCGAATATTAATTTATCGGAATATTGGAGCTGAATAGTAATCAAATTGACTATTGTAAAAAAACAGCCTCCACGAAGTGTTGCTCTTTCATAAGCTGGTTAATTCATCAAACGATACATCAGCGATACATTTTATAAATCATCGGACAGATAAAATAGCTTCTGTTAAAAGTGACTGTCAAAAAAAAAGACTTGACTTAAAGGCGTAGCCAGGTCACTAAATTGATCGCGCAATAATTGTACAATTATTGCTACTTGCTGTTCCTTACGTAATAAGCCCGCGGTTTTTGCGCCATAGTGCACAGTCTAGTAGTAAGAAGTAAAAGGTCTTTGCTTTATACAGATATACTAAGCGCGCTGACATTTATTTGACATTTACATTTACATACGACATAAAATATGAATGAACCAAAATAACTTTTGACATGACCATATGGAACATTATTATAATCTACACTTCTTCTTCTTTTACTTAGAAAGAGATGATGGCATTAGATCTTGTATACAGTATATAATGATAGATATACTCAACAGACATTCTACAATTAATTAGCATCCCGACAACTGCAATTATCCACACTAGTACAGTACATACATAACTCCTAAATCTGTCGACATTACAACATCTACAGCACATTGAAACTAATTAGAACAGGACTAGCCACAACAATGCCAGGACATAATAACGTGACAATACGGCGCGTGTGTACATACGTCATCGATGACGTCATCACTCTCGTGGAGGCGATCAATCAGAATTAACTGTACGTTACGTCGAAGTACATGTGGTGACAGATTTAGGGCAGCGTTACGGGTTGTGGTGTGAATTATCATCTTTTAATCATTTTGGTCCATCTATCACCCAGCTGGGTAACAAAGTACCAAAGGGTTGTGAAGACTGAAGATCATATAGGCTCATTTCCAAAAAAATACTGATGTTCAGCTGCTGCTCACCCCAACAAGGATGAGAAAAGAAATAAAAGAAAAGAAAGAAAGAAAATACATTTATTTAGCACGTACTAAAGGACACACAATATAGGTTCATAATAATATACATCAGATAAAATACAAAAAAAAAAAACAAAAAAAAGTGTAAGGTCTGAAGTAAGAAGTAAGCAGGGCACACTTTCAAGCTAGTGTCTGACCGAGTTGCAGTTTCGGTTTCGGTCGAGTTTCGGCAAAAAAACGAGTTTCGAAACTGCATTCGGGAGTTCTCGCGCTGTGATCGGTCATGTTCGGCGCGTTAAATGCCATCCAATCTAGTAAGTTACGAAGACATTTTGCCGCGTCCACGTGCCAAATCATGTCGTGCCTGTATTGTTTTTGCAGTTCGTTTTGTTTGTTGTGAGTTTTCGTGTGATTTATTTTGAATTCAGTAAGTTTTATTACGTCATATAGCATAAGAATAGGTATTAAACTTAAAAAAATAATTTATTATAACAAACGAATACATAGATTATAGTAGATTAATAATAATAATCAATATTTAGAATTAATATTTTTTCTTAAATGGTCGGTGTTATGTTGATTATCATATCAATACGTTAAAATGTTGAAGACTGCATATCTATGTGATTTAAAGATAAAAAAATAAAGACTGACTGATTATAATAACGTTTTCTTTATTTTCCCCTCAAAACATGATCTTTATAAGGAAGTTTCGGTTTCGGTTTCGGACGCAAAAACCAGTTTCAGTCGGACACTATTTACAAGCAAAAATACCAGACAACTAGTGCCCGACGCTGGTTTTCAACTGGACCTAAAAAGGCTAAGTAGGTAGATGGGGTTTCTTTTCTTACAGTTTTACTTAAATTTTGGCTGTTAGCTGCAATAGTACTAAATGCCTGTTGCTGTAGACTGTAGAGGTCTTTACTGTAACTCTATCATTATTTACTTACTTGAATATGATTCCTATGATATGCCTACAATTATCCCGTTCGTAATATCACGCATATTTTGCATAACAACGATTTCGTTGCTATCTATCAGATTACCGTCTCCCAGTCCTGGACCAAGAATGGTTAAGACATTGATAAACGAACTATCCATTTTGAAAATAGAATTAGGTCAAACCTTTGCACGCCAGAAATGGTACCTAATAATAACAAATGAATCAACAAAACAAAACTGAACTGCAGACCTCAAAAGTTGAAACTCCATTATAAGGGTTAACGTGAGTAGAAGAATTTCCCTTGTCTCCATTTGATCGGGGTCGAAGCTATTAGCAAATTGGATCCCGAAGTACATCAATCAATGTTCAGTATTGACCGAGACCTGGTGATTTATTGAGTGAGTGAGTGAATGCATTGTTTTTTGAATGGTTAAGCTGGTAATGACAGGTTAGAGCCGTATGGTTTGGAAGAGCGGGAGGGCGTTCATTGTTTGGGTACAAAAGCATTTAGATTTTATTCCTATTTTATTTTTGAGTATGGTTATAATATAACCAAGCAGATTATAAAGTATTCTACGTTATTTAATAATGCATTGACAAAAATCTATTTGGTTGGTCCTTGGTGTTTTTACTGCGTACTCATAATTCAGACCATATCTTTAGGTCTCTATATGTCTGGTTAGTGCTGGTGTCGATAATTATCTTAATTGTTTCATTTACATAACATTATATCCCGCCTATATTCACAGAAGGGTTGAGCAGAGATGCTGCTGTAGTACACCCTCATTTAGCCAGCTTGTCTTAATGTAAGACCTTAAAATCTGAATGTTATCGTTTGTCTAAGTAATTATTATTTAGTATTATTGTTATGTCGCGGTAACTCTCTTTCAAATTTATCCGCGACCCAAACAGGCATCGGCCCTATCAGGCCCGTCACTTTTGCTGACATCTCTTTGAGTCGCGCGTGGGACACTACGCGCCTTAAACTCGGGCTTGGTCCTTATCGGACAGTAAGCTACCCATAACTTGCCGTCCGCAAGCCCGTGCCTACGGTGGCCGGGAATCGGCTTGCGACTCCCGACGCCCGGGACGTCTCCTTTGCGTCTCCCTCACGTGTTCCGCCTCCTCCTTTGCGAGCATTACTGCTTCGCAGAAGGAGGAGACAGCTTCCCATGCCCTCTCGCTCCGTACCATGGCCTGGACCAGGGCCGGACGCGAGAGGTCGCCACCGCCGATCGCCTCCATGGGACCTTACCGCCGCAATTGTGGCGTGCCCAGCGCTGGGTTGCAACAATCGCCCACTCCATGTCCCCATGAGATCCTGCCGGAGCTCTGTCCGCGCAGCCGTGATTTGTCGCGGCAACGGAGTTTCGCCCCGGCATTTCGCCTCCTCGCGCCACACCCATATTTGACCGGCACAGACCTAGGGTGATTGAAGCGCGCAAGCCCCGCCACGACGTCAACATAGAGATACTGCGCTGGGGTTATTATTATTATTATTTGTTATTACTATTAGTTCATTTACCTCAACTATTTACTTTTATTTGAATAGTTTGTACCAGTTTGCAATGACGTGTAAAAATTATTGTCACACCAAAAACAGCTCTCTATTCAGGCAAGACTGTACAAAATGACATATCTCCAATTAAGTCAGATACTACTGGCCTGCAACAACCCCATAGGCCATAAATAAAACACAAAAACAATTCCCCACGAAACTATCAACAACCATTATCAATTATCGATTCCAAAACAAACTGCGTGCTATCACAAGATAGCATCTCACGTTTGAGACGTATTGTCTAAAACTCCATTGTGTGGTAACTTGGAGATTGTTCTAAGGAGAATTAATAGAAGTTTCCCCGTTCAGCTTGTGCCTGGAGCCCTATTGTACCCCTGATTTATCGGCTAAGAACAATGATAAATCAAATCGGAATTGCCCCGGCGTTCTTCGTATTACCTTCGGTTTGGCTCAGAGTGTAGTCGTAGGTGGGATTTGCGGGTTCGTTTTGAACTTCATTTTCTTTATGAAGGGGTTTAATTAAACTGGATTTGGAGCGTATTTTCATTGGTACATGTATGTTTAACTCGCCTTTACCTGTAACTTCACTTGTAAATTTTAAGTTTCTGTTTTCTGAAATAATAAGTGCCCTGGCTGTACAGGTGTGAGGAATATCATCACAATCGATAACAATTTAATGGTCCATCATCCGAAGTCTCAAGGCTTGTGACTTCTGATGATAGATCATTGTTTAAGGTTCGGTATCTGAATTTAGAATTTGGAGCTTAGAACGTTTCAACCCTTACCTTACCTTAAACGACCAATTTGGATAGATTTCAGTTTAAAATAGAGTTTTTCAAATACTCCAATTCCTCATTCCGAAAACAAGAATACTCGTAAATATGTGATTTTGTTCTCCTTTTAAGGGTTCCGTAAACAAGGGGTAAAAATGGGACCCTATTACTAAGACTCCGCGGTCCGTGTGTCACCAGGCTGTATCTCATGAACCGTGATAGCTATACAGTTGAAATTTTCAAAGATGATGTATTTCTGTTGCCGCTATAACAACAAATACTAAAAAAACAGAATACAATTAATATTTAAGTGGGGCTACCATACAACAAACGTGATTTATTTGCCGTTTTTTTGCAATAACGTTACGGAATCCTTCGTGCGCGAGTACGACTCGCACTTCGCTGGTTTTTCCAATGGAAAACCATTTTAATCGATTACATAAGCAATTTTTCAAAAAAAATTGCCAAAGTTTACATCACATTACATTTTCAATGTTCCTAAATGGAGGGTTGCACATTGCACACGTTCCATATTTATGTAGATGAGATGAAAGCTCCTTCTCCCTCCTAATCGTTTGAAAAAGCACACAAGGGGACAGTAAAATTGTTAGAAAACTTTTTTATTATATAAATGTAGATGATGATTTATCTTATAAATGTAGTGACAATTTGTGATACTTGCATTTATTTTATTACAATACACTTAATTCAATTGGCTTAATAATGACAGCAACACGGGTCGATCTTCAAGGTTAAGCAATGCTTGACGAGGTCGGTCCGTGGATTGGAGACCCTTTCAACATACCGAGTTTCCTCCGTGCCTCGGAAAACACGATAAGCCGTTGGTCCCGGCTGTCATTTGAAGATCGTTGACAGTCGTTACGAGTAGTCAGAAGCTTGAGATCTGACACCAGTCTTGCCAAGGGGTACCGTGTTACCCAGTTACTGGGTTGTGGAGATCAGATAGGCAGTCGCTCCATGTAAAACACTGGTACTCAGCTGATTCCGGTTAGACTGGAAGCCGACCCCAATATAGTTGAGAATAAGGCTATGCAGATTGATTGACACTTAATTCACTTTAACACTTTATGGGGTCAATTTGTGAATTAAAAATTTGTAGTCAAAATAACACCCCATCCGACACCCTGACTTTAATAACAAACTTCGATAGGTTTTCAGGTAAGGGACGAGTAGGTAGTTTGACAAATACCCAAAATGATGAAATTGTGGATGAATCTGATATAATAAGCATAATTTTATATAGGTTTTAAAATATTAATTAGAGATGCAACAGACATTTTGGACGAACAACCGGAAACCGGACGTCCGGTTGAAACTAAAATCCGGAGAGCTTTATACATTTTACATAAATAGTGCTTCCTGTGTGGTGGGTTGTAAATAAGGATTTGTATTTCTGCTGCTTTATAAATACCCTTGAAAAGTTGAAAAAAGAAACCCTTGAAAAGTAGAGGTCTCATGAGGGATGTGGCTATCTGCACATTCGAAAAGAGCAGAACCAGAGCTTAGGGAAGGCCTCTATCCAGCACTGAAGGACTTTCAGATGAATTGATGGTGATAACCAAAAAATCATCTGAGTGACTGATTAGGACATGTGGCCATGATGCTGCTTTCCTAACAGATGGGATTTGCTTTGTAATTAGTATTCTTTGGAAGGCAAGTCTGAAAGTAATTACAAACAATTTGATTACGCTGACCCAACTACTAAGTAGACTCCCAAAACTAGAAACCGTTTATGAATAATTAAACTCCACTCCAGCCGTAGATATTTATAAAAAAGGTAAATAAAATGTCGATAGGAGCCCTCCAGCGTCCACGTTTGCCCCCAGTCCTCACCATTCTGGTCACGTTCCATACTTCTTTCTGAACGGAATTGCTTCCAATAATCTCGTAAACCAATTGAATTGAAACCTTTTTGGGTTCGTAACACGCCACATTTTGGCACGAGCCGTGTCGACGCTGTGATTCTCCAAGAAAATCTGAAAATCTTTCTGTGCTGTACATTTTGTATGGATCGGAGGTTGTCGTGTTCAGGAACGGTGCGGCTACGGCTTTTACATCAATTTTCGTATTACCAATGGATTAAATCCAAGGGTTATCCCCCTAAGGAAAGTTTCCGATTGGATTGGGAGGTTGTCGTGAATCAACGGTATAAAATTTGTATTCAGGTGTGGTACCTTACTTTCTCTGGACGTTAGTTGGGGCGATTTTTTAAAACTGTGCGCTATGTTTCGTGAGTATTGGCGTATGAAGGATTTATCGTGTGTGCTGGGAATTGGGAATGAGTTTTTCTTTCTGCGTTTGCTGCACAAGGTGTTGAGAAGTGGTGGTGCATTCGATTGGGGTTCGATTTTAATTCAAGTCAGGTTGTTGTGTGCAAATCTTATTTTACCATTTAGATACACTTGAGCTTTGGTAAAATTATGTAGGGTTCAAAGTCCGCGATTCAACTTCAACGTTTCGACTTAAATTCGAGTAAAGTTTACTGTTCTGTTTCGTATGGACTCTCTTACATAGCAGACAGAAACGTGTTGCTTCTGTCTGAAGGCTAGACTTTGCGTTGCTGTTTCTCGTTAAGTTTCTAACCTCTAAGTGGATAAGTAGATACGTTAACCAATTTTTCTAGCTCTTCCTTTGGATCTAAACAAAATGGCATTATATCAGCGACATATAGGTAAGTTCAAAATGTATAAGATTGACATGCGCTACTGACATTATCACTATGTCATAGATTTTAGGGGTTTACTTTTGAAGCCATAGCGTTCTCAAAAACCGCCTTACTAATAGGTAATCCATTTTAAACAAGGAATAATTTTGAGGAACACCTTAATATTAAAGTTATTTTGAGTTTGGTATATTTGTATAACTGCCTATTATTGACCCGACTGCAGAAGAAGGGTAATTTGTTTATCAGTCTATGTCTGTATGTATGTATGTTTGTTCCTATGTGGCGTTGTAGAGACTAAACGCGTTGGCCGATTTTGATGATTCTTACGTCAATCGATTCGTCTTAACCTTGCGAGTGTCACTGGCTACATTAAAATTGGCAAATATAAAAATGGCGGCTTTTGGGCACCATATTGTGGGGGACATATATTTTTTTTCTTCCAAACCCATCGTGTGGGATATCAAGTTAAAAAGATATGAATAAAAAAGTTAATAAAAAAGATCAAAAAACCCGTCTGCTTAAAAAGCGAACTAAAAGACGTAAACAAGAAAAAAAACATGCTGATGGGTGCCGCACACGGTGACCACACGATGGGTTTGGAAGAAAAATAAAGTGCGTCAAAACCAGCAAAACGTCGAGTAATTTTATGCCGAATTGTCACAGAATATTTCGGTAAAAAGGCGTGTAATGTCTTATAGACACACCTAATATCCAGAAAGGGGGAAGTCGGTTCAATGGTCACGCGTAATGTCACGGGAGATTCCGAGGTCAAACATTGTGCTCGACCGTGACGAGGTCATCGAGGCCACGCGGTTTGATGATATTGTTGTCTGTGTTGTGTTTTGTACTTACGACTACCTGTGTACGTTTGAAAGAATAGAAGATTTTTTGTGAGACGTTAGAAAAACAAGTTAAAATACTTAACTACGCTTCATGACTGGTTTCTGTAAAACAATGATCAAATTAATATCGTTTGAAAACTTGTGAATATATTTTAAGAGGGAATAATAATAATAAAGACGTTGGATTTTTTTATTTACGCCCTAGTTAAAAAAAATATTCAATAATCAATCTGCCTAGCCTTTTCCCAACTATATTGGAGTCGGCTTCCAGTCTAAACGGATTCAGCTAAGTACCAGTCTTTTACATGGAGCGACTGCCTATCTGATCTCCATCACCCAGTAACTGGGGAACACGGTACCCAGTTACTGGGTGTTAAAAAGTTATCCTGCTTGCTTGGCAAGACTGGTGTCAGATCTCAAGCTACTCGTAACGACTGTCAAAGATCTTCAAATGACAGCTTGGACCAACGGCTTAACGTGCTTTCAGAGGCACGGAGGGAATACCGTATGTTGAAATGCTCACCCATCCACGGACCGACCTCGTTAAGCGTTGCTTAACCTTGATGATCGACCAGTGTGGCTGTTATTATATAGCCACGAGCTCTAAACAAAATATTCAATAGAAAGTTTTTTTTTTAAAACAAGCTTTTTTTGTTCTCCTCAGCAAATCCTTTCTTTTGATAACCATATCATTGCAGTGCACAAAAAATAACTGGCCCGCCATCTTGGGCAGTCCGCTATATTGGATATGGATGACGTCATTTACCAAACCATGCATTGTTATCCAAATTAAACGTGTATGCAAAAAAACATCTTAATCGGTGGAGGATAACTGCTTTACATTCATTATACATTGAACATATTTACATTCATTATACATTGAACATATTTACATTCATTATACATTGAATTTAAATAAAAGCTTGTTAAAAGGGTAACTATTTATAGCTTGGTAAATTCGTACGTGACGCTCCTATGGCCCACGTGGGTAGCGGGGGACTTTACTACCCAATGACGTGAGGACGCGATGACGCGATGACACGACGCTCCTGTCAGATGTCCCCCGTCCCGCGCCCTCGTTTTACTATCCCCGCGCTGGCGGGCCAAGGGAGTGTCAAGTACGAATTTGCCAAGCTCTAGTCAGACATTAGTACCACTTTTGCTTTGAAAGCTTACAATTTTAATCGTGGTAGAGAATGTCCTACAACTAAATAATTTATGACAGGTTTTTCTTGGTTATAATGTTACTTTTTGATCATCCTCGAACTCCAGAAAGCCTGTAATCAGAAGTGGAAATATTTTAGACGGATTAAGCTTTTGAGCATGTAAGTCATCACTCATTATAATAGATAACTAATTTATAAAAGTTGGAAAAAACAGCTGAAAGGACATGTTAGGTTTTTGTTTGGAGGCTAGGCTATTATTCGAAACTGCTGTGAACAGAGAAGATATTATATTTTATGAAAGTACAAATTAAGGAGACTTTGTATATTTTTTATTTTTTTTTAAAGCAGCCTTACATAATTTTTAAAAATTATAGTTTGAAAATTAAGTTGCAACCCACAGTAATTATTGAATTTGGCAACACTGTTCTGTTGGATGTCATTAATGCCATAAGACCAAAGACCTTATACTTCTTACTACGGTCTTTGCATAAGACAAGTAAAAAGACAACAGACAAGTGTGTGTGACAATCTTACTGACACAGGTAATGTTTTCATAGATTCCATTAAGAGGCAAAGTTCCTTGAAGTTAAAGAAAATCGTTGGTTTTTAGGTTCCGTACCCAAACGGAGCCCTATTACTAAGACCTCACTGTCCGTCTGTCTGTTGAAATTTTCACAAATGATGTATTTCTGTTGCCGTCATAACAAAAAATACAAAAAAACAGAATAAAATATTTAATTAAGTAGGGGCTCCCATACAACAAACGTAATTTTTAAAAATTATGTAAGGCTGCTTTTAAAAAAAAAAATAATTACAAAGGTAATTTTTTTTTTTTTTTAAAAGCAGCCTTACATAATTTTTAAAAATTATAATTTAAAAATTTAGTTGCAACCCACAGTAATTATTGAATTTGGCAACACTGTTCTGTTGGATGTCATTAATGCCATAAGACCAAAGACCTTATACTTCTTACTACGGTCTTTGCATAAGACAAGTAAAAAGACAACAGACAAGTGTGTGTGACAATCTTACTGACACAGGTAATGTTTTCATAGATTCCATTAAGAGGCAAAGTTCCTTGAAGTTAAAGAAAATCGTTGGTTTTTAGGTTCCGTACCCAAACGGAGCCCTAGTACTAAGACCTCACTGTCCGTCTGTCTGTTGAAATTTTCACAAATGATGTATTTCTGTTGCCGTCATAACAAAAAATACAAAAAAAAATATTATAAACCATACTAGACAATAGATTTTTTCCTACAATGATTATTCGCATTCACACTCCACGGCTGACTTAACTTGCCACCTTCCGAGACAGTACATAGACTGCAAACTGCACGCTTCGTCGCTCACCCTGTTGCACTTGAGCCGCAAATCTTGTTGCGTCGTCTCTGTGGAGTCATCGGGATACCTCTTACTCAACCAGGTGGATGCTAGCTCTAGCTAGCTCGCTACATCTTCAAATAGCTTTTTGGGGTTCCGTAACCGAACTGTCTAAAAAGAGCCCTATTGCTGTCACTCACGTGTCTATCTGCCCGTCTATCTGTCCGTCTGTCTGTCTGTCTGTCCGTCGGTCTGTCCGTCTGTCTGTCTGTCCGTCTGTATGTCCGTCTGTCTGTCCGTCTGTCCGTCTGTCTGTCTGTCCGTCTGTCTGTCCGTCTGTCTGTCCGTCTGTCTGGCCATCTGTCTGTCCGTCTGTCTGTCCGTCTGGCTGTCCGTCTGTCTGTCCGTCTGTATGTCCGTCTGTCTATCCGTCTGTCTGTACATCTGCCTGCCCGTCTGTCTGCCCGTCGTACAAAATTTTGTTCCGAAGATTTATTTAACTTCCCATTGATCTACGAACTTGAAATTTGGTGATAATGTTTATTATTATGTATATTTTACTAACAAATATCTTGATATACCTGATTTTTCTATGATACGGAAGCATAGGTAAATGTGCGAAGTCCGACATGCACTTGACCGGTTTTATTTTCACGGTTGAGGGGTACCTTACTACCTTACCTACCTTCAGATGATTAGTTAAGAAAAATAATTTACTACGTCTAACTGAAACGAGGAAATAACACGACAATAACAAAAAAAGTAGTTTGCACGTCATCACCAATTTATTTGCAATTAGAAACATCAAAGTTTACAATGCCATTGAAATCGATACTACAAAGGAAAAATAAAATGTTATCATGACAACTACAAATTGTCTTCTTAACATTGGTTATTGTTCCTTTAAGCATCATATGACTAGTGATATCTTTACTCACTGTATACTTCTTTAAATCAATGTGCCTTTTTTTTTTTTTTTTTTTTTAGCTTGGAGAAATGCTCATGCATACTGCGCTACCACGGAGAGATAGCGCAGTTATGTGGGACTCTAACCCACTAAAACTCCACGGTGTCCTCCTGTGCCGCTTATGGCGGGAACACGGGTACGCGTTAGCACTCACCGCGAACCCGCCGCGGCCTCCGTCAACGGACTCTCTGAGGAGTACCCCCCATCAACGGCGTACCAGAACACACTGTGCGCCGTGACCACCCCAGGGACCAAACTAGCACATGGGTGCCAGACGACCCCGTGTATGGCACCCTTGGTCCCCTTGTGACGGGTCAGGATCAATGGCCCCGCCACCTACCATTTTTCGGCCGCAGGGGATAGGGAGAGCGGCTAACACTATACCGGCACTCCTCTTCCCCTGCGGCCCCACCGCGTCCGCCATCAGACGGTGGCGACCCCGTCTAGGCCGCGGAAGGTAGAGAGAGCGGCTCCTCTCCTGCCGCGGCCTCCAACCCTCAGCCGCGATATCGTATGGGTATGGGAGACCCCATACAACATCGCGGCCCGCCTCAGTTGCGATGTCGCCTAGGCAGCACCGCAACCTACATTTTGGCCGCTACGTCGTCGGCTTATCGGCAAAAACCCTGACGAGCGGCCCCTCCTCGGGTTCCTCTTCGCTTCACCGTGGGTGACCAAGCCACGGTTACTGAGCCCCCCCGCATCGACAAAGCGGGAACCCACCGGGGGGGAAATCAATGTGCCTGGCATTTTGCTCCAACTACATTGGAACTCTTACTCCAACTACTCTCTTTCCAGCCCAACTGAATGCAACTGACTGCCTTTGACCTTCACAAACCACTAACTGGGTAACATTTGAGACTTGGTGTCACGTTTTCTGGTAGTGACCAATGGCTTACGAGGAAATGCGGTCGCAGACATCTGACTGAATATCCTAAGTAAAAAATCTAAATTTTTAGGTTTGGCTCTCGCCTATTATCTCCTCCAATATTGGACCAATTAAAAGATATTCCATAAACTAAAAACAAATATAAATCCATCTCTATGTTTTCCTTTTTGATGATACATTATCTTTAGAAGCACTAGAACTCTCAAAAATGGTCAAAATTGCGCTATCAACAGAGGCCTAGGGTACAAATTTGACAACTATAAACAAACAAAAAACATAGGGACATAGTATATATTCTTCTTTTACAGTTTATGGAATATTTTTTAAATGGGTCCAATATTGGAGGAGGAAAAACACGAGAGCCAAACCTCGAATTATGACTTTCTACTAAAGAAATTCAGTCGGAGCTTTCTGCACACATTTCCTCCTAACGTGTTTTCCAAAGTATGGAGGAATCTTGATATGAACCTAATGGACCACCTTCCATTAGGTTCATCACCCACCACTCATCTACAAACCAAGGCAAGCGATGCTTAACCTTAAAGATCGTCGTGATGACAAAAATGTTAAAGATAACGGTCACATTGGATACATGAAGGAGAAACCTGTGTCTATAATCTTCGTAGAAGAATAAACATACACTGAAAGTATAGATAAGTTTACTAAAGAAGAAAATGTCATGCTTGTTATTCCACAGACATAGAGCAGGGCAGCAACCAATTATAATATTCAAATAGGCTCGCCTCCACCCATGGGGTTGTAAAGTTCCAATTCCCAATTGAGATCTCTTGCCCTGTGATCTCTTTGGTCTACCAGATATTGCATAGAACGATAAAGATTCAACCATGGAAGTGTCTACTGGGTTAGGTCCCGTCCATACAGTGATGTTCGTCTTTGTTTATTTATAACCATGTTAGTGGTCTCTGACCTAATGGTGTGTCATTGCATGATTTTTCATACACAATGTGTCAATATAAACACTCAATCGAGTGACAACTGACACGAATGTCAAATTAGGGCTCAGTATATATTGCGGCGGTAAGGCCCCTATTTGAGGAGTGGCTAGAGAGGCGTCACGGCGTCCTCACCTTCCGCCTGACGCAGGTCCTCACCGGACACGGCTGTTTTGGGAGGTTCCTGTTCAGGATTAGGCAGGAGGAAACGCCCGGGTGTCACCATTGTGTGGACCGCCCAGAGGACACGGTGGAGCATACGGTGGAGATCTGCCCCGCTTGGGCGGAGCACCGCCGTGTCCTCGTGGAGGCGATTGGCGGTGGCGACCTCTCGCGTCCGGCCCTGGTCCAGGCCATGGTACGGAGCGAGAGGGCATCGGAAGCTGTCTCCTCCTTCTGCGAAGCAGTAATGCTCTCAAAGGAGGAGGCGGAACGCGTGAGGGAGACGCAAAGGAGACGTCCTCACGCCCCTAGCCACCGCAGGAGAAGCCCCGGGCGTAGGGAGTCGCAAGCCGATTCCCGGCCACCGTAGGCACGGGCTTGCGGACGGCAAGTTATGGGTAGCTTACCGTCCGATAAGGACCAAGCCCGAGTTTACGGCGCGTAGTGTTCCACGCGCGCCTCAAAGAGATGTCAGCAAATGTGACGGGGCCTGATAGGACCGATGCCTGTCTGGGTCGCGGATAAATTTGAAAAAGAGTTACCGCGGCCCTGGCGCAAGCAACTGAAGGAACACGGGTTGGTTTTAGTCAGTAAAAGTCTGACACGCCCTCCCGCTTCACCCAGAGCGGGAGAAGTCATTGGATGATTTCCAACCCAAAAAAAAAAAAAAAAAAAAATGGTTCAGTATATATATATTACTGTATTATTTTGGAATCTCATGGCAGATTCATACTGCATTTGTTTTTAACCAACGGACAATAGGCTATTTAAGTGACACCTCAACTTTTTCTCATCATCATTTTAGCCGAACCTTAACTAGGTCATTGGTCTACCTAGTGGGAGGACTTCCAACGCAGCTTCTTCCGGTTCTAGGTCACCACTCCAGAACTTTTCTGCCCCATCGATCATCCGTTATGCGAGCAATGTGCTCTGCCCACTGCCATTTATATTTCGCAATTCATCTTTCTATGTCGGTAAATGTGGTCATCCTACGGATATTCTAATTTTTGATGCGATCACGTAAGA
Source organism: Orthosia gothica (assembly GCA_949775005.1). NCBI lineage: Eukaryota > Metazoa > Arthropoda > Insecta > Lepidoptera > Noctuidae > Orthosia > Orthosia gothica. The sequence continues at coordinate 14,345,514 of OX459054.1, read as the reverse complement.
TAACTCCATTGCTCTTTTGCCTCTCAATTTTTTACTGAACAAAATAAAACTGGACATCGCCATGTGATCGGCATATCGGCCGAAAGACTGGCCTCCTACAAGCGTCGCCGCATTGATCGGTCCCATGCGTCTCGCATCAGGTCACAGGTCACTAAAGGGAGGCCTTCCAACGGAACGTCTTCTGAAATAGCATGCTCACGCTTAATTATTCTAGACAGTGTTGTCACACATATTTATTCATAGATAAAATCATAACTGAACCTTCTAGCTGCACCATAATCGGTTTATAGGAACACAATCTTTTCAGTAGGTAGACTTTACGACGAAAATATTTGCACAGATGATTAACATAGCATTACACACCACGTTATGTTTTATTTGTGACTCACGCAGTAGCTGTTTGTAGATTCTATTGTATCTTCGCATACAAAAAAATGTTCAAACGCAAACGCGCGCGTTTATGTTCTGAAAATCCTGACAGTAAATATTTATTGTGTTTGTTTCTTTGTTTTGAGCGGAGAATGTGATGTTGTACACAATGTGAATATTTTGTGGATTGGTTTAGAAATGTATTTTAGGAATTTGGTGTTTCATTGGCAATCATTAATATACTTGGCTAACGTGGGTATTTCTTAAACTGATGAGATCTAAATATGAATCAGAATATGCAATGGACTATGCAATTATTTTTACAAACCAACAAATCTTCATCATTTTCTTCGCCCTGAAGCTCTAACATAAAGTGATATTTTATCAGCGAATAAAGCAAAATGTAAGGGATTGTGACATATTGGTAGCGCATGTCAATCTTACATAATTTGGGTTTTTAGGGCTCTGTTCCTCAAAAAAAATAAGTATTAGTTTAAAAAGAACTAAAAACACGCTTTAATAGAAAACCAAACTAAAAAGTAGAAAATAATTTTAATGAAGATTAGAGAAAACCAAAAAAAAAATTGTAAAAAAGCGTGGGCCACCCCACTGTTCTTAATTAAAATTATTTACCTTTTGAGGTACGGAGCCCTAAACACCCAAATTGTGTAAGATTGACATGCGCTACCAATATGTACACTCACTGACTCGCGTACTTGTATCGTATGGACTGTGTTGACGATTGCGTCTCTAGCAATGGCCGCCGATGATTCTCGATGCTTTAATGTGTCTACATACATACATACATACATAAACTCACGCCTTTTTCCCATGGGGGTAGGCAGAAACTACAGAACGCCACCTGCTACGATCCTTACATACTTCTTTTGCTTCACACACATTCATACATCTAGTCATACACACACGTGTGTATGACTAGATGTATGAATGTCTCATGTGTCTACATACAACAATAAATTAGTAATACTAAAATCATTACAGTATGACGGCACTATAATAATAACATAATGTCTTCAAAACATAAGATACATAATAGATCATGTTGTCATATTAATTATGATACTATAAATAATTTGTAAACAATGTGTGCATAGTCACTCAGGCAGTTATGAGGTAGGACTACTGGCAATATTTTATCTGGTGACTACTCATATAATGATGAAATCTGAGATAAGAAGGGAAAACATTACTCAAGGTCTTTCATTTTTCTAAGAAGAAGGGATTAAAGGATTTGTCTAATTTGAATGGATTAATGAATCAACTCAGCTTACCGTAATTTCCTGCTACACAAAAGAGTGTAAACTTAGTCCACAATATACGGTATTAACATTAGCTACCAACATGACCATTAACAATATTTTTTGTTAGTAGACGTCAATTTGTTTTCGGCCCTTAGCTATATTCAATGTATCAAACTGCCCGGTCCGGTTACGTTCAGTCAGACTACATTCCAGTATCACCTAGGATCACGTTTTAAATGTTAAGTCATAATCAAAGGAAGGACACATTCCTAAAACGACAAATTTACACAAACGACAAACAAACACAAACGACGACGACGACTCACAAATAAATCTAATAATCCCTGAAAAACGCAATCCATGAAAAAAAAATTGGTCGTTATCTTTACCTAACGATGATTTATTTTAAACGATGGCGGCTTGAAATACTTCGCCAGCTGACACACCCGAGAGTACCCCAGGTACTACCTCAGGTCCCCACCTGAAGTAGTACCTGGGGTAGAGCTGAGTGAAAACCGAAACTCACTGACGTCATTCAGTTTGAATCGATCTATGAAGACACACGACACGATCTATATCAGGCATTCGTAAAAGCAGGGAAAAGCTAAATGAACTTTATGGCCTAAAGGCCAACATATGTATAATGCAAGCTTTGATAAATATGTTGCGAATTATTCAAAAACTTTTAAAACTGCATGCAAAATAGCTAAAGCGCTGTATATAAGCAATAAAATAAAATCAGCAGACGATAAAATAAAAACTACCTGGAAAATAATAAATAATGAAACAGGTAGAAAACAACAGCGTAATACTGAAATTAATTTAGCGACTGCACATGGTCCCATACATTCAGATGTAGAGGTTGCTCTTAATCTATCTTCCTCTTTGTCTCTTTCCATTTCTTGGGAACCATTCTGTAACTTTTTTTGTCTATTTGGTTGTTTTTCTTCACATATGTCCAGTCTGTCTATATTTTGCAGTGTTATTGTCTTTACTCTCACATCGACGGCCGAAGATTAAATTACTGAGACACAATTCTGATGTGTCTCTAAATTATTTCTTGATTTTACAGATTTCCATAGGTAGCGTCGACCACAAACTGTCCGGTTGGCTGCCACCCTGAAACAATTTTAGACAATAGGTATCATTCGCTACAAAAAGCAAAATTCTGAATTCTCAGTTCATTCATACTATTAATTAAGTATGAAATTAAATTAGCTCTCAAAGCGTTCATTAGGTTGACTTTGTTTTTGCGACGGTCAATGTTCCCACAAATTAAAATGACGACTTCAACCACTGTAAAAATTATGCGCAAAAAATATTAAGAAAAACTCGACGAAAACCTGTGAATGTGAATTTAAATATATTTAAACTGACTATTCTAATGGTTATTTTTTACACTTCGTCATTTTGAATCAAATTGAAAATTTTGCGGAGACAAAAAGTTTTTACAAAGATGTATTGTGTGTATGTATTTATCTAGATATTATTAATACCAACATATTCAACAGACTTACTTGCCGTATGTCATGATGTAATTATTATTTTTCCAACAAGAATGATGTAACAAAATATTTGTAATTAAAACTGATGGAAAAGAGTGTGCGTGGAATTTCTTGCACATTTTCTCCATAGAGACCTATTGATGCTTGTGAATGTGCAACTAGCTTATTTTTGTTTTTTTGACAATTTACAAGTACCTTTAAATGGTTTAGTTGAAATCAAAATATTTTTGATTATTTTTCAAGTTCTAGCACTGAAAATCAGCGCCTAAATGCAGTAATAATACATCTAAGTGTAGCTCTCTGGTATGGAAACCTGTCACAAATGGCTGGTTTCCGTAATATTGCAACAGGATGTGGAGACATACTGACGTGTTTCGGTAACTGTTTTTATTATACAATTATAAATAAAATATTTTCTACATTTAGACATTTTGGAAAGGTTTCTTAGAAGCCTCATAGTTAATAACCTCACTTGGTGACAAGCCTAGTCAGTACAGTAGCTCGAACAATTGACAATTTAGTCAGGTAGACATCCCACCCAGACGCACTAAATGTTTTGAGAATACTTTTATTATGTGTACAGCTAAGGAGTATTCTCTGACGGATATGTGTTTAGCTACAATCTAGGGGTCTTTAAGTCAAGAGTGAATAGGTTACTTTTAGGCAAGGAGGCTCCACCGTCGACTACATCATCGCTTACCATCAGGTGAGATAGTGGTCAAGTGCGAACCTATAATGAATAAAAAAAGAAGTCTGCCACCAAGCGTCAGTGTGCCCATTGCACTCGAAAAACCATATGCATTCACTTACCACGCAGCGTAGCACTGAAGCGAGAAGTTCATTAGATGTACTTGCCCTTGCCCGCGGCCTTACCTATGGATCATGTTCACTGGGCTTAGCATCAAAAGGTCTCATCTGTCTTATGCCTGTTTAGTGATTGGCCGTTGCAGACTCACAGACCAATAGTGGCAAGCTCCGGCGGACATGGCTTGCAGGTAGGCCCACGGCTAAGTCTGCCTAGTAAATGCCCCTCTAATGCACCTCCATGCTCAGTGCTAGCTTCGACCTTCAAGTTCCAGTAAACTATAAAATTAATAAATATTTATGGAACCTACGTGTTTCCTATTATTTATCACTAAAATCGTGCATGCCACTGCATATTTACATTCTAGATATGTAAATATAACAACTAAATACTATACTGGCATTGCCCAAAATATCCGAATGCAAAAATTGATTGATCATATCAAAAAACTAGAGGTAATCGTTATGTAATAACTGTACGCGCGTGTATTCGTGAGGTAACCGTATGTAATTGAAGAAGACAATGAAATTGGTTAAAGTGCTAAACGGTGTTTACAAGGTTACACCTATGGACATCACACTTGAGTGAGATAGGCTTGATAATGTTAACGCGCTAACCTTAGTTTATAAATAAATCAATTATACTAAACTGAAGTTATGTTATGACTAATTATAATCTTACTAAGCCTGTAAGTATTATTTTATAAGCAGGAATCCGGTCTTCTAGAGAACGTACGGTAGTTTTCTCTAACTAGGTGACACCTAAATTACTGCCTAATGCGGGCAAAATGTGCATGAATTTCATCATTACATTTCAAAAATTCCCTTACGTGTTTTAGTAATTTTTGACTATTATTTTACTAACCTAACTGAAAATATCAAAGATGTATCCGCAGATCTAAACTGTAAAGATACAGCCGTCCACAAACCTCCTGAACTTAGCCAATCGAGTGGGGAGTTCGTTTCTGTCTATTACGCCTTATGTTTGACGAAAGTATACTTATGTCAATGAATTTATACTAAAACAACTCATGATCACAGGACATCAGATCCTTCAGCTAATGAAATCGACCCATTTTAATTACTGAAATGAGTTCAGTAGTTCCTTATTAATTAGCGGATAAAACATGAAACCCACAAAAATAATTACTGTTTTCAACAAGTTTCAATGAAAAAGTTTTAGAATTCAATTTCATGACCAAAAAAATTACAAAATCGTGGAAAACAGTGTTGATTTTTTTAGTGTATTATTTCCAAATTATAAATAATATTTAAATCAAAGTCACTTACAACAGATAACAGACGAAAGTCTAGATTTTCTTTCTCCGGAAATATACAGAAAGTTTCTAAACATTGCTAATTTAACAATATGAAGACCCTTTCAAGATATAGTGATGTTCAGTGACCATATCGATGGTAATTACTCCGTGTTTTTATTTTTACCAGTCCGAAGTTAATTTCCATAACTGAGTAGTGTTGTGCGCGGTGTACCGTGGCACGCTCCGACGCCGCTAGTGTTGGGGATAGTCGATATTCATTAGTATATGTTGATTTTTATTTTTGTTTACGGTTGTGTGTTTCATTTAATTTATTTTGTGGTTAAAATTGTTTTTATACAATTTAAATAAAATTGTTTACAGTATTTATGATCTTGATCTTGATGTTTTTAAGTACCCCTAAAAACATTTTAACCTACCAAATAAATAATAATAATCCTCAGAAGATAAGATATAATGAGAATATACACTGAAAACAATCGAATAGTAACTACCGGGTAATACAATTTTACTATTAGCAACAAACCGTGACCCATTAATATTTAAAACACAATAAAAGCCGACACAACTCACGAATCACCTCGTCACTATAAAAATAATATCGATACAATCGCGCATCACTCGAGCGCACCTTCCGACTCAGTTCAGTGTTACGTGCTAAGCGCATGCGCGCGATTGTGTTCTAAATTCAATTTAAAAATTATTTTTTATATGGCAGTGGTGACCCGACCGTGTGGTGAATTCCGTTGTGTTAGAAGCAAATCATGCATGGGAAGGACTTCTAAACCTGGCTGGGTAATGTTTAGTCTTTATTCCATTGACCTTGTTTAATGTTTAGCAAGTGATACTGTAATTGTAGAGTCAGGTTTACGAGAAGTAGTAAAAAAAAATGTATGAAAAAAATGTGATTAGTGAATTGATCTTTTTTCTTTGAAAAACATCGTTTGTGGGACGAGGTCTTTGTCACAGCGCGTTGGTTATTTTCGCGAGCTGATTATACGTTTCTGCTGTATATAGTGATGCGTATATTGTATTTATTGCTGTCTACCTGTGTGTAATGATGTTTACTATTATTGAATGAAAACGGATAGTCGGATACATTGAGGTGGTATTGTCAATACCAAAGTGTGATAGGTTCTGTGGTTGCTACTGCAGTCACGAATAGAAAGATACTAGGTTGAATTTCCTACTGCGGGAATAGTTAAAACACACGGGTGATTACATAAATCAAATAATTTACCTAAACAAACATCTTTAATGTGTATCCTCACCTGAAGCATTCGCCTGTAATGTAACATTCCAAGTCCGATTTTGAACATTACATTACAGTGCTGCCTGCCTGACTTGACGTGCATTCGCCTGCAATGTAACATGAGATTTGATTACGAGCATTTAGTTGATTACACCATGTTTACAAATGGTGTGCATTGATGTTACAAGTTGTATCAAAATATTACACATTGTATCATCAAGTTGCGCACTGTAATGCTCGGTTCTCTTTCCTCACCAATGTAATGCTCGAACCTGTAACGTTACATTACAGACGAATGCTCCAGGTGAGGCGGCATCTTTACACTAACACGCCATAATCTAATCTGCCAGGCACAAAACAATAGAAGCGTTCCAAAATTTGAAACCAATTCTAAATTCGAATCAGTATTCAAATCCAGCCAGAACTATTTCTCTGCAAGCCTGCATATTGTAAGATTCAGCTGACCACTTTATTATTTACCTGATTGGTTGTGTGTTCTGTTATTACTTTTATTTGAAATTAAAAACATTTATTTATACTTAAATATGTGCATGTATAAGTACATGGTTTTTCATTACCTATCTACTTCATCACTTAACCAGTCCAACGCATACCTTACTTATGTTTTTATCAAAAGGAAATCATAAAAAAATACAGGAACTTGCCCATTCTATTCCTCATCGATAGTAACGTTTTATTGAGATTATTCTTCAATTGGCAAGTATTAGGGAAAATCATGAACTTAAATTTTATTTTTTAATACTATGCAATTTATGTTTTTGAATAAAATACCAACTATTGAGGAGTACGTGGCTAAATAGTTACAAGCCGCAGTGCGCAGTAGTAATGCGGCCGTGCAGAGGTCGGTCCGTGGATGGGTGACCATTACATATAAAGACTCCTTCGTGCCATGCCTCGGAATGCACGTCAAACCGTTAATCCCGGCTACCACTTGTAGATCTTTGACAATCGTTACGGGTAGTCATATGCCAGAATATCTGGCACTAGTCTTGCTAAGAGATATCGCGATAACTTGTCACTGGGTTGTAGAAGTCAGGTAGGCAGTCGCTCTATGTAAAACAACTTTTTAACAAAAAATAAATACCGACTTCCAAAAACCAAATGACTAGAAAGCGAAAAATAAGTTTTCGGGAGTCGGTGCCTTCGGTACCCCTTTTTTCGGTTTTGATCTTACCTATTTTTTCAGAAGTCGTTTTTTTTTTGTTAACCCTTCATCTGTTGTAATTAGGAAAACAATAGTAAATCAATAGACCGCCGGCGTCAAACTCTGATACCGCCACAGATGAGCGCAAAGTTTTTTATTTTCTCTTTATTGTTTTGGTACCTTATTTATTACAATGAAAATACGCATTATTAAGGATAATTCAAAACCTACTCGTCAGATATTGATCAAATGGGACTACATGAGAAGCAACAGCTTTAACAAAAAAACATTAAAATCGGTTCACCTAGTTTCTTCCTAGTAACTTCTTTTTAAAGTCTGTTAAAAGTGCTGGTAATCAGCTGCATCCTAAAAAACCACGGAACTCGAACCTTTTTCCCATAGGGGTAAGTAGAAACTAGAGAACCAGGCGCCCCTTAAGATCCGTACATATTTTTATTACATCGTTTACGGTCACAAATCTGGTCACACGTACACGGTAATTCTACGTAACTTTTGCTAAAAACAAAACATGCATGCATGTACAAAATGCAGTACCATTTTTTAACATTATGTATTATCTAAGTTATTCCTGTGTTTCACGGAGTTCTTGTGAAAGAAAACATAGTAGTTATTGACACTTCATTATAAATACTCAGAAACAGGCCTTTGTTATACCAGGCAATAGGATCATTACGAGCAGGTGTTTTGTATAATCATGCCTGTACTCCATGAAGGATTAAATTGAAATTCAAATCTTGCAGATGTTAGGTGAATGCACAGTTTACTGTGTTGTACAAATTTATACATGCAGCATTATTATTTAAATTATAAAATGTCGAAAATTATTATTAAAATCATACCAAGTCGTAAATCATTATTGAAAATATACAATGCCATACATTATTACAAAAATTATACAATGTCATAAATTATAATAAAATTATGATATGTCATAAATATAATTCAAATTATACGTCATAAACTAATACTCAAATTTTACAATGTCATCAAATATCACTAAAATCATACCTTGTATTAAGTTAAAATTAAAACGTATACAATGTGGTAGATTGAGATCAACAAGTAATGTCAGAGTTTTGGTTTGGGCGCACGGTTGGCGCAGTGGTTGAGCGATTGACTGCTGAGCTGCGTGTCGCGGGTTCGATTCCCGCACGGAACAAATATTTGTATGATTTACAGATAGTTTTTCCGGCTCTGGGTGTTGTGTATGTGAGTTTATATGTTTGTAAACGCACCCACGATACAGGAAGAAATTCATACATACATAGACTGATAAACACATTACCCTCCTTCGGCAGTCGGGTAAAAAGGAGGAGGTTCTACGTTCGACCTTATGTCAGTTTTATTCTTTTTGTGTATGTTTACCGATTTTTTTGCTTGAAAGAGTATGTTTCCCAAATTGGTCCGATTTTAATTTGTTGAAGATCTTATAAAAAACTTCGGAGAAATACATCACAACTCTTCAATAAATGACGGCAAATCTCTCGGGATTGCTGCAATCGCATGTCTGTTTTTAGAGAATGGATTAGGTTGAATTAAAACACCCATTTTTTGTGAGGGATTTTTAGTCTCATTACTTGCGACTTAAACATAATACACAACATAGCATACTTTACGAGCCAATTGCCATCAACTATGAAGGAATCTAGACTTCGGGGTGCTACTGAGAAGTTCCACTAGAAAAAACCCCTCAACAATCACCTCCTTCTTTTGCGTTATTGAACAAATGTGCAATTTTACTGTCTCATAACAAAAATTCTACAAAAAGTGCTAAAATTTACTACCTGCATACTAAAATTCGATTACGTAATTTTATTTATCTTATAAGTATCGTAAACGCCTAAATGACTTCAAAATGCAGTAATTACTAACCATTAGTCAACATTTTGGCTAATGATAAATAGGCTCTTATAACTTCCGGTAGACATAAAACGCTTACCTTCTTGTATAAAGAATCACAACTACTCATACCTGCTTTACCTAAATGATAATATAAAATGAATAATAATTTAACCCTTAGGATTAAGCGAAGGTAGGGGCATACTTACCAATAGTACAACCACTTATATTTAAGTACGATGTTAAAGAGATTGAAGTTGAAGTGTGAAATGAGTATATTAGAGGAAGTTTGAAAGTGGCGCCAGTAACTGAAAATCGTTTGTCCTGGTATGATCATGTGATTAAGAGGGATGAAATGCATATTACTAAAAGAGTAATGAATATAAATGTGGATGGATGGAGAGGGAGGGGCGATCCAGAGAAAATATAGATGGACTGTGTGAGGAGTGACATGAAAGAAAAGGGAGTAAGTGATAGCGTGACTGGGGACAGGACGGTATGGAAGAAGAAAACTTGTTGCGCTGACCCCAAGTAACATGGGATAAGGGCAGGAAGAAGAAGAGTTATAAGGATTGACCCTGTTGCTTCCAGACGTAAGGTGCAAATGGTGCCGATGAATAAAATTATTCCCGATGATAAAACCCGTTAACACTGCACGAGCTGGGAATCAAGTCTCTGACCTTATATTCAGTGGTTCGTTTGCAACAACTAGTCCAATAAGACTGAGCATGAGACTATAAAACACGGTAGATATAACAGAAGATACCTATTTTCTATATAGATTAATACCCTCGCTGACTGAAAGTGTTTGATTACCGACCATAAATCCATTTCATTGTGTTAAAACTATAAATATATGCATTCCTACTGTGAACCTACAGGCTACTAATGTTATCATTCGGTGGCACATTTATTGTTATATGAAGATCATAAGCTAAGTTACGTTTAAAGGCTTTCCACCGTTTTATTACGGCACCAAAACGGTGGAAAGCCCTTAAACATAAAATTTGCGAAATGTGGGCATACTTTAGGTGGACCTCTGCTTAACTCCTCGGGGAATATTTTTTACTTAAATTTGAACATAAAGGTGATATTCTTCAGAAAGGTCAGGTGCGTAGTACTTGCAACCGGACAGCGTGAGTGTTGACATGACTAAACGTTAACGAAACTTAAATAGTGGTCCTAGTACGAGTTCTTGTAAGTTCTTGATCGCATAAGGGTGAGGCCAAACGAACGTAATTTTGTGAGTTGTGCGTCGCGTAAAATGCGTCGCGGCATTTATGCTGCATTAGGTTTCATGCTAAAGTCCTGTTTGTGCCACACTGCGACACAAAATGAGTTGTCTGCTGACTCACGCACATTATTTCAACCGATTTGCGTTCGAGGTGAGGGAGAAGAGCTAGGCAAGCGCCAGCGCTTACCATACCAACAGACATACCAACTTAGAATAGCAACTGAAATTACGTCCGTCCGTTTGGCAGTTTAACCGAATTTTAGTTGAACGTAAATGCCGCGACTCATATGACGCGACTCACACCTCACAAAATTACGTTCGTTTGGCCTCACCCTTAATCATTCACTTATGTCAAATTGTGTACAAAAAAACCGGCCAAGTGCGAGTCGGACTCGCGCACGAAGGGTTCCGTACTTGGTAAATTGCGGTTTACGATTTATGACGTATTAAAAAAAAGGACTGCCTAGATCTCGTTCAAACTAATTTTCGGTGGTAGTTTACATAGTAATGTACATCATATATTTTTTTTAGTTTTATCATTCTCTTATTTTAGAAGTTACAGGGGGGGGGACACACATTTTAGCACTTTGGCAGAGTCTCTCGCGCAAACTATTCAGTTTAGAAAAAAATGATATTATAAACCTCAATATCATTTTTGAAGACCTATCCATAGATACCCTACACGTATGGGTCTGATGAAAAAAAATATTTTTAGTTTTAGTTTCAAGTATGGGAACCCCCAAAATTTATTGTTTTATTTTTATTTTTGTGTGAAAATCTTAATGCGGTTCACAGAATACATCTACTTACCAAGTTTCAACAGCATAGTTCTTATAGTTTCGGAATAAAGTGGCTGTGACATACGGACGGACAGACAGACAGACAGACAGACAGACAGACAGACAGACAGACAGACAGACATGACGAATCTATAAGGGTTCCGTTTTTTGCCATTTGGCTACGGAACCCTAAAAAGGGAACAGAAGGTGCTTAGTCAGTTTTTATATAAATTGCATATACCTTATTTACTTATACCTACGTTTAATAACTTGCACTAAGGCCACATAACAGATTTATGAACGTAGTTGAAGCAAACTGAGTAATTAAAGATCGTAGCAGGTGCCGTTTAGTTTCTGCCTAAGCTCATGAGTATAAAACTTGAATATATGATTAAATATCTCAGTAATACCTTTGTTCTTCGTGGTTACTTGAAGACAATAGTTACACAGTAATATACTTAATTACGTTATGTAGGACCTTTTAGCAAAAGATGTCACTCACGGACTTACAATGCCGGAATCCCCAAGGTCCTTCTCGCTTGTCTGAAGTGTAAGGCCAAGGTTTCTTAGTGATTATATTTTCAGTGTAGTGCCATCAAAAATTCATTACAAACCACGTGAGTCTCTTTTTCCTGTAACTAAGTACTTAATTTTGACCTCGCGTTAAAGTAAAGTCGTTGTCTGGGCTTCTTTTTACCTGAATTCCGAAGGAGGGTAATGTGTTTATCAGTTTATGTATGTATTTATGTTTGTTCCTAAATGGCGTCGAATATCGAAATCGATTCGTCTTAACTTTGTGAGTGTCACTGGCTACTTTAAAATTGGAATTGGAAACCAGAAAAATGGCGGCTTTTGGGCCACAAAAAACCAATGCCCAATTTATTTTATCTTCTGAAACCTGAATTCAAAAATATTAACTATTGGAAAAATAATGTTAACTAAAAAGTTATAAATAAAAAACTTAATTCAAAAAATGTAAAATCCCGACTGCTTAAGAAGCAAACTAAAAAGACGTAAAAAAGAAAAAAAACATGCTGTGCAGTCGGAGGATACACATTCGCGAGCTGGCTGACCAAAACCAGATGTTAATTTTTTTTTCCAATTCTTCTCTTCTTCTAAGTCAGGCACTCTTGGCAGAGTGGTCATGGTCATAGGTGGGTATTTATGCAAGATGGATCTTGCGATTCGGTTCTATTGGACGCAATGTGGGAACAGTTGGTCATCGTAGCTTTGGTGATGTTTTCATTAATATCTGCCGCTCTGGTCGGAGAGCGACCCCGGGGTCTCTTGCCCTCCATTCTGCCTTGGATTACAAGACGCTCCATTGAGTCTTCATTGCGAATTATATGCCCACAGAACTTTAGTTTTCATATTTGAACAGTCGACGATAATCTCTCTTTGTTGTGAAGTTCTTTTAGGATCGATACATTGGTGCCGTAAGCAGTCCACGGAATCCGCAGCAGTCGTCTCCAGCAGCACATCGATTTTCCTCCTCAATGGCCACGTCTCAGCTCCGTAGAGAAAAATTGTAAAGACGAGACTTCGCATTCCTTAGTGGTTTTGGTTATTCTGCGCTCTTTCCAGATTTTTGTGAGCTTGTCGACGGCAGACTGCGTCACAGCACAACGCCTTCGTATCTCCTCTTCGCAGCCTCCAGTGTTAGTAATGTTGGAGCCCACGTAAATATAGCTCTGGACAATATCTCAGTTGGCTATACTTTTAACACTAGGTTGGTTGTTTTTAGCTATCATCATTTTCTTCTTCTGTCCACTATCATCATTTTTGTCTTATCACGATTGACAGCGAGTCCAAGTCCAATGCTGTTTGTTTCCAGGCAGTTTAAAAGATGTTCCACATCTTCTTTAAATGTTGTTAAAAGAGTGGTGTCATCGGCATACCTTAGATTGGGATTTACCTTTTTCGAATTAGGTACATTTAAATATATAAGTTTTAAATATTTTTGAAAAAGAGAGTGAAGAAGTTAAGAAGTGTTTTTGGCGAGGTAAACAAGAAGAAAATCATGCTGTGTTTGGAGGATACATCTGGTTTTGGTCAGCCAGCTCGCGAATATGTAACCTCCGACTGCGCTGCATGATTTTCTTCTTGTTTACGTCTTTTTAGTTCGCTTCTTAAGCAGTCGGGTCTTTTGATTTAACTTTTTTTTATTGGTTCCGTTTCTTACAATCATAGTACTTCTGCCCAAAAAAGCAAATACGCAGTAAACCTTCAACTGTCCATTTCCAGACACAATAGAAATTACCATTGTTCTAATCCGATTCGGTCTGGTGGACAGATGACCGGGTAACCAGTAAATCGTAGACAGCACGTTTTTGTGACGCTGATGTTTTTAATACTTCATTATTGACTTATAGCAAATATTAATGGGCGCATGGTTGGCGCAGTGGTTGAGCGATTGACTGCTGCACTGCATGACGCGGGATCGATTCCCTGACGGAACAAATATTTGTGTGACCTACAGATAATTGTTCCGGCTCAGGTAAGTTTATATGTTTGTAAACGCACCCACGATAGAGCAAAAATTCTTAGGGAGAGGCAAAGCAAAAAAAAATATGCTCGCGATTCTTAGGGCACGGTCCCAATGAGAGATATTAACTAGTTGTTTTGTTATTCAAAAAGAGCTACAACTGCAATTAGAACAACAAGGTAATATAGAAATGGCAATATAATAATAGTTCACTAGTTTCGATGGATAGTAAATTTGCTAGTACTTCACAATGTGATCGCGCCCTTAAGCTATATTTAAACGCGTTAGTATCCCCCGATTTCTCAAAAATCTATTATCGGACTGTTAACGTAATCGACGAATAATCGCTGGCTATCTGATGTGATTGGCTGTTAAAAATGCATTCAACCAATCACAGCAGATAACGCGTGATGGACAATTTGTCACATTAATTTTGCGTCGAGAAACCGGGATGAGAGAGTATGAGAGAGGAGTTTCATCATGAAGAGGCACCCTGGTGTATGCTGTTTGCAGACTAATGTGCTGGCTGCTGAGAGTGGCCTAGAGGTCAAGAACCGATTGGAGGTGTGGTGGCACCAACTGGAGAGTTTTTGCCTGAAATTGAGCAGAACCAAAACTGAATACTTGTTCTGCAGTTTTGGCGGTCGCGCGATCTCTCCGGTTCCCTGCCCATAGCTCTCTGGAACGCCCATACCGATCTGCTCCAACTTCCAGTACCAAGGGTCACTTGTCCAAGGGGTTGGCGAGATAGACCGGGTTGTGACGCACCGGATCGATTCCGGTCACTGGAACAACTTGCGAATCATGGATGCCCCTTTAGTTAAAGGGGAAAATCTACAAGTCCGTGATACCTGTCATACCGTATGTTTCAGAAATTTGGGCTACGAAAAAGATGGATGAAAAGATATTTTATGTAGCAGAGATGAGAATATTTAGATGGATGTGCGGAGTGACGTAAATGGATAAAGTGAGAAATGTGTATATTAAAGGCAATTTGAAATTGGCGCCAGTGACAGAAAAGTTCAAAAGAAACCGTTTGTCCTAGTCATGTGATGAGGAGAGATAAAACGCATGTTACCAAAAGAATTATGAATATAAATGTGGATGGTCGATGGAGAGGGAGAGCAAAGCCAAAGAAAAGATGGATGGTCTGTGTGAGAAGTGAAATGAAAGAAAAGGGAGTTAGTGATGGGTTATGACGGTATGGAAGAAGAAAACGTGTTGCGCTAACTTCTATCATTTTCAAAAGCTAAGGATTACTTGAAAATAAACCTGAAGTAACCCCTAGAGTCATTTTATTTTGTATGCAGTGTTGATAAATTATTGTAATTTGCTGTTCACGATATTTGCAATGCCAGAAGGATTTTCAAAGATGCATTAGCTAGTAGTCAGATTTACACCTATGTATTGTCTACTCGCAACATAATAATAACATATTACCACAACGTATGATCTAATCACTCGTAGGTACACATATTATAAATAAGAAGATGCACTTGCAAAACTACTGAGTTGGGTAGATACGAGTACATTAGATTATAAATATTAATAGAACTTCAATAATAGCAGCGTCACCGGTGACGAATTTGGAAAATGACATCAATTTGGAAAACCTTAGCTCAGTTTTTTCATTAAGCGACCTTAGAGAGAACCTACACATTTTAAATTGCATTGATAGGCAATAATAATAGTTGCAATTATGCTTAGTAGAAATCGCTTATCGGTGAGATTTAAATCGATTCGCGTCTAACCATCAGGAAATCGCTTACATTTAGATACAAAAACTACGTAAAAGCCTTTAGACCCAGTGGTTTAGGCTGTGCGTTTGCTGTCAGTAAATTAATGAAGTTGTTTTCGTAACTAATTGTTTTGTTATGAAAATAAACAAATAATAAATGTTGTTTATGCAATGTCAACTGCGCACACGCGCACAAAAAATGCATGATTGTGAAACACTGGTGTCAGCTGTAGGATATCTGAAGTCATCAAGTGGCTGTTAATATACTTTTATTCTTCAATTAAAGGAAATAGCAATAATTATAAGGACAGATAATTAGATCAGCTTTAATGAATACGACTTGTCGGTTATAGTATAGGTAGGAAGGGGAGAAGCAGATTCAGTAACGCAATCCTTTAAATTTTCTAAAATTATTTCTGACTATTTTCCGAAAAATTTAATATTCCGACAAATTTTTATATTAGACTAGACTAAAGAACAAGACTGCTTTGGTTTTCTCTCCTCCGTGGTTGGCAACAGCGTCATTCACTACAACAGATTTTGACCTAATGAGTTAGCTACCAATCTAGTGTGCTACTCAATAAGATTTTGGCTTCAGCGTATGTCGTAAAAACGAGTTGTCAACCTACATAGTAAACCCTTTAGAATTTCATAACCTAGACACAGACACACTAGACAATTCATAGTAATATACCTATGTATCATGTGCCAACCACTATTGTTCACACTCCTATGCAAATAATTACAGAGACCGCAATGACGACACACATACCAGCAACACTACAGCTAATCTTCTTTTATAAGTAAATGTGCGTGAAAATATTATTACTCGTAACTAGGGTTACCTTGCTATAGACAAGTGAGTGTAAAGCCTCTGGTATAAATAGGAAAATTTGGCGAAAATTCCTGACACCCATGACGAAAAGTAAGCAAATTTTCGTCGTTGCCATCTTGAATTTTGATTCCTGGCCCAGTGGTTGGCAACCATGCCGTGGTTTCGTAAGCATTCGCGGTAATTTCTTTCGCAAAAATAGTCATTCGTGCAACTGTCCTTTCGCACCAGTGTCCTGTTACACGCAATGGGCCCGCGTGATTTATGACAGCCTATTCCCTCTCACAGAGAGATTGCCCGCGTTCCAGTAGTGGGAACATTACGCTTTTGCCATGCGTATGACAACCCTAATTACAACAGAAAGTATAAATCATCAACAGTCTATACTTACTAATGAGTGATTGTCGAAAGAAGATCGCGTGCGCCGTCAATTCACTCTCTAACCATTAGACCATTTATTTCCTAACTATTCCAAATGACTAAGTAATGCACATAATTAGTGCTAGGAAAATAGCTGTAAATGTGATAAAATGTTGTAATGTAACATAGTTTTATAATGATTGCATCTGCAGTTGAATTATTTTCTTAGTTTTTCTTTGGTTTGTGTGGATTTTAAATGGATTCAATGTAGCTATAATACTTACTTATTGCACTATTTTTCGATTATATAATGCCTGTTTTATTGTTTAATTGCAAAAACAACAAGAAATTACAAAATCCAGGTGATGCTACGCAGTGAACTCTCATTTCATTTGGGTATTGCGAATAAATATTGACAACACATTTATTGTTTATTTTACAAGCAATTTTGGATATGATAGACCCAGACCCCGCTGCACTGGATTAAAAAGTCTGAGTGCGCAAGGAAAACCTTATGATTCATTTTGATAGCAGATAGCAAGCAGTTCCCTAAACAAGACCTGAAAGTTTTCATTAGCAATGTTCTCAACGAAAAATAAATATTGTAACTATTTAAACAACAACGTCAACAGCCAAGCAATTCAAAGAATGAATTGTTTGCATTCCAAAGTAACAAATATTTTTGTTGACATTTCCCTTAGCAGTACGTATTCTTGGACTTAACAACAATGAAAACGTAAAATGGTGTCAAGTGGTTTATCCTAACTACTCATTAGACTACGTAATTGTTCGCCAGAACCATTCTAAACGTAGACTGGAATTCTAAACTATAACTATATATACTAATGAATTTGGACAATATATATTTTAGATCATGTCATGAAGCATTTATAGGACTCAGTATTTTTTTGCCGATTCAAGCCAATTCCAAAGTTCATAGACAAATGGCTTTTATGTCAATGTTTTACATCTAACAATAACATTAGAAACGGGATATATACCATTTTTACTGTTTGTTCTACGTCTGACTGCGAATATGTACAATCTGCGCATCATATCTTATGGGAGTGTATTCTTTAGCAGAATGAATGCAATATTATGTTGGATAATGTTCAGACTGCATCCAAATTTATTTACTATACGGACCTTGTGGAAACTAGGATTCAAATAGCTCACAATGTTAGGACACATTAATATTAATTTTTATCTGTGGTGCTAGGACACTGGGCTTATCCCAGTTGTAAACGACTCTTTGTGCCTATTGGCCTTGTTTGTTCTGTCTCCTGCTTGATATGGAGGGAAGTGGAAATTATGTTTTTGTTTTCCTACTCCTCCTTTATTCTTTTCTGATTAATTTCGTTGCGGGATCCAAGACACTTAAATTCATTCTCCGGGACTTCGTCGAGCTTCATTGCCTTGTCTCTTTTTTGTTGTCGCCACTTTTGATTCTGGCTTGCAGGAGTTGCAGTGGTTTGGGAATAGCTCGGTGGTATAGTACCAATAGAAAAAAACACAAATGGTGCCAACTTACTTTCAGGTGGAAGCAGACCACCTAGTCGTCAAGTCCATGGACTTCTGCAATTATGTTTTCAAGTACGTTTCCATTCCATAGATAAACCCCAAGTTTCATGAAGGTTTCTATCGAATGTAGTAACTTTGTGTGAGTTTTGATTCATAGAGCATGTGATATTTTACTATTCGTAAACATATCTATTGATCCCATCGTTTGAGTATAAATAGAACATTATTATATCATTTTGCTGAATACATTACAGTGGAATGCTGAAGCCAAGTCTTGCTAGACCTCATGTTATACTAATAAGTTATAACATTCAACAATGATATCTGTCTATTGTGTCTTAACAATAACATTCTTTTACAATATGACCATAATTACTATTATATGATTAGTTGTAGATAACTAATCTACATAGTTTAAAATGACTATAATGCAGATAAAGAGACAACAAGTCTCACCATTGTTAGTTTAACTTCTGTTGATATGACATGCTAATGCCAATATCAATCCGATGCGAAAAAGGGAAATTGCTATTTGTCTTGTATAGGTCCATCTCTTTCTGACAACGGATTCATGATGAAGAAGATGCTATCTAGGCGATGTCGACCACAACGATCGCGTTCTTTGGCTCCTCATTGCGGTTGCGACCTCAGATGTGCTGCTCTGTGTGCCCTCATGTGTCGATGTGCCCTCATGTGACTTGCATATCCAACATTGGTTGAAAAACGCCGAGCACCAAGCGGACACGTCAGAACACCATTGACGACATTATGTATGGTAGCTGTTGGTGGCTAGCTTTGAGGTCGTCGCCTTTTTGGTCTAATTCCGAAAACCTTTTATCCTCAAAGGCCTGAACCTGCCTCTGCACACGCAGTCTTTGTGCCTTTGTGTCCCAAAATGTGGGGCCAGCACCCCTTTTTTCGTTTATCTATTCAGAAACTATTCCCAAACTTTAATTTTTAACGTCTCACAGCCAACTCAGAGAAAAATACCTATTGTTTTTTATATCCAGCTTAACAATCAATGAGTTAGTGATACAAATAATATACATGGGTACAAATAAATTAAATTTAGTTTGAAAAGACTTGAAATAAAACAAAAACGTTTTATCTACACTTTAAATGGACTAATTGTACACCGTGCATCACACAAAAGTCAACGACTTTTAAGACGCAAATAAATTACTTACGTTACATACCAAGTTAGGTACTCGTTTTATAAAAATAGTTCTGGGGAAAAATACGTTTTATAGAGAAGAAAATAAATATAATATCGTTGCGTTGAACTACGGTTCTGGGATTGCACAGGTTTTTCAGACACGGTAAGGTATGTCCGATGTATCCATACGATATATCATTAGACTAACGGAATAGTAAATATGTGGGTAATTAACTAATATACAATGTATTCACTGTAGGTAAAGTTCGTTAACTCTTGCCGTGACCACGAATGCATCGTGCTCCTGCGCTCCTGTTGGCCGTGGTTGCTTTATGAAGCTTATTGTTTATATGGTTTTAAAACCTTTGGTTGCAACCATTTCCAGTAGTGCATGAGTCCAAAAGATATTTATTTTGAAGAACAGTCTACCCAAATGTCCTTGATGATCTAAATTATAAACTTAATATAAAATAATTTAAGCTTAATGTATAAAAAAAATACAAGTATCTAATTTCGTAATAAAAATTGTTGCAAGGCTATTTTATTGAAACTTGATCTACGTAAGGTTAATTACCAAAAAGTCATGACTGCTTGAAACTAAAATAATTAGGTAGGTATTTAGTTTTTAGTAATTTCTTGGCATTTTTCAGTAAACTAACGGGTATGTGTTTTTTTGTTTACTGTACCGTTAGCAAATGACAGGATGTGGGGCGTTGCATAAAAATTCTTGCGAATATTTTAATCAAAATTATTTATTACATTGAGTTGCATTAGTTTAATGTTCAACATTTCTTCACCTGTTATTTTTTATTTTATTGCTTGCATTGTTTGTTTCGTTCACGTTGCGTATCCCACGGGAATAATGTATTTTAAATTAAAAGTAGATCAGAATAGATTAGAAGCATTAAAAAAAAAACAAAAAATATGCAATACCTTGAAAGACCTATCACTGGCAAAAAACAAATATGAACTCCAGACCATAGAAATTTAGCAACATTATCCACTTGTTTGCTCTCACGTAATCAATCACTTGTCATCGGAACTATGACAAAACGGTAGGATCATTACAATGGTACTGACAGATCTGAATCACTCGACTGGAGAACCGGGGCTCTGATGTAAGAGTTGTGCTGGTGCAAAAAGGTTCTGATAGTTACGCAAGGTTAGAAATTAACGTGAGATGGCTGACAACAGCACCTGTAGCCAAGTTGACAATCTACAATCGATAACGCTAGTAGAGAACTAATCAATGTATGGGAATGACACATCTGAACGTTAAGTCACGTGGACAGACCTTACAAATATAAGGCGTTAATAGCGGACTCTAGTCAACAGGAATTTGAAAAATAGGTATTTGAAGAAACTATTGCCGTCGCGTCACCTCCAACCTCTTCCCGTAAAGTGCGAAAAGGACAACTGCAGCTCAGGCTGATTTTACCTACAAAAACTTTGACTACAAGACGTTTCGTATTCTGCTGTTTTCTTCATGAAAACTGGTCTGATCTAAAAAATTTATAGGAAAAGTATATCTATGCTCCTATTATTTCTTTTTTTGTTATAAACTTATAAATTTTGTCTGAAAGTCTTCTGAACATGGCGGTAAAAACGGGCATTTTTTTCGGATTTTTGGATTGTCATATTTCTTTTTGTGATTATGTTTTGGAAAAAAGGAAATGATACAGGCACGTATTAATTAGACCTAGATTTTATGGAAAAAAATCATTGCTCTAGAGGCATTATCCACGAAGAAAACAGCAGAATGTGTTTGTATGGATAAAGTCTCACTAGAGTCCCCTCTTAACGATTGTAGAAAGAGATTCGATATGAAACTTTTGTAACTTGGCTAGGGGGCAGATCAATCAACCTTGATATGTCTGTAAAAATGCTAGTGAAACACAATAAACACTTTAGAGTAGATGTTATTTATTTAATACATGTAAGCCAATATAAATTTGTGAAAGGTTTTTAAACGGTAGAGTCCAACACTAGATTTCCATTTCAAGTCATTTCGTTTGAGCGTCAGACTGATACAATCAAAACTAGCCTAAATAACCCTAAATAACATCAGTACCACAATAGTGGTCAATCGCGAAACTATATATGATAAAAAAAATGTACAAAAAGAAAGGTTCCTTGGTCCAGGATCGTCGGCTACTAAATGCATTTCAAAGGCGACAGAAAAGAAATGATTTTCAATATTTAAATACATCAGATAAATGCTGAAGTGTTCATTTTTCTAAATACATATATTTATATCTTTATAATAATAATAATCTTTATTCAGAAATTATAAAAGATAAAAATACAGTTTATATGTTAGATAACTAATATAAGTATACAAATGTAAGTGTATCAGTAATGCCTGTACTAGGTAATCCTGTACCACAGGCTGTAAGAGCTCTAAAAATATGTTTTTCCTAAGACAACGGAATTTAAACAATATTTAACATAAGAAATCTTAAAATAGGGACAAGTTTATATAATTGTAAAAATGTATCCTAATATTAAAAAAAAAAACAAAAATAGAAGTAGATTACTAGGTCATAATAATACATATTGCAAAAAAAAAACTCTTTGAGTGCAAATAAAGGTTGGTAAATATGTAATTGCTAAGCAGAATTACAATTCTGCATTCGGCTTTTTCTGCATTTTGCTTATTTTCAGACCGACACTTAATTTTTCCAGTTATAAAAGACACATGTCTAAGTCTTCATCTTCTTTTCGAGTTTATGGAAAACTCTTTAAATACTTTGGTGGCCACGCCAATTGCAGCAACACTGGCGTTCATAGGTCCTCTTAAGTGTTGGTGTAAAGGCACTTGGGGTACTGCAGCATGTGTGTGGTATTCTGCAGAGTGGTACCGCACTCGCATTTTGTATCAGAAGGAAGCCTGTAAAAGTACAGTCAGCCATAGATAAATAAAATTTAAAGACCGGGCACCTGAGCACTCTCCTGTTACAATGGCATTTGACTAATTAAAAAGATATGCCTGTTAGAGTTGTCAAAGAGATTTGTTCTGCTCTAATT
Source organism: Orthosia gothica (assembly GCA_949775005.1). Taxonomy (NCBI): domain Eukaryota; kingdom Metazoa; phylum Arthropoda; class Insecta; order Lepidoptera; family Noctuidae; genus Orthosia; species Orthosia gothica. The sequence continues at coordinate 14,322,888 of OX459054.1, read as the reverse complement.
AGAGGCATGTGCTACTAAGTAGGAAGTTCTAATTATTATCACAATGTTAAGAACTTGACATAAATGTGTTAATGTTCTGGAATAAATGTGGTTTTACTGAATGAAAACAATTTTTATTTTGAGCCCATCCTTACTTTGTCGAAAAGATGTTTTTTGTTTGTTTGTGGGAATTCCAAGCATAGAACATAATAAACTCGTATTTTTTAGGTTCTAATAATACTTTCTGAAAAGGATAATTTTTGGATCAAATAGCTAGGTATCCATCTAGTTATTTTTATATACCTACCTATACTAAACTCACTTTTTGCCATGGCTTCACTTACGTGACTTATCCGACTGGAGCTATGCACATTCCCTATACTCGGATATATTATAGCTAGCCTCTAGAAGATACAGTTTCTACTTAGTTTTAAGGTCCATATAAACTGATGTTTAAAAATAGTTACAGGTTAGATAATTATGTAAACAAAAAAACTTTATTCAAATTATCCATCTCCTGCAAAAAAAAACTAAATAAGTAATTCTTTTCCATTTCAGACCCTCAAATCAACATGCGAGTTCATAAAAACACAGCTATGCACCATAGCAATATCTCTGACGCTGTTCAACTCAGTCCGTCTCCCGAAGGAGGCCTTCAGATATGGAGCAGTTCCTTACCTGGTGGTCTACTCGTTCTGGCTGCTGGTTGCGGGGCTGCCGACGACACTGCTACAACTTGCTATGGGACAGCTTAGTCAGCAGGATCCTGTGGGGGTGTGGAGAGCTGTGCCTATATTGAGAGGTTAGTGTTCTGTACATTTGTTCCACCTTCTGGATTTTATTTGGTCCTGTCTTGTGCTTACATTAACATTGCTCGACATGATTGTAGTACGGTGATCATCCCTTCAAATTATAAACATCTAAATCGTTGCAAACACGGTCGATATGGTGTCTTGGTGGGAAAGCTTTTTGGTTTTTTTATTTTTTTATTATTGATAGGCTCGCGCTTGACCACTATCTCACCTGATGGTAAGTGATGATGTGGTCGACGGTGTAACACGCTTACCTAGAAGAAACCTATTCACTCTTGACTTAAAAACCCCGAGGCTATAGCTATCGGGAAACACAGACCCCTTCAGGTAATTCCATTCCTTAGCTGTACGCATAATGAAAGTATTTTCAAAACGTTTAGTGCATATGGGTAGGATGTCCACCATGTATCGATGACGCATTGCAGTACATCTTGTAGTCCGACGATGAAACGGGCTAGGCGGAATTAGATCATGCAATTCCATCGCACACTCCCCGAAATGCAACCGATAAAAAACCGACAAGCAGGCAGTAAAGGTCATCTTTTGACTGAATTGTTAAATCAAAAATCCCTTTATCTATCGAGTTTTTGAGGCTTTTTCACTTATTTTAACTCATTATACTGTTTGGGCCTAGTCATTTCGGTAACCTTTGTTAGCATTAGGTACTTTGCGCTCGTAATGAATAGTGACAGTTTCGATATAAACCTATAGACACTATATGATATAATTTCAAAACTATTTTATCCTCACCTTCTTAAAGTTCACTTTCAAGGTCAAAACCACAGCCTTTGTACACAACCATATATCATTATAATATGTTTGCCATATAAACATATATGTAGAAAGAATACATAGGTATCAAGTTAAGCCTACAGGTAGATAAAACTCAGTCCCTACCTTGTGTGTACAGTGCTGAATCCGATTATAATGTTCACATAGCTGCAGTGGTATTCCTTATATGTTAAGTTCTTGAAGTATGTTCTTGGTATTTTTACCAGATTAAAGAAAAACTAGGACGAAACCTGCTTCTCCTTTGGAACCCTTTTATATGCCGTTACTCCGACGTAAGAATGTTGGGAAATCGTAATAAAAGTGTTACGTCAGTTTCATGATTGATAAACATTTTGCCAATCAGTGTTTCAGGGTTATATAATATATGTTATATGTTATATAATATGTTTTTCATAGATCTTGACAGGAAACATTGGAATATTTCAATGTAGCGACACTTTGGGGAGACCTATATTCAGCAGTGGACCGAGTGGACGTCTTTCGGGTTAAATTATGATGATGATGATGGATCTTAACAAAATTAAATGTAAAAAAAATATGCTCAGACATGATATTCATGAGCTGTTTTGTATTGTTTTAATATCTAACGATGTCTATAACTTCCGTACTTACCATGACTCATGGTCGTCACTCACTCCCCATAAAATAAATCAGTTTAAATTCTGATCTTAAATCAACAACATCATAATTTATTATGTATTATTTTCCCAGGTGTCGGCCATTTAAAAGTGCTGACGTCATACGTATGCTGCGTGTACTACATGATGTACGTAGCTTTGTCGTCTGCTTACCTCGTATGGATAGGCAAGGGGTCCTTCCCTTTGAAGGATTGCACTAAACTGCACATAACGCCGGTAAGCCGCTTTGTTTCTCATTGTTCTGTAAAATGGGGGCTATTTTAATAACTTCAGGGAAATAAGTTTTAGAGGAATGTTGTAAATGGTTGGTTTTTGTGGATTTTTGCTATATTGGCTGTGTGTTTGAGGCATTTAACTATTGATGTTCAATTATCGTATTGAACTTCTAAATGGTAAACATCCTAAAAATTTTGTTTTTTTTCCATGCACGGGACCATTTTCCTGTCGATGCGATTAAGATTTTAGTTTGACTAAAATTCCCAAATGACTTTCAGTTTTTTTTTTTCAGAAAAGGCTAATAGATGGTAGTATTATTTTCTACTACTTTTATTATATCTTTCAGTTTGTGTTTCAGAACGGGTATGAAAACAAAATGAATGCAACCGAGTGTTTCAAGTATGTATATCAATTGATAATAAAAATAGAACTAAGGTTTTTCAATTTAGTTTTATTGCAGAATTTATTTATAGTAAATAATACCAAGACAAAAAATAACGTCATCCTGAAAAACCTGATTCCGTCTTGATACTTGTAAATATTACTTACAAACTAGTTGGCGTTGGCTATTTTTATGAGTGTTATCATTAGTTTAATATATCAATACTTATTAGGTTAAAATAGTGTAATAATTGTAGATTGGCTATTAAATAATTAAAAAAGCAAAGATTATATAATTAACTTATATTGGTGACCAAGTGATAGAAGACATAATTATAACATTGTTTAATTGACTAGAAAGGTATTATAACAACATGACACCATAGTAAGGGCGGTTCACACTACATCCGATCCGTGTCTTTGAGGTTTCGGTTCCAAATTAGCCATAGTACTTCTTGTATGGAAGCTGAAGCACTACATCCGAACTCTATCTGTCATAATTCAGAACATTTTGAACACTGAATTCGATTTACGGACACGGATCGGATGTAGTGCATAACCGCCCTAAAAACCAACTGTGACAAAACAGAATAACGATATAATGTCACATTTAGTCACTTCTCTTAAGACGATCTCTCTTTTAGTAATCTTTCAAACGACTCTTTCTTCTCAATTGAAGAAATATGACAAATACGACAACGTATGCTTGTCGTGGCAGAAGTCGCATGGTTTGTCGCAATAGGCCTGCTGTTACATTACTATCTTTTGTAATTTCTAATAGCTGTGTAACATCTTCTTTTAAAACATGATTATCACCCATAATCCTAACAGATATTATTTTAACTTTCAGTTCAACATTTTTGGCGCCGTTCACGGAATATCCACAGTATCTTGGCATAATGGCGATTTTAATATTTCTTCTATGGTTCTTCGTGCCCATTCTGTGAGTAATAATACTCTTATTACGTGTAATATTTCCTTCTTCGTTTGTAATAAGCCATTTGTTAGAATTTCTTTAGGCTTTAAGTGAAAATTTTGTGAAAGCACAATGGGTTTCGGGTCAAAAGTTGAATACCTTGATTTAATTGTTTAGTTTTTATGAGTTTCATACATTAAAGTCTTAGAAACTGTTTCTTATGGAGGGGTCTTCTTAAAGAAAAATGTTAGCTATTCCTACAATTGCTTTTGACTTAGTTTCAATGTTAACATGATATATCATTAATTAATATTATAATCGTTCAATTACTTTTAAGTCCCTAAAATCTAGATCCTGGTCTGAGACATAGTATAAAATTTTATCTTGTTTCTGACCAGAATCTATGAAAAAAAGTAGATCAAACCCGTTTTTCATTATTTTGAGTCAAAATTTGATGAATAGTAAAAAAAATAGTGCCATAAAACTAGTTTACTTTAAAAAGCAAAAAAAAGGTCTTGTTTACATCATTAGTAGACATAAAACATTAGTAATTGTTTTTAAAAGCAATACAATTATGCTCAGTTTTAAAATAAATAGTCTCGTCTGTCTTTTGTATTGTAACAAACACGAAATAACAACAATAGTTAAGCGCAATTAGTATCATTTGTTGAAGCTAAACGTACTAAAATTTGGCCAAATAAGTATGTGTCTATTTATACAAATTGGGACGAGTTTTCCGGGTGGCAATTGAGTGTTTTACTTTGAATGATTGTGACGACACGGTTGGTGCAGTGGATGAGCAATTGGCCGCTGCCCTGCGTATCGCGGGTTCGATTCCCAAACGGAACAAATATTTGTATGATAGATTTTCCAAGTCTAGGCTTTTGCGTATGTGAGTTTATATTTTTGTAGTAACACCCACGAAATATGAGAAATTCTTAGCGTGGGGTATCAAAATTATAATATGTAATTCTGGTTTATCATACTTAGTAGAAGTAACTGTATGTGAATACTGAAACTAAAAATAATATAAATAAAATTTTAACATGAAGCATTTTAAATAAGTGAAAATCATACTAATTTTTCTCCAAAAAAACCCTTGTTTATTTAATAAAAACGTTGACACTAACTCTTTTATCTTACTCAGTTTCTACCCCTTTAATTATGAAAACATATTTAATAATTAACATATGTAATTTAACAAAGCTCCATCAATTTCATGACGTGTTTTAGGAATCCTATATGAATACCGTATTCCTAACAAAGAAGGATTAGTTGAAATACCTCTATTGTGAATACCATCCATGCATTTCACGTTACGTAACTGACAAAATAGAACAGAACAATGTGCACGTGAAACCTTTTAACAGAATATATAAAGGTGTATGGCGATTATTTCAATCAACTAGTTGATACAGCTATCAACTAGTTGATTGAAATAATCCCCACCCATAATATTGAACTATAGCTAGTTGTTAGCAGTATATTATTGATGGATAATCTATCTACATATTGCAAGTATTAACCATTATTTACTAGATTCTGCAACTGCAATTGCGTATATTATACCAAGGGAAAGTTTTACTTAAATAAAAAAGTTAATTCAAAAAATCCTAAAATCCGACTGCTTAAGAAGCGAACTAAAACGACGTAAACAAGAAGAAAATCATGCTGTGCAGTAGGCAGATACATATGATTTTAGTCAGCCAGCTCGCGAATATGTATCCTCTGAATGCACAGCACATAACTTTTTAAACAACATTTTTTTTTCATATTAGGTACATTTAAACATATAGGTGTTTTATATTTTCGAAATTACATTTTATTTTGGTACCCCACACGATGGGAAAGGAATAAAAAAAATTGGGTACCCACAATATGGTGCCCAAAACCCGCCATTTTTCTATTTTGTAATTTTAATTTTGCCAGTGACACTCGCAAGGTTAAGACGAATCGATTGACGTGCGAATCATCAAAATCGGCCAACGTGTTTGGTCTCTGGAACGCCACATAGAAACAAACATACATACATAAATACATAGACTGATAAACACATTATCCTACTTCGGCAGTCGGGTAAAAAGTGCCGAAGGAGGAAGAGTGAAATTTAAAAAGTAAATTAAGAAAACCTAGTATGTAAATTCCGTTACATTAGCGAAAAAAAGTTAATAAACTTGCCATTTCACAACACTAACGCACACTCGCCTCGCCGCCACTCAACACGTCGCATCATTCATTTTAAAATCAAATTCCATTTATTCCATAAAACTGTGAAAAACGAAACGTCTTTCCGTATAAGAGAACCTTAACCTAAAAATATTACGAGCTAAGATTTCAATGGTTTTAGTTTGATTTCAATATTTTTCAGCTTCTTGCTCAATTTAATTGAATTAAAACACTTTTCTTTCAAACTGTACCTTCGATTGTTTACGTAGAATCGAAGAATTTCGTGCATAGAGGAACTTATTAGTAGGTATTTTTCGAGTCGAGCATAGCGGGACTAGACCATAGCGGGACTAACCGGCAAATTATACCATGGGAAAGTTTTACTTAAATAAAAAGTATACCATGTCCTAATCCAAGACACGGTCTAATGGACACTCGTGTGGTTCATTAATTTGATTTATATAAGGATCACCAACGAGTTACATAACAAAAACTAACAGAAAATATAGAAATCAATACACATTATCTAGCTATGCACACTCAATTACCTATAGGTAATAGCTTACACTTTATTGAGTATATGCTCTACATAAAGAATAATAAATAATAAAAAAATAAGATTCAGGTTATGTCAAATTAACTCAAAATAGAGACGATGTTAAATTAGATCAAAACTATAACAAGTAAAATTTCACAATTTAAAAAACCCCCGACGCATTTATCTTGCGAAAACACCGCGATTCAAACAGTAAAATACCCATAACTTTTGAACGGCTGAACCGATTTTATTCAAACATAGCTAAGAACACTCTCGACAAAATTACCTTTCAAACAAAAAAACTAAATTGAAATCGGTTCATCCGTTTAGGCGCTATGATGCCACAGACAGATACACAGATACACAGATACACAGCAACACACGTGAAACTTATAACACCCCTTCTTTTTTCGGCGGGGGTTAAAAATAAATAGATACAGGTTATGTCATGTTTCATGAAAATTGTTAATTAATCGTCAAGCCGATGAAGCGATATTTAATAACAAACATGCGAACATACAGACTTTAACATTCATAATATAAGTAGGACTTTAAAAAAAGCAATATCAAATACATTGAAAATTGATTAAGTTTGGGGGCAAAGCTCCCAATATAAAACTTTTACTGAGAAAATGTATACTCCAAACTGATAGGCCGACTTTTATTGTAATTTCTTGATAATAGTTTAAAATTCGAAAACTTAAATAACCCGTTAAGCTAATGTGCACTTTTGATTCTTGGAGTTTTTATTGCAACTGTCATATAAAACGCAAACATTTTCTTTTTCCAGTTTATACCGCCTCCACAAGACCTTGAAAACGACACTCGCATTCCTGACCATAATCGTCGTGGTTATCGCCATACTGCTGACTTCATTTCTGGCTAAGACCGCAGTTCTCGATTCTATGTTCGAATCGTGCGTGCAATGGACATCGTTACAACAGCCTTATATTTGGCACAGTACATTGGTACAGGCGTTAATGTCCACGCAAATTGTCAGTGGATACCTGACCAGCGCGGGTGGATCTGTTTACAGACATTCTGACGTTCGGTGGTAAGATATGTGTTTATTATTCATTTTGGTTACCTTTTTCATTACCAAGGTATTCATAGTCACAAACTAAAAAAAACTAACTAATCTTATTAAAAGAAAATCAAGATTTAGATATTTTTCACCTTTCTCTACCCAAATTTAGGTTTTGCATAAGAAATATTTTGGCATATAAATTTAAATAATATAATGATATACAATAATATAAAATTAAATTTTGAATTCTTTAAACTATGTGAACTTGTGGTTGTTGTTACACTTAGGTTAATTTAGTTATAATATTATTAATCTGTGGAAACTGTTTCTGGATTTTGCTAAAATAATTGTATGCTTATGTTTGTTATTGCATCTGTTTGTTTCCCAAATAAAATAAAATAAAAATAAAATAATATAAACTTTTTTATGATAATGTTGAAACGAATACCACATTATTGTGTGATTACCACCGAAAAAAAATACAGTAAATGATATGCTTCTGGAAACATTACCCAGTTAAAAGCAGGTACAATAATAATTTCCTTAAATGTGTTCGTCTTATTACTTACTCATTTTTGTGAAATTGGTATGCAAGTTAAGTTGAGGGTCTTAAGTTCGATCCGCTAGTCAATAAAAGGGATTTGAGTCAGCTGCCTGAATTCTGGATTTGAATCTGGGTTGGAACATTTGGGTAAACTATACAAAATACCATCTATGAATAACCATTTCGGGGCATACAGATGTTAAGTTATGTTAGGGTATCAGACACAAATATGTCATTTTAAAGGATTTCTTTTATATTTTCCAGGACATCAGCTCTCGTGATAATGACCAGCATATTTGCTGGTTGGCTATGGGTGTTACTCTGGGAATCCATAGGAGGGAACAATAGAAAAGACACAAGTTTCATATCAATTCTAGTCTTAATATACCAATCTTCAGTGACTGAGAGAAGAAATAAGGAGTGGCCTCTGCTTGCCTTTGGAGTTGTGTTTTTCTCTGGTATTATTAGTGTGGTATGTATCACAGCTATAATTATATATATAAGTAGCTTCTGTCCGCGGCTGCGTCCACGTAGAAAGTGGTTTATGATCCCAAGGGAATAAAAAATATGTCCTTCCCAGGGTTTCAAATATCAATACACCAAATTGAATCTAAATAATTTCATCCATTTAGTCGTGATAATTTAACAGACAGACCGAGCTACTTTCGCATTTTTAATATTAGTATGAGTGTATAGTCAGTAAAATTGAATAAAACCCGTTATATTGAAAATCCGTAAAAAATATGAAAATTGTACAGCTGTGGTATAAATACTACACTCTAGTACAAGCTAGTACTAATTGCAGTCAATGCCTAAGGGCCTTTATGATTTAAAGCAGCAGATGCTAAGTATGTAGTCACGGTTCAACATCATAATAAACTCCTTGATATAAACCAAACTTTGGCCTTCGCCCAAAATATTAAGTTTAACACTGCGGTGACAAAGTAATTTGATCTCAGTTGCTACAGCCTGGTGCTAATCTGTGGTCATTACTTTCAGTTAATAAGTTGGTAGTACTAAAAGAAACCATCCCAGATTGTAATAATAAGTTGAATCTGTCTTTTAGGCTTGGTGTAAGTGGAATTATAAGTTTAGCAAGAGTCGTTTTACAAGCTGTGAAGACCATATAATAAAGAAAGTTTAAAAACCATAAATGTTGAGTCGTGTTCGGTAAAGATCACGAGACATTAATTTGCTTTACTAAAAATGCTCTGTAGTTATATTACGGGCACTTTTTAGAAGAAATATAGTTCTAGGGTTTCCTGTACGAAATTCAAGACAAAGATTCACATTTTGATATAACAAAAAAAAACTAGAAAGTTTCTGAAATAATACTTAGCTCTTTCTTATTATATCAAAACTTATACACATCGAATTTTCAATTTCCAGTTGATACTCCTCTACCCAGTATACGACAAGCTCCACCGAGTGACAGGCGACCACTGGCGGGTGTTCGCCTGTGCTACTTCAGCAGTTGGCACTGCCCTCACCGTGGCTGTTCTGGCCCAAGGCTTAGAAATAGCCACCATGTTGGATGAGCTGGTGGTACCAGTGCTGGCTGTGTTTACGTCGGCTGTTGAAGTGGTCGGATTTGTGTTTATTTATGGTGAGTAAAACGACTTGTTAGGTTTCTAGACCGTGGATAGATCGACTGGTAACGATTATTAGAGAAGTGGAAGAATGGGAAGAGACCTTTTCTAAGAGGGGACGGTTCAAACTATCAATTAATGAATCTATGTGATTTTTTGAAGTGATTATGAGTATGATTTGAGTCTTGACTTCGTTAGAAGCAAGAGCCAAGTTGTAAGGTTACACATAAAGACATACAATGATTTCTGAAAGATTAACCCCCAATTTCTAAATTAAGAATTTTCATTTGAGTATTCGTCAAATTTTACATAAGCGTAAAGCATGTTAAAGTTTATCATTAACGTGTTAAACCAGTAGGGTTTACGTTTTTAACTTAAAATACTCAATTGGCTCTAAGGCCGTTATTTCGGGTTCGAATGCTCATGCTCAACTCAACCCAAACTCGAAATGGACAGTTGTGATAAATTAGTTTGTTTTTTTGACATTAACGTGCTCAAGTTCAAGATCCTAGACGCCCCAAATGTTACCGAACTCGTTTAACACAAAAACAGTGGCATTAAGTAGTGTTAGCATGTACTTGTAACGAACGTACTCGTATTTGCTAAGTTGGACTTTCATTTTCATTCAATACCTACCTACCACATATTTTGTGTAGAAACAATGCAGTATCCTCTGGGGCGTCTAGGCTCTTGCTCTATTGAGTACACATATTTTATATTATTGGTTGTTATTACAACCAATCACAACAGCCAATTTAAATTTTGAGTCGAGCATGAGCATCTGGAATACGGGCCTTACTGCCACACTCAGAGACGTTAACGGTTACTTAAAACTCTCCTTAGTAGAGATTTTTGGTACAAAATCTATACTAAGGAGCGCGTTAAGTAACCGTTAAATGTCTCTGAGTGCGGCAGTTAGTCTCTGTTACACTCTAAAATAACTGTTTAAAGTAATTTTGTGTAGTCTTGGACATTACACAATACACCAAATATTTCTAAACATATTTTTTTCTACCTTTTCAGGTTGGTGTTACCTCACAATAGACATAGAATTCCTCACAGGGGTGAGACTCCCATACTTTTGGGTGGCCACCTGGTGGTTAACCCCGGTCCTCTTTATCGGAGTCTCGGGCTGGTGGCTCCGGTCCTTACTGAGGGTATCCTGGGGCAATGGCCTGACACTGTGGCCTTTGTTAGCAGTATTTGTAGTAATATTAGTGGTCATGGTCATATTGGCAGCAGTAGCTGTTGCTAAGGAGGAGCAGTTTAATTTGGTTACAGTGAGTATACATTTTAAATAATTGGTACTTATGTTAATTATTGAATGCAAAAGCTCGGGAACGGGAGAAGTGGTGCCGCTTGAAGGAGGCTTATAACCAGCAGTGCACGTGTTTTGTCTGAAATGATGACAATCGATTCGGTACCTAAGATTTAGGGGATAGTTTTTTTTTATGGGCCAGGCACCATGCCTGGTCTGTTTTCTCAGTAATGAACTGTGGCATACTGTCACAGTTTATAGTTGAAATTTATTTGGTTTTACAAATAGGTAGCCCAAACTAATGTGGCCAGGCTATTTTGCAGATATAGCATTTTTTAAACTTTTAAAACAATCTGCATTAGAATAGAATATAACATACTTTATGTGCATCAAAATAATTACACAACTTTTTTACAAAAAAATATGTTGCAACTATTTTCTCTGCAATATCAGGGAGTACCTATTTATCTTTAAAAACCATGGACTACAACATCAGTTTTTGTTTACAGAAATTAGCATCAGCGTTCCGCCCATCCCGATTATGGGGTCCCGAAGAACCTATGGCGAGATACGTATGGATGTCACAACGATACGTCAACGAAACACTAAGCACTGACAACGAGTCAAATTCTGAACCAAACAACTACTCAACGATAATATTTAACAAAGAAATGGACAAAAAATACCAAGAAGAACTATATAGAAACGATATGTACCAAAGGACCTATAATAATTATAATAAGCACGAAGTTATTAATAATGATAATCATGTATACGGAGGCATAAGATCGATATATGGTACTCACACAATACCCAGAGGTAAGAAAAAGAGTACAGACGAGAATTATCGCTCCCCAAACATTTGTATTGCCAAAGGCAAATTAGGAGGTCCCATAGAATGTAGCTGTAATAGACATTTTACACTTAACGTTCCAGATTTGAGGAGCAATGAAGTAACTACCAGTCTTTAAATACGTACAACGAAAAGTAACCTAGTCGAATTATTTATTTAAAATTATGGGTACACTTGAACAAATATTGTATGAGTAGGTTGTGATGGCAACCGCAGTAAGCACTTGGAGCGATGTTTAATATATTGAAAAATCTTTTTGCGTTGTTTTAATTGCTTATTCCTAGTATGCTATAATCCTTAAGACTGAAAGAGAAGACTTACAGCGAATCATTAAATCGCCTTTCAGGTGGATTACCTACATTTTTAAACTTTTCAGTAATATGTAGTAAAAAAACCTAAGATTCCACCTGTGCAGTACACTTTTATAAATACTACCAGTAAATTACGGCGTCCCCAAGGATGGTGGAGGCAGCCACTTAGACGCTCCTACAAAATAAGGGGAGAAGGTGATCAATTCTTAGGCAAAGACCACACAATACAGATCCGACTACAAAGACAATAAATTCAAATTAAGAACAAGGAAAAAATCAAACGATTTTAAAATAAGAACACGAATTTAAATCAACATCTAAATGTAGAACGTTTCATTGTTCCTATTTTGAAAAGAACCAACTGACAAAAGAAACTTTTTTTTTTCGGCTAAGAAAAAGGAGAATGATAATCGTTCACACAGTGAGAGACGGGTATGGGGGAAAAAATGAGAAATGGACGAACTTTTTAACATAAATCTCGGACAAAAAGTACGAAAAGTATTACTTGTGAGAATCGTGCCCCTCAGTTTGAGTGTACTACGGTTTTATAGGTATATGATATGATGTTAGAATACAAGAACAACTTATAATAATGTATTTGAAGATATTTTTCTATACCGTAACAAGATCTTCATATTTATAGAAAAGTTCGAACTAGTGAACTAGGTCGTGATTATGTTTTTCTGAGATGTTTGCCACGTGTAACTAAAATATTTCAGATGGAATAAATATTTATTCGCAAATTCTATTCAAATTAGGTCTTGTGATAAGCAATTCACAAATTACTTGATATTAAAATTGTGAAATTAGAACGACAAAAGTATCGTTAATTAAGCTAATTTATATCTTCAGATAAGGTAAAAGAAAGTAACCTAACAACAAAAATACCCGTTTTATTAAGGCGAAGTATACAGTCGCCTTAGTTAGCAATTTTAATGATAAGGCACGCGTGGCGCATCGTTTTGAGCTCTAATTTAATTGAATCACCTTCCTTTAATGAAAATAATAAAGTTTATCACGATAGCTTTAAGGTGTGGTTCCGATGATGCGTTGAGACGACAAATAAATTTTAATAGGTGTTTTTTTCTTGCTTTTTGCATTGCTTTCGTTCTTCAGACATTTTAGGGATATTTTTTATGTAATTTTGATTAGAACATCATCTTAGAGGCGGGCTTTTTTTTTCTCACCTGATGGTAAGCGATGATGTGGTCAACGGTGAAGCACGCTTGCCTAGAAGTAACCTATTCACTCTTGACTTAGACCCCTAGATTGTAGCTATCGGGAAACAGACTCCAGCAGGGAATTCCACTCCTTAGCTGTACGCATAATGAAAGTATTTCCAAAATGTTTAGTGCGTACGCGTGGAATGTCCACCATGTACCGATGGCGCATCGCCGTACGTCTTGTAGTCCGATGATGAAACAGGCTTGGCGGGATTAGATCATGCAATTCCATCGCAAACTCCCCGAAATGCAACCGATAAAAAACCGACAAGCTGGCACTCGGCGACGATGTTTAAGGTTCTCTTTTTGCTTGAGAGTCAAAATTTGATTTACATAGCAAGTATAACATTTGCTAAGTGTTTAGTTGATGGTATTCGATCGATGAATTTAAAAGGTTGTGATGGATTTTTGCACTATATTTAATTGTAACATTTGCATTCAGTTTTATTTGCAGACTTTACATTTTAGGTCACTTAAATTGGTAAGTTATCGTGACATTTAAAAAGTTAATTAATTGCATTGATATAATTTATTTGTAAAATAAAGGTGTAAATATGTACATACTTAAACACTAAACAAAAGCAAACTATACAAAAATATACTAAACCTAACTACTTACACTATATACAAAAGAAAAGTACTTTGCTTTGATTGATTGTTATGTATGAGTACGTTTGAGTGCCGTGCCCCGGTCGGTCCCCCGCCAGCGGGCTAGATTGTTCCAAATAATAAATCAATGTGCAACCCACTAGCAAGTTTTATTGACGTGTGCCTTCCCGATCATTTTCGTATCTAACATTAATCCAATTAAAAATTTATCGCAATAACAAAACCATCCCCTAAACATATAATATAAAATTAAGGGTCGCGCTACCAGATGCCTGAATTTTTCAATATCTTGCTCGCAGTAAATGAGAATTTATTTGATAACCGCACTTGAGCCCAGCTGGTGACGAATTATGGTTACTTAATCATATTCTTCATCATTTTTGGGACAGCTTCTAATGGAAATTGATACAATAATTATGTGGCTTTAGGAAAAACAGACGGGGAGGAATGTTTCTTGGATACTTTACTTGGCTTAGGACTTGTTCATGGATTTATAATTTGGTTTTGTAATTTTATTAAAATAGTATTGACTCGATTTGTCTTTTGGTTTTATGAATTCTTATATTTTGCAAATGCAAGTTGCTAAAATAGGGTTTTACAGTTCCGTCTTATATTAGATACCAAAGATGAGTGCGGTGCCATTTTGTCCAGAATATGACACACGTGCGCGAGTGTCCATGCCATTCCAGTGTACATACAACTGCACCTTCGAGGAACTAATGAACATCACTCATGCTGCATACGAGGAAAACTACTGGGTTGAGGTCTGGACTCGTCAACACGAAGAAGATAAGTCAAATATATATTTAATTTCAGAACTAGAGATAATAACAGATATTGATTCGTTTGATTGTGATTATCTCGAATTATAAATTGAAGGATAGAAAATTGTAGTCAAATTTTTGTTCAATTAAATAAGTTTAAAGAAATTGGCCTTATATATAAATACCAATTATAAGGTATAAGCCTGCAGTGAACTCCTAAGATAATTCGGTAATCTTCCTGATAGTTTACAACGAACAAGAAAATAAAACACAGTTTCACACTAACCAACTTTTTTTCACATAAAAATATAAGAACAAAACAAAAACGCCACATCAAACATTCACCAGAAAATTTTCTTATTAACGTCGGGAATGGGACCGATAAAAGACCGACTGATATAAATTGAATGATAATTTGTTCCATGTCGGAGGCATAGGGAAAAATCGCTTCCCAACGTCTCGAACAAGATAGATGCCCTTAGATAACGACCGGGCTATTCCTTACATTGGGCTTTTCAATTGGAAATATCGATTTGCACAATCGATATGGAAAGTGTGTGGTTTAAGTTGTTGTAATAAGAAAATTCTTTTATAAGGTTTATTTGAGTGAAACAAGTCAACAATTTTTTTTTTTAATTGCAATAGTTTTGATTTTATGTATAATTGTGATACTCTGTTAGATAACTAAACTTATTCATTAGCTTCGTTTGCATAGCCTACTCCATAGGATCTATGATTTTTTTCGCGATAAAAACATCTTAATTCTTTATTGTACACCAAAAACAATATTCACTACAATGTGATAATAAACTGCATGTACAATGTTGAGTTTTCTTAGAAAGATCTCAAATTTACAGAGGATGATGAAAAAAGAGGGCAGGATCCAGTGTAAAATTTTAAAATAAAATAATTATAATCATATAAATAAATCATAAATATAATACACACGTACATAAATACAAATTTACAACGCGATATTGGTAGATATATATATATATTTATCTACTAACATTGCGTTAAAAGGAAATGCTCTTTAATTTTCCTCTTGAAGACATCGAGAACATCCAATGAAGCTTTGCAATAGTTAAGATTTCTGGCAGTAAAATGATGTTCATAATCAGACCTTGTTCTCTAAAAATCCAATAAACCTACGTTATTCGTTCAAAAACTGGCAGAGGCGGATTAAATCAGAATGCCTTTTCGTTAGATTTGACAAACAGGCTGATTAAAAACCTCAGTTCCGTTGGTTAAGACGGGCATTCTTTTATGACAAAAATGCAATTTATGACCGGTATGACTGCCCCTTTAAAGTTTAATAAAGAACCTTACAGCCTAAGCCACAACACACGCTAAATAATTACTTTAATATCGCAGATAAAAATGTAAAAGGAAGCCCGACCATCCAGCGCACGGTGAGGAAGGTAATACCCGTAATAACCAGTGTATAAGAAATCTCGGGAGGCTGTGTGAGTTACAGCCACATTTGTCGCTGTCGTGTGACCAACCTATCTGATTGTTGGGGACACTAAGAATACGCTTTTGTGTAGGTTATGAGGTCGTCAATTATTTTTCCCCTTGCTTTTGCCCCCCTTGGTCCTAAAAATAATTATAGGTTGGATTTTAAAGCTGCAGTTGAACATCTTTTTTTTATTAATATCGATAGGCTCGCGTTTGACCACTACCTCACCTGATGGTAAGCGATGATGTGGCCTACGGTTAAGCACGCTTAGTTAAGTTTTATACACATAGCTGTTGATGATGATTCTTATCCTAATAATGTAGATAAAAATGTAAAAGCTAGCCCGGCCATGGTGAGAAAGGTATTGCCCGTAATTAATAACCAATATATAAGAAATCTCGGGAGGCTGTGTGAGTTTAAGCCACATTTGTCGCTGTCGTGTGTCTTACCTTTATGATTGTTGAGGATACAATAATAAAATACGCTTGCGAGTGGGTTATAAGGTCTGCAAGAAAAGGAGGCCTTTTTTCCTGCAGTGGGACAGAAAAAAGGCTGAAAATAATAACTAAATGAAGTATGGGTCTCTGCCTTGCAGTGAGAAACTCAGGCCACAAAAAAATAAATAACTGAGTCTGCTAAACGGCCTCATCTGTTAATTGACTTGACTTACTTAACTTAATGTCCTACGTCCTCTAGATGGGGCAAAGGGCTTCCACAGTAGTACTAAATCGCGATCGGTCCTGAGCTTCACGCTTCACCTCGTCCACGCCATACCGATGCTCGTCGCTTCCGCCTACACGGTGCGACGCTAGGTTTGACGGGGACGGCCACGCTTTCTTTTGCCTTGGGGATTCCAATCCAGCGCTTGCTTCGGTATATGATCAGAATCCCTTCGCAGCGTGTGGCCAATCGAATTCCACTTGCAATGCTTGATCTGGCGGTCAATCGGGCTCTCGTGGCATTGCTCCAACAGCTCTACGTTGGTGATAGTCTCGGGCCAGTAAATGCCGAGTATGCGACGAAGACAGCGGTTAACGACGACTTGGATCTGGCCTGAGATGTCTTTTGTGACCTTCCACATTTCGCACCCGTAAAGCAGCACGGATTTGACATTTGACCCGAAGATTTTGAGTTTAATCCATCGGGTCAGTTTCCGCGATTGCCAAACAGGTCTCAGCTGCGCGAACGTAGCTCGTGCTTTGGCTATCCTTGAAGCGATGTCCTCTTCACCACCTCCAGTTTCTGACACGACGCTCCCGAGGGAAGTGAACTTGCGGACGCGTTCCACTGCCTCCGTGCTAATCAGCAACGGTGAAGTATTGTTCACACCAGATCTCATCTCTTGGGTCTTTCGGGTGTTTATTTTTAGTCTCGTTTCTGCCGCTTCCTGGCTTAAATCTTTCAGTTTAGCTTGCATATCAGCGTGGATATGACTCAGCAGGCATATGTCATTGGCGTAATCCAATTCCTCTAAGACGTTCGATAATCCCCACTCTAATCCCGCGGCGCTTGTTTTCGAAAATGCGAAGCAAAATCCCGTCAAGAACGACTAAAAAGAGGAGTGGTGAAAGGAGACAGCCTTGGCGGACACCTGTGTGTACTTCTATATCATCCGAGATGAGGCCGTCGTGAGTTACTCTACAGGTTAATTGACTAAAACCTAAAAAAAAAACATTTTTTCAGTCAATAAATATTTTCTTGTTGATTCTTAAAAGAATGAAAATTTGTAACAGTTTTTTTGATAGTTACTGAAAAACCATCAACCATCCATGGTAATTTCATCCCTCCATGGAAGATATTACAAGTATGAAGTGTTGTAATAAATTCATTTCGCCTATGAATTTTATTTCCTCTATCTCGTAACCATACAGGAAAGAAGTGCAGAAGCTAATAAGAATACATGTATACATATATATAAGAAACCTTGAAAATAATATTTTATCATATTAATATTATACGATTATGTCACATGAAAAGCGCCATCCTACCGCTTCTTCAGATAAAGTCATTATTAGTCGCTATTAATTCCCCACAACCTCTCTTTTCTTGCTCGTTTTTATCATATCGGACAGGGTTCCACTCATTTTTTGTAGGCAGTCGGGTAAATGTCATAATGTTAGCAAAAATAGGCATCCTAACGTAAAATGTGTGTAGAAACTTTTTGATAAATTACCTTCTTCAGATTACATTGCGGCGAAAGTGGAGTGACAATAGACTTACTGCTTTTGTGTCGTAGTGGTGTACGTGTAGTTCAAGTCAAAAGTCTAGCACTGGTAAAGCCAAATATTTGGATAAAATGAAATAATAATACCAGCTTGTTACTGTCCCACAGCAGGACAAAGATACATAGTAGGCACGACCATATCTCCACGGTTGTTCAATGCGCTTTCCTTCACCGAAGTCAGCAATTGCCAATGTAAGGTTTTATTAAAAAATAAATTTGATTTAATTACAAAAATTATTCGCTATGGCAACATTTTGAAATTCAGTCGAATGTTCGATGCCGCGTTTTTTAAAAAAAGAAGAAAAATAAAAAAACAAATGAATGAGAGGCGGGAAAAAATGTTGGCGGGCTTTTTGAGTTAGTTTGAACACGGTTCGTTTTTGGATGCAAAACTCAGTAGATTAAGTATTACGAAATAGTATATAATTAATTATAATTTGATAACTTGATTATTGAAGGAATAAATCCGTGTGTGATTTTAAAGCGATTATTTATTATTTACTCTTTGAGTATTCTTCTATCTGCTATCCTTGACTACAATTGGTTGCTTGCTAGTTTATTTATCCAAGCCTGTAGATTTCCTGGTAGTCTTACTATAGCAAGATATATTTAAAAAGTACATATTTAATGAAGTAGTCTTATTGGTACTTGCCCAGATTTGAACCCCCGATTTCAACAACGAGAGAGAAACGAGGTCTTAGCCACTGTTCCATCACTATTAAGTGCTCTAAAATATAGTCTAATGTCGAAATTTGGTGGACTCTATGGGCCCAAACACGCTTTAGCTGTTTTCTGCGTTGCGAATTCGCATCGCATCAATTCGCAGTTTTGTGTTTGGGTCCTAAAATTTAAACTAGTACATACTGTTACTTCATTTGCCCGAAACGTTCTAGCTAGACCAATATGAATTAAACTATAATTTCCATTAGCATTATCGGTTTCTCCAGTGTGTTGTTCGTAAACTCTATTGATAGAAGGAATCTTGAAAAACGTCAACAATTAAACTGAGTAGGTAGTTATAATATATTGGTCTTCTTAAAATCAACTTTAAATCTGTAATGAAATATAAGAGCCCAAGCAATTAACGTCCCTAATCAAAGTGCAAAGCGTTTAACCTAAGAACTAAGTTCGCACAAACTTATATATTGCAGGTAAAATGGTGAACAGCAATTAAGAGGAAAACCGAGCTAGGCAGACAGGTGGCTTCCTTATTAAAGTTGGTCCGGCAACCGGTGTAATTTATGTAACTATCAACTTACCCGTGTTATGGACAAAACTGGATGTTGGTGTTTTGTATTAAGTTCTGTGTTCTCAGTGTGAGGTGTAGGTAGTACGTGGAGTTTCTTGGGTGGGTTGGAGTTTCTGTGTATGATTGTTTTGAGACTAAAGTCCATCTGTTAAAGTAATGCAACGCTTTACGAGGTTCAGGAAACCAAATTCGTCATCACAGTCATATCAGGGCAACAAATTAAAAAGTTAAATATTTATATATCATCAAATACCTGACGATCTAGACAATGTAACATACTATCGGTTATAGCGATTGTTGAACGCCAAAATATTCAAGATTGACCACGCCACACTTCGATGGCGCATGTCAAACCCATACATTTTGACTTGTAAACAATATAATTTTGAATTGTCCTAGATAGAATCTGAATCTGTCAAGAGCATCAGAGCATGGCACATTGCTGATAAAATGGATGGCCAAAAGCCGAAAAAAAAGGTCAACAGTACAACTTGTAGAAGACTCTATTATTCTTCTACAAGTTGAACTGATGACCTTTTTTTTTGCTTTTGAAATCATTCAATTACTTCTCTGCTCTGGTTGAAGAAGTGGTAGGGCGTGACATCTCTTTGAGGTGCGTGTGGAGAGGGCGTCTCCGTTGCGTCTCCCTCATGCGTTCTGCCTCCTCCTTTGTGAGCATTAAAGCTTCGCAGAAGGAGGTGACAGCTTCCCATGCCCTCTCACTCCGTACCATGCCCTGAACCAGGGCCGGACGCGAGAGGTCGCCACCGCCGATCGCCTCCACGAGGACACGCCGTTGCTTCGCCCAAGCGGGGCAGACCTCTACTTGTACTGATGACCTGGGAGAGAGATACAAGAGCCGAAGTTTCTTACTTGCATCCAACGGGGAGCCCGTTGCATGAAACGGTTAATGTGGCGACGCTTGGAAGAGGCTTATTTTCAGCTGTGGAGAATGATCTTGTAGCTGAAATAACGATGAAGTTTGTGTATGAATTATGATTTGGACGTTTGACTATAATTTATGAAAGTCACCCGTCTCCATCGGTGGTCATACTTGAGAACTGCTTCTATTAATATTATGAGCCCAAACTTTAGTGGAAAGGCAGATACCGACGCTAATCTTCAATCTAGAAGTAGATTATCTAATTTTCTCATTTACTAGGTTGCCCACTTATAAGTACATAATAACTTCATCTATATACAAGTAGTTTTGCTACAAACTTGGCTAGAACTAACTTACATAATGTAGATGTGTAGGTAACTGTGTTACTTTGGCTGATATGGAACAACTTCACTATATTTGCTGATATGCATGCTATAACTGTGCAGTGGTGGCCTAGTGATATCGGCCGCGACTTATAAGTTGTAGGTCATGGTTTCAAACCCAGGCAGGTGCTTTCATCACATCATCAGCCTATTAATGTTCCCACTGCTGGGACACAGGCCTCCTCTCTTTGTGAGAGGGAATGGGCCGTAATCCACCACGCGGGCCCAGTGCGGATTGGTGGATGTCACATGTCTTCGAATTTTTGGTTCTAGGACATGCCGGTTTCCTCACGATGTTTTCGTTCACCGTTTTGAGAGCAGTGGTGAAGAAATAATTTACACAAAGTAAAGCGCCTGCCTGGGCTCGAACCCACGACCTACAACTTGTAAGTCGCAGCCGATACCACTGGGCCACCACTGCTCAGGTGCTTTACTTTGTGTAAATTATATCACTACCACTGCTCTCAAAACGGTGAAGGAAAACATCGTGAGGAAACCGGCATGTCTTAGAAACAAAAATTCGAATACATGTGACATCCACCAACCCGCATTGGTCACGCGTGGTGGATAACGGCCCATTCCCTCTCACAGAGAGGAGGCCTGTGTCCCAGCAGTGGGAACATTAAAAAGGCTGATGATGATGATGATGATGATACTAACTGTGTGCATGATTAGATGTATGAACGTGAGTGAAACAAAAGAAGTATGTAAGGATCGTAGCAGGTGGCGTCTCCTTGTCTATAATTAATAAAAGCGTAATTAAAAGTTGTCTTTGATATAAAACGCACGGTTGGCGCAGTGGTTGACCGATTGACTGCTGTGCTGCGTGTCGCAGGTTCGATTCCCGCACGGTAAAAATATTTGTATGACCGACAGATAGTTGTTCCGGCTCTGGGTGTTTGTTTATGTGATTTGATATGTTTGTAAATGCACCCACAATACATGCAGAAATTCCTAGTGCGGGGCCAAGTTTAAAAAAAAGTGTCGGCGGAAAACCTTTAAAAGACACCTGGACTCTTGAGGAAAAAGACCAGGGAGTTTCGCATTTCTACCTCGCTAAAACCACCCCAGTGATCACCATCAGCACATAAAAGGGGCCCGGTACCTTTTAAATGACCAACAAACAGCTGTGCTCAAAAAAGGGGTTTTCAAACTGGTGCAGAAAAACGACATGCTAGCACACCTGAAACTTCCTGAATTGCCAAAGAATGAATAACTAATAAATATTAAAAGACAAATCATTAAGCTAGTCTAAACGCAGCACCATGCCCCGTTCTATCCGCTATAGCAATGAATAATTCGTTCGAAGTTCCACCGTACAACTTTATACAAATGGCGGGGTGGGGGCGGTATTACAAACGGAACAAGTTATAAGTGACAGTATTAATTGCGGTAGTCACTCCAGGAAACTAATTTACCGGTTTTAATGTTGGGTGAAAATACAGAAGAACCAGGGGTTAGGAGAAATAAATAAAATGGAAGCCTGCACGTTGTGGTGGTTATTTTTGAACCACATTCACATCCAGATAAGAGGAGCTTGTGGTTACATAACGAGCAACATGGGTTGATCGCCGAGGTTAAGATGGGTGACCATCCACTATACGCTGAAACACCTCCGTATCTCAGATATCACGTATAAGGACATTGGTTCCGTATTTTTTTAGTTACAATAACAATAACTTGTAAGTACTTTATGTTTGTATTTTTTTGAGGAATAAAGGTCTATCCACACATATCAGGGCCGTGCCCGGGACGTGACAGGGCCGGGCCTAGGAATTGAAGATTCGTCATTGACCCGTGTACGGGCTGCACGGACGTGTTTGAACGAGTTCATATAAAATGTACACACCGATATTTTTTTGAGCCCCTGCCGGGGCACGGTCCGTCCACGTCCCTGGCACGGCCCTGATATGTGTGGATAGACCTTCAGGCTTCTGTTAGTCTGTGTAATTCCCAGGATTCCCTCAAAAACAAGCTTGCATATTCTAATTTTCCATATCCTTCAAAACAAATGACAGCTGGCAGCAAATCGCTGAATGCTCTTATCAGCAAAATCATACACTCTCTATCAAACGTAGGCATTTCACTTTTGTCATAATCCACATTGTCAGTCCAATTTCACAGTAAACAACAAAGACCTTATACTTCTTACTACTAGACTGTGCACTATGGCGCAAAAACCGGTCCGAGCGAGAGGGCTCCAGTTGGTAGTGTGTCTCTTTCTAATGAGGTGACCATGACCAAACATAAAAAGGGACAAATTGATTGTAAAAACAATAGTGTAAGTATCCCGATATATGTATATATGCTACCTAACTACGCTACCTAAACCTACCAAATTCAAAAGAAACGTGTGTATATTTTTTGGAATCTACATCACATACCGTATGGTGTCGGGCGTAAAGAATTTCAACATCCCATGTTTTTCCATTGGTGTCATAAGAGGCGACTAAGGGACAAACCAGAGAATGGGCAGCAGCGTTCTCTGTGCATTTGTAACAACCATACTGGAATCCAACCCGCCTGCAAAGCACTCCCCATGAATAGCACAAATAAAATATAGCCCCTAGTGCCCGGCAGCCTGCCTACCCTCGACTACGGTAGTGATCTAAGTTAAGGTATGGCAAGGGGTGCAAAGAATCCCGGACGAGATCCGGCTACCCCAACAAATACCGACGACAGGACCTGGCAACGTACAACACACGCACACTCCGGACTCCGGACCGACGATAAGATCACCGAACTCGAAGAGGAATTGAGCAGTTTACGATGGAGTATTATAGGGTTATCTGAAGTTCGAAGAGAGGGGGGGGGGACTCGATAACCCTCAAATCCCAAGTCTGGATAAGTCTTGTTCTTCAAGACCCCTCGTATAGATAGGAACAAAAAGCTCTCTGATCTTACTCTCAAGCTCATGAAGGAGAGTCGTGAGATGATCCTGCAGTCTTCAGACGATGCTTTGAAATACCCCAAAGGATCTCAATTATTTCACATATTGTCCAGTTCCGTAGACAGTTGAGAAACTTAACTTCACCAATTTTATTCCACTAGGAATCAATTTGCGAGTAATATTAACAGCCGCTAAATTTGACTCGAACAAAACCCGCCAAAAACTCCACAAACCTGGTGGTCCTACATTTAGTATTACCAGGCCCAAACATTTAAAAGTACTACTCTTACTCAGTATTAATGAATTATTTTTTAAATACAATGCATTGATTAATTAAAGGAACTGTAAAAATATTTAAATACGCTTGAAAGTTTCATAGAGTTTGAAACGTATTTAAATATATTTTTTATTCGTTCATTTTGGTATACAATAAAAAAAAATATAAAATTTTCTACCATTTCTACCAAACCCAATGATTAGTTGAGCTGGCAAGATGTCAGACAAGGACACACTACCAGCGGGCACCCTCTCGCTCAGGACCGCTTTTGGTTAGCTACCGCTTATAAGGGAACAGCTAACCTAGATGTATGATAATAGATTTCATTTTAGCTATACAAAAATTTTTGGTACACAGTCTAGTAGTAAGAAATACGTATAAGGTCTTTGGTAAACAAAGGCTCCCAAAAAAAAACAAAAAGTACAAACGGCAAAATCGCCGCTCGCTTATGTCTACAACTGGTTCACTTTGACAAAATTTACTGCGTTTTGCACGATTGTTGCAATCCAACATTTCGGGTTATTCTCCTGCACCCATTCGTGGTTCGTTAACTTTGTTATACGAGTATTCGGTGCTTAGTTCATGATGCTGTGAGCGGTCATTGGTGGTACCAAAACTTTTGTGTGGCGTTACTTTTTCGGCCGCACCTGGTTTACAGTTTGTGGTTCTGCGCTTTGTTTTCCTGTTTGGGAATAGGATGTTGTAATGTTAATGATATACTTGGCACATACATCACATATTATTTTATTTTAGGAACATAATAATTAGGTACTTTATTTGCCATTGTAAGTCATTTCTTTATTTTGCAGATTTTATTATTGCATGTGTGATCTTACACTATTTGAGCACTGCGCAAGTTGCTGTGATCATTAATTTATTCCATTTACAAATCACAGTGGCGTTGTATTTTCCCGATTATACTCATCATCATCATTTTTTCAGCCAAAAGACGTCCACTGCTAGACATAGGCCTCCCCAAGGCGTTGCCACATTGACCGATCCCGTGCGTCTCGCAACCTGCGCCTGCCCGCAACCTTAAGCCTTCCAACGTATCGTCTTCCGGTTCGCAATCGCCATTCCAGAACTTTTCGGCCCCATCAGCCATCCGTTCTGCGAACAATGTGCACTGCCCACTGCCACTTAAGTTTCGCTATTTTTCGGGTTATGTCGGTAACTTCGATTCTTCCGCGGATATCCTCATTTATGACTTGATCACGCAAGGTAACTCCGAGCATAGTCATCTCCATTGCCCTTTGGGTAACTTTTAACCCGATTATTCAAAAATATTTAAATTCGTAATAAGTCATAAGATAAAATTGCTGTAATCCAACAGCTTATGAAAAAGGGTAAAGGTTTTTTTTAAGCTTCCGTAGAAACTAAATCGAAAGGAATAGTACTCGTAACTCGTTTTAAACGTGAGCAATATAAAACACGTGATCCGTGAAATATATCTATCGCCCTTTGTGTGATTTACCTCTGAGCAATTTATCATAGGTGTGGCACAAACTATTTCAAACGATATGATTTGAATAATAGTTTTGTAAAATAAATGTGGCTTTAAAATTGTGAAGCGGAATTTTTGTATCGGTACAGGATCTAATTGGATCAATAGAGAAAAAGGTTCAGAATAATTGCATGCTTCTCAACTAGGACAGCGAAGAAAGAAGGATAAAGAATATGCTATTAAATTTTATTCTGCAATGATGAAGATGGATTAGTTAATCCTGGAAAAGCAAGATATTAAACTAGGTAAGCAATTATGAAGTAAAGAGCCGTGTAATTTCGGTTCCGGATTAGCCATATATTTCTGAAATTTTCTGAAACATTTAGCTCTACTAAAGCAGTGGTTGTTATAACCGGTACCTATCTTAATCTGCCATGTTTGGAAAATATTCAAAAGAAAAAAAAAAAGAAAAAAACTTGCGCTAAAAGCCAAAAAACTATGAAATTTGGCATTTTGAAGACGTTACCTCATCATCTACACCAGCACCCCTAGCGGCAAATTCAAACGCGATAGCCTCATTTATTGGGGATCACCGCAACTGACATAATATCTTCTTCATCCATATATCACTATTAGTTGTCATATTTCATTTTTAGTAGTATACCTTTTCTAGACAACACATAGTCCATCAATCGTTTCTTTGGTCACCCTTTACTTCATAGCCATCCTCATTCAAACTGATGGAAAAGAGTGTCCGTGGGGTTTCTTGCACATTCTTCTCCATAGAGACCTACTGACGCTTGCCAATGTGCAACTAGATTCATCATAGATCATCGTTTCTTTTTGTTTGACAATTCAAAAGTACCTTTAAGGTTTATTTGAAATAAACTATTTTGATTTGATTGATTGATTGATTTGATTCATATTAAAACTTTTCCTCAGGACATGTTTCTGATTCCTCCGCTTCAAATTCCCATATATCCAAATTAAACATAAATTCTTATTCGCACTTTCAGACTTTCTCTAATCCAGTAAAAAGTACGACCACAAATATACGCAGTTTTAAACCAGCTTTATTAAACGCAGATCTTTTAGTCTCATCGATGTACTAATCCAGGAAAATAACGTTTAACGTTCTTCTCGTCTAACGATGTTCAGTTAAATTCTCCTTTTTTCACATTTATATCCTCTTAGAAACGCTCAAAGGATTTCATTATTACTCGTCGTCGGTTCTATTTTTCCGTTTGCTGGAAGGGTTAAAATTAAGTGGCAGGTAGGTACTTTTTTTGTTAAGCTTTGTTTCTTAGGACCATTATTACCATTTATCCAATGTTCATTTCCTTTGTAAATATTCGTCGATAAAACCACAAGTCGTTGCTGGTATATTTGCTTAGCTTGCTGGGTTTTAAATTCGAGTTTTCTCTCGTCGCCAGCGATCAAAAAACTAGCTTGTATCATATGTCTGCATTTACATTATGTTTTCACTATCATGGTCGTGGTAGGTTTTATTTATTTATTAAATACTTGATACACACAAACGTTCAGAGACTTAATGCCTTAGGCATTTTCTACTAGTCAACCTTTAGGTGATGCAGAGACTAATATTGGTAGGTGCAATATTGAAACTTAAAACGAATCAGGTTTTCTTTAAGTTGCCCCTCCAATCCTGTATGTCCATATTTTGGGGCTTAGAGGCCCCAAAATAACCTATGTGCTGCCACCGACGATTCCAAGGAAGTGGGGTACGTTTTTTTTTTAATTTCCCCCCTTCTAGGAATTTCTTCCTGTAACGTAGGTGCGTTTACAAACATATAAATTCACATACACCAGACTGTTCCAACTGTCAGTAGGCCATACAAATATTTGTTCAGTGCGGGAATCGAACCTGCGACACACAGCGCAGCGGCCGATCCCTCAACCTATACGCCAACCGTGTCTTCATCTAAATTACTGTTATGCCAGCGACCCGGAGGACAAGAAGGCTCTCCTCAGAAAGGCAGTATCTGTGCGGCAATGTAACCTAAATATGAGTAAAAGATAACAAGGGGCTAAATGTATATTATGGATATAGGAGGAGATTAAACAGCAAATATGACATTTATAATGGGGGTTACCGCGTTTGGATTTACCTCTAGGGGCGATGGTGTAGAGTCAGGTCCTCAAATGTCAAATTTCATAGATTTTAGCTTTTGACGCGAGTTTATTTAAAATTATTTTGTAGTTGTTAATATTGGCTACGCAAAACTCCGGCAAACTCAATCTTTTATTTAATCGCACTGCTACGGCATTAGAAATGATTTTCATTCAAAATTTGCTTCCGTGTGCGTAATAACAACGTTTAACAGCTTTATTTAAGGACCTTACTTAACAGTGGCGGCAACTGGTGAGAAATAAAACGGTAGCCCTCATTGGCCGTGTTGGCAGCTACTAACTCGGAGTTAGAGAGAAACCAGGATGGTGCAAGCAGGCCTTAATAATGTACTCAGCCATGATCACAACGGATCAAAGACGATGCATAAATTAGTAGCGCAAAACAATTTCATACACACAATAATAATTTACCTTTACCGCCAAAATGAAGTAGGGTATAAAAAATAAATCCCACCTTTGATTACGTCATCCACGTTGCCGTCGCGCCTTAGCGCTTTACGCCGGAAGTGGCGCACACACGGCCGGATGCTACCGGTACACGCCGGATATGATGTACAAATTCCTGATATCCGCCACACCAACAGCGCTTATGTTTGTGTACAGGTTCTCAAGTTAAAATTTAAAATAAGAACGCTTTTAGGAGCGAAATTCAATTATGGAATGTCACTAAGAATTTATGAATGTTTTTTCGGTATTTTCGGTACACGTGTTTCGGGTTTGATGAAGCAAAAAATACTGTGATGTCATTGTTTTAAGTCAAACTTATTAAGGAGATTGAAAGTCTCCTTAGAAATAAGCTTATACGTGGGACACTCAGAAAGTTTTGCGAAACTAAAAAAAATTGTTCTATACGTACATATATTTTTATTAAATCTTTTCAAAGTACTTTCCACCAGCCTCTATACAAAGATTCATGCGCCTAAACCAGTTTTCAAAACACTTTTTCCAGTCCGCCGCAGACACCTCGTTTACAGCCTGCTCGAACGCAGCCAGCGCATCTTCCGGCGACGAAAATTGTATCCCTTTGAGCTGATTTTTTATTTTTGGGAATAAAAAGAAGTCACACGGTGCTAGATCAGGGCTGTAAGGAGGGTGACCCAGGAGTTTGACTGGCGTGCTGTCCAGGAAGTCCCTCGTTTTGAGTGCGGTGTGCGCAGGTGCATTGTCGTGGTGGAGCAGTAGCCCGCGGAGCCCTGTGTTTGGTCGCTTGTTGCTTATAACAGAGAAAACTTCTGGCAAACATTTGGTAGTATACCATTCGGCATTAATGCTTCTTTGATCCCGTAAGGGAATTGATACCAAGTGGCCAGTCAAATTAAAAAAGCTAGCGATCAAAATCTTACCCCCGCTTCTAGATCGCTTCACTTTGGTAGGCGTTGGCTCATTTTGAAACACCCAAACAGTCGACTGGCGCTTGGTTTCTGGGTCGTATTGATAAATCCAGGACTCATCACCTGTAACGATGTCGTAAACACGCCGAGACGAGCCTGCTTCAAATTTGTTAAGCATATCACGGCACCATTCCACCCGGGCCTGCTTCTGAGCATCGGTGAGGTTGTGCGGCACCCAGCGTGATACTATCCTCCTCACGCAAAGATGGCTGTGTAGAATCTCGTGAACGCTTCCCGATCCAATCTTCAATATGTGTTGAATCTCCTGATATGTAATTCGCCTATTGTCTTGGATTAAATTTTTCACTGCTAGCACGTTTTCTTCGGTAACAGCCGTCAAAGGGCGACCGCTTCTTTCGTCATCCCCCAAAGTTGGTCGACCGCGCTTGAATTCGTTATACCAACGATACACGGTTGCCTTGGAAGGGCCTTCATCCATGAATGCCATTTGAAGTCTATCGTACGATTCATCCGGTTTCAGGCGACACTTGAAATCGTATAAAATCATAGCTCTAAAATGTTCCCGGCGCAGATCCATATTTCAGTGAGACACAATACTTTGAATTAACTCGCAAAAAATGTGGAGGGAAATTTTGAAATTGGAACTTACTTATTTTTACTTATAAATAATCATATTTTCGAAAAACATTATAACTGGCCAGTCTCCCATATATAAAAACTTTTTTTCGCAATACTTTCTGAGGGGCCTGGTAGAAACTACGGTCATAACAGTGTGGCTAATTTTTTGGAGAAAATTAGGATCTAATAACAGTTTTCAGGAATAAAAGCTTTAGCTGTCAGAAGCATAGGAACAATGGGACTTAGAGTAAAATGGTTTAATTACATAGATACAAATTTACATAGTATAAAACAGTTAATTAACAATAACTAACTATACACTTAAATTAAAACTACGAACGCGTATAAAAACGGCAGGGCAAGGACATTCACTGTCAACGTGAAAAGTGCCCAGAACTCTGAAAGCATTGGCATCCATCAGCATTGTCACTTTGGATGGCAATGTAATCAGCATTGCACTGGCCGAAGAAAAGCTTAGCCTCTGTTCACGTGAAGAGGCGACTAACCGTTTGCTAACACCTTGAAAAACTCAATGAGCACTCGGACCGCATGAACCTTACTTTCAACCCAAAACGGCCCAAATATATAACTTCCAAAAACGTTATTGTATTTGCGCTTTAGGTTTGTGCACCAGCAGCAGCCGTCCCAGCAGGGCTGTGCTCCTGCAGCACCGTGCCAAGAAGATGGGAAGGTGCAATGGTTGGGGGGAGGGAGTTATGGTAAGGTGGGGGATGCGCAACTTGTGTCTTATGCAAAGACCTACCCACCTTCCAAGGCATTATGAACATCCCGTCTGATCTCAACCCCTCGTAGCGTGCCAAACCGCGGGTTAACATGTCGTGTCGTCGTACACATACAATCAGACATTGCCACTCATGCTAAGTAAAAATTTCGAAACCGAATGTACTTCTTTTAGTCAACAGACAAATCTCAAAAAACCCTCAAACATCATTTCAAAAGCCACCCAAAGTATTGTACATCAATATTCAGTATACATAGGTACGGCAAAAAACTACCAGTCACGCTTAAGTCCATTTATTGGATTACTGAGTCCAAAAACTTTGATTCTTAATTCTCCTCTGGCGTTGGACGGGCGCAAATTGTGTTAACGTCGCGAGATCACAAGCTTTATCCGGATTTCATTTAGATAATTGAATGAGAATCTATTCTGACTGAGAAAAGGTCCGAAGCGAGTGAGTGTCGGTGTGACTAGGAAAACAGCGTGTAGGCTGTTGAGATACGACCTTTCCGTACTGTAGGCATATGAGGAGTTGTGTTATCTTTGTGTAGGTATGAGAGGATGATGAAGGTATTTATAATAGTGCTATTCTGTTAAAAACTCACCGTAAAAACTTAGGTGAAATGAATATGAAGTGAGATGTAAATTCGTATATTTAAGGTAAAATTGACATTTTACCTTAAATAGACTAATAAATAGTTAGTTGGAGTGAGCTTATATGGAGTGACGCCAACAAATTTTCACAGTGAGAATAATAATAACTATGTTTATACTATGTGTCCAGGCTTGTAGTAATACGATTTGAAGACCGTTATAAACACTTAATTTTATCGATAAAACACACAACATAACGGAGTTAAGCCCTACACGATTTTATTGCATTTTCCAGAATTCTGCACGAACGTGTGAAATTTTGTATTCAAATGTGTTGGTCAATACAAAAATATCTTAACTTTTGTGTACGCTTCTATGAGACCTAAGTCTAAAGTTATGATTGTTAGATTATGTGGATATCAAAATAAGTAAGACTGGTGCCTGTAATTGCTCTATCTTTGAGGGTGTAGCGAATGCACCCCTTATGTGGAGTTTTTTAGTCGATATAATTAGATATATTTTATGGCCTTAAAGTTTTATTACTACAAGTCCAGACATATTGTATAATAGACTAGCAGAATAAATCGCATCCTCCATTTCATGGAACAAAATAGTGATGGTTTTGTCGCGTTTACATATAATATGTTCTAATGCTCTAATTACGGACCACTAACGTCATGTTTGGCACTAGTGGGCTGTTCTGCGCAGCGGTTAAACAAAGAAGTTAGTAGTGAAATCGCTCAGCGTCTCATTAATATTATTTTAATTATTTATTAGCAGCAAACAGAAGACTAGTAACTCTCCCTTTCCATACGCATGTTACGCTCTTAGATGTGGAGTTACGGACTGCCAGCCCGACATACATACATATCTCCCACTGAATGTGCACAGTTATCAGCAACCTTATTACGACAAGAATAAGTATTACTGTGATATTAAGAGTTATGCAAGATAATAAAAAATAAACAATCAGTTACATAAAGCAATAATATACGTGATAAGGAGAACCTTTTTATGCAAGTAGATGCTTGTGTTCGGTGACTCTGCTCTTAATTATACAGAGTATGCAATTAAAAACAGAATAACAAAATAAAAGAAAATAAAATCAAAGGTAAAATAACTGTAAAATGCCTGTAGGCCTCGCAAAACAACCACACGGTAGATTTTAATAATCATGTCGGTCACGCTATTCGCTCCGCTATCCCACCCGCTACTCTCCTAGCCCCACATAGCCAAACGCTGACTACAGCGTTATCACACGGCTCCGTGTGATTAATTCTATACGTTTACCTGATCCGGTTCCGCAGTTAACCGCGATCACTAACAAGACCCTTTTTCTTGGAGATTGGGTAAGCGGTAATGTCTGATAGCTTCACGCTCGCTCTATTTTATGGGTGGGCAGATTGCTAATAAGTGGTCCTACATTAAATGGAAAAGTGCGAGGTGTGGCCTTCTGTTTTTTGCTTACTGAAAATTTTCTTTTACTGTGTGAAAAAGCTAGTAGGTATGTGTGGGGCAAAAGTATTTTGTTTCGAAAGGTCAGTCCGTTAATTTTTTTGTAATGCAAAGCGCCTGATGCTTTTGTGTTTGCAACATCTTGCACACAAGTTTTTAAATAAATTACTCCGATAGGCGCTTTTTTATTACTATGTGTATAGTTTATGCCTATTAGCTGATGGTATCGGACATCGACCCTTAATAGATGGAATTCAAAAATGTATAACTATATTAATAATCTGCTTGATGACACGAATACTAGACCAAATTATTTTCATCAAATAATATAAATCTCTACTATTCTACCAAGTTACCAAATAATGCTCCAATAATGTAATCAGCTTAAGTGCTACGTCCAAACTAGCTATAGGCGTAATGTCTATCTTAATTAGCAACAATGTTACACGAACAGTGGACCATGTATCTCTTGTGGGCTCCACTGGGCCATAAATGATTGAGAAATGTCCTAATTGAACTATTAGGCTGATTATCTTATTGTTATTTGCTTATTGTTTTACGGTAATTAATTAGATTGGTAATAGGACAAAGTGATGCGTTGTTATCTGATTCTTGAACAGGTGCATTATCCAACCACTAACAGTTCGCTAACCCTTGATGTGATATGTTATTCAAATTTTGTTGAAAGTTTAAATTTTTGTTTTAAGGAGGATCACAGCAGGTGGTCTTCTGTAGTTTATGCCTACCCCCATAGGAAAAGGCTTGCGTTTCAGTATGTTCAAATTTTTATGAAAAAAGCTTTTTCGATTCGACTAAGTAGATACAAAGACAGAAATAAAGGTAACAGTAGGTAGGTACCTACATATTTTGTTAAACATGACTTCGTTTGTTAGCTTTGTGAAACAAATATAAACCTAATTAAACCACATCGTTTTCTTTGATTTTATGTCTACCAAATCAAATAATATGTTTGCACAGAATCTCTTTATTAATTGGTCTCAATTTCTTATTACCGTAAGCCCTAATGATTTAAATTGGTTTGCTATTGAGCCATTCAATTGAAAACCTCATGAATTGATCCATAAAATATTATGATTGCAGTTGTGACAAACATGTTAACATTGAAAATATTGGTGCACTGGAGAAATTTGAACGAGTAATTCCTATCATATTCATCATTCTATAAAACGTTCGTTCGCTCCATCGGTCAAAATTTATTGTTACCTAAGAAATAAAATTTGTAGGTTTATAAAAATCGTATTTTACAACAAATCATTCTGTTAAACGACTCTCAAGGCTGTTATAGCCAAAGGATTCGCCTAGCGTTTATCTTAGGTCCTCAATTGTTTTGTAATTATAAAAATGTGGTCCCTTTGTTTATAGGTATTTATTTTTAATATATCGTATAGGTATTTTATAGTATTGGTTATTATGTGGATTTAATAACCAATACTATAAAATGTTCTATGCATATAATGCTATTAGAAACTTAGTCATCAAAAGCCTAAAATCATCAGCCATGAATTCATGATTCTATACAATCATTCGATACCACCTTAGTCCCGTTTATTCCGGCTAGGTGCACCGTTTGTTCCGCCGTTCGACTCTAATTAACTACCAGTCAATTGCAGGACGCCTTCAGACATAACCCAGCCGGGCGGGGCCAATTATACGCCAATTAATTTTGCAATAACAACAGGGTTGGTAACGGTATACTTGTGTGGGGTAAGTGAATTAGATTGTGTTAGATGAAGAAAAGGTTTCGTAGTAGGGTGATATTAAAAACTTGAATCATCCGAAGTGAATGTGGGGTCTTCTTTAACTGCACCCCTGCCTCACCTTACGGTGAAACCAGGCGTGATGATATGTGTGTTTGTGTTATTTGAAGTACCTTTTGCCTTCTTAAAAGTTTCAACTGGCACTTAGGCACGGTAGGGAATCCAATCCCGCATCAAAATCGTGATCCCGCAAGCCTATATTTTTTTAAGAAAAATTAAATAAAGATAAATATATTTTTTTAATTATTATTTCGTTTATTCACTTTTTTTCTCATCTTATTTCCTTTTTTAAATATTTCTTTATTACAAAAAATATATAAAATAAAAAAAATAAAAATTGAGTGTCATTGCTTGAACTGACGTTGATTACGTTCTGTTCCGATACAGGATTCACACAACATAGAATAATAATTTATATTTTATAGTAGCTGTAAGCACAGAAAACAAAATTATTTTCCATACAAATTCTATAGAAAAGTCACAATTTTCATACGCAAGACTTATTAATGAGGCTGTGCTGGGGGTCTTATATTAAATATGATTATAATTCTTGTTTTTTTTTTTCATTCCCGTATGAGTAATCTCGCATAACACAGGTACCCAGCTGAATCCGGTAGGACTGGAAGCCGACCCCAACAACAATTGGGAAAAGGCTAGGCAGATGATGAATCTCGCATTTCTGAATTTTCTGATCCCGCAAAAAAGGTGTAACTGTCAAAAACTCTTTTTATTTGTATTGATCATGTGTCATTTCGGTAACATAATGTCAGTTCCATCCATTTGAAATGTTTATCAAACTTTATCGCTGGTAGAATGTCTAATTTTCTTACCGTATCCATATCTAGATTAATTCTGTTTGCACAGTTCTAATAATATTGGAAATCTTGGCATTTAGCTAATTAAGTTTTCGTAGTAAAATGCCCAGTTCTTAGTTACTTGTACAGGAAAATATATCCACTTTTCTTGGTATTTTTAGTAATAAATTTTCTTTAAAATACTCTTGAAAATAATTATACTGTGGTGTCTAAATATTTATCGACTTATAGATTAGATTTAGCCCCGCCAGCCGTAGCGAAACTTACTCAAAAGTTGCGGTTTCAAAAACTCTCACCACTACTCTCAAGATCTTAGTCATTAATCTTTTACAACATTTCAAAGAAGTGCCCTCTAACTTGCGACACTTTCGTGTTTACTACTCAACACTCTAAAAACAAAGTTTAAAACCTTAAGAGGAAACTTTCAAATGGAAAACTACGTCAAAATCAGTTCACGAGGTACCTCTGTCTATACTTTAAATAGGTTTATGTTTTTTTTAATGCTGAAGCAAACAGTATGTGCTTAAACGTTGACTTATCTGATCCTATTAATTCAAATATAGAAATCAATTACACAATTTCCTACTTTCAAAGGTAAAATTAAAGTCAATTAATTTATTTCCATTAGCATGGCCTTATTTAATGAACGGCACTTTTGAATGTCAGAATTAAAAGTTAGAAAATCATATTATTTGATTCTATTATCTGTTCACAAAGGTACTTTGGGAATTAGTTGAGACCTTTCTATCCAGTTTTTCTCTTCTCAGATTGTTTTATTTAAATATAGAATGGCTTGTATATGAAAGCTAAAGAAGGTTGTCATTTACAGTTCATTATTATCTGCCTGCCCCCATCCCATGTTACTCGGGGTCGATCATTTCATCAGTTGAATAATAATATTTCACTATCAGTAGCTACAAGCAGCTCGAAGAGAGTTGCTGAAGATCGTGACGATTGGCGTGCGATTGAAATATTGGCATACTAGACTATAGCCATGTATAGTAGGCCAACAATGACAATTAAGTAGGTGCTAGCTTATATTTCACTATCAAAAACTTATCCACAAAACATCAACCAAACAAACATCCAACAACAATTCTACTAGAACTAGAACATAATTTTCCACAGCAAAGCTTAATCAAATTAGAATGTTTTCGCAAACAATTTCGCTACTAATGAATTTTTGACAGAAACCGCGAACAAACAATTCTGTGTACATGTACAAGTTACTAATTAAGTGATCTATGATAATAGTGTGGAAATATTCTATACCACACTTGAAGTACTTAGCAACAAATATTTGCTTTAATGTTAACATTTAATATTCGCGAACTATGCGAAGCCAATGAAGTATAGATAATTCAATTAAAATGTGATTTTCAATTAATTAAGCAAGACCATAAGTACGGCTTGTTACTTTGTGATATTCAAGGGAACGTGAGAATTATAAATTGCGTAGTTTTAAGAGGGTTCTTTAAGATTATCATTGCGCAGTACAATATGCGCTAAGTGAAAATAATTATGTTGATTTGGCAACAAAAGATCTTCAGGAAGTTTTTTTATATAAAATTCTAGCTTGATCTTAACTACGCAAAGCCATTCTTAAGCTATGCGTATTCGTAACTACAGCTAAATTTCGTAAAAGAAACACATTCTTACTGTTCTTCATTAATAATAGAAGAAAAAAAAGCCCAATGAGCTTTACGTTGCTTTGGATTTTTGTCAATATAAAATAATGGGCGCAATTAAAGTTCTAAAATATACATAGAATCCCTTAAACATTTAAGCTCTTAGAGTTGAATTTGCTAATACAAAGTATCTTAAATAGATGGTTCATTTGCTTGGCTCACAGAAAGTGACCCTCGAAACTATGGACGGCGATTCGTAGCAACATCGGCTCATAGCTACCATTCGTAGCAACCGCTTCCCTAATGCATTTGTTGTGTTAATTCCGTATTGCTTATTAAGAATTCATGGCAATTTACTTTGACATTATTCTGAAACTCGAAACCTTAGGTGAGGAGACGCTTGATTTGGGCCTTTAGAGAAGCGATTGTCGAAGTGTAGTATTACAAATTAATTTCGGCAGGAGAAAAGTTTGAAATTGTTTGCTTAGGTGTTACAATGATTTATATTAAGACAAAACTGTGTGTTTCTAAGCTAATATTATTCATGTTGTAACTACTAATAAACTTATATAACGGCACACTTTTAATACAGGTATTTAAATTATGTTTTGTAGTTTCTTATTAGGGATGTTTCCTGGATAGAAAAATGATAATTCTAATTAGTTCGTCTTTGAGATTATCAAATAATATTGGACACTTATTTTTTGACTTACCAAATCAATAAAAAATTACAAAGTTAAAGCGCATCAAAGTTCAGAAAGGGGGCTTGTGACGTCACTAAGGCAGTATAAAGTGCACTGCGGCGTGTTATTTCACGATATTTCAACGCATTATATCGATAATGATGATTAACAAAAAATATTGGACACGTATTTTTCTTTTGACCCGTAAACATAAAGTGACGATTATGTTTACGGGTCAAAAGAAAAATACGTGTCCAATATTTTTTGTTAATCTACCTAACGGACAAAAAACAAATTTTCAGTAAACTGCCCTATCATCTATAAAAGTATAAGGCCTGCTTATAGGGGGACCGATGACCTGATTAAGGCTGCGGACATCCCCTGAAAGAAGCAGAGGATAGGCCGATGTGCCGACGCTTGAGGCGGCCTATGTCCAGCAGTGGACGTCTTTCGGCTGAGATGATGATGAGTAACAAGGTACTCTAGTACATAATATCTTTGTTGGGAATATAGGTTCAACATCCAATATACCATAGTAATCTGTTATAATACGAGGTACTAGATTTTATAAAGTATTCGTACTATTCAGCTTTACTTCCCAACTCTTCACATCCTGTTCTCTTCTCGCGTTCCTTACGGCCTAAACGCAAGACACATGATACATATTATATTAGAGCAAGGCGCGCACTCAAGTAGGTACGTCGGCATTGCAGTGTCGAAAGCTTTGAGCCTCCGTTTTAAGTGTTCTGCGTATTTCATGCCAAAGGTTACTTAAAGCCTGATACAGAAATATTGATGAAGCTCCCCGTATTTCTTTTTTTTCATGTTTTTTAGTAGCAGCGTATCGAAGAATTTTTTCAGCAAAAATATGGCTGCCATGAGTGAGTCGGTGGATGAAAGAATTTTTTCAAAGAGAATGTTATGCATCGTCACTTCACTTCTGTTAGATAGTGGTAAAACGAAAGCCAATTTGAAATTGGGTGGTAGGCAACTCTGTATTAGGCACAGCAAGAGATTTTGTAGGCGAAAACAAAAAAATAATCACGCTCTAACGTCTCTCGTCTTTCAAAATTGATCTTTTTTACAGCAAACTGATCTAATCTTAAGATATTTTCTCGTTCAAAGAGATTAGTCACGATGGCTTCCACTTAGTGGAAAACATCTTTGATCTTAAACATCTTGAAAGTCTTGGAACTTATGAGTAGTTTCGAAGCCTGAAATATTGGCAAATCTTCAAATAATTCATTGAAAATAATGGTGATTTCAATTTTTTCAATAGTCACTTCTAGTTTTATGTTTTTGAGGTTAATGAAAGTTTCTGAGATTACTTCTTCTACAACTCCAGTTTTCTCTTTTCTCTAAGCACCTACCTCTTCGGTATTAGGTAAGCTCATTAATTATAGAAAGACAACTAATGAACCATCCAAGAATATATCATCCTTTAAGGCTTGAAATTTAGTGTTTATTCAAAGAATGCTAAGTACAGTAACCACGACTTGGCAGGCATCAGCCCTGCACGTCATCGTTAATTTTTTGGCCACAATGTACGGCTCAACTTTTCTAAAAAAACTACATATTATTTTGTATACCTTCATTCTGGCATTTTTTTTTATTTTTGATTTGATATTTTTTAAATGTTAAAAATTTTCGTAAAGTAAAGTAAAGCCTGACTAAAAACACACTTTCATAAATCTTGCACTTTTCTTCACCCTCTCCTCTTACAACCCCTATAATCCTATGGAAATGACAACACCCTTAAAAGTTCCAACAAAACCTAACGAAAATCAATATCCTGCTGCTATTTCCTTAACTCCCCAACGCGTGCAGGTTAACAAAGCGGTGTATAAAAGTGCAAAGCCATTGAAGGCCAGGTAATCGCCCTGACAAGGGTCCCACGTTTGGACACCTGCGCACTTGAAATATTATGCGGAGGTCTGAAAGGATTTGACGGAGGAATTTGGTATTTTTGCGACGAATTATAATGTTAAGATATAAAGTTTTTAGGTTGAGGTGGGTTCATTTGGAAAACATTTTTAAAGTAGGTCTGGATTATTTTATTTTAGGTTAAAGACTTTGTTATAGCTTGGCAAACAGGCCTACGGCTAAATACTCTTTTTAGAATTCTAATCTCGGGATAAAAACTTGAGTTGTTTAGGGCATTTCCCATGCGTTATGACTAAATTATTTATAATAGCTATATGATAAAGTAAGATTTATCTCATGTGACGTCGTATGATGTCGCTTTTGAAGAATTTATAAGGTTTTTTTAAAGATGATCTTGAATTTTGTGACGTCATGATTCTTCAATACCCTCATGATTGGTAATAGGGTTGTTGCTTGGGTAGAAAAATTATAATTCTCTTAAGTCCGTCAGTGAGATTATCAAATAATATTGGACCCGAATGTTTTGCTCAAATCAATAAAAAAATACAAATATAAAGCCTATCATAGTTCAGGACTGGGGGCTTGTCAGTAAAGTGTAGCACACCGTGACGTCACGCGATATTTGAACGGACTCCGAACTCCCTATCAGCCCTAGTGTAAGAGATCTCGGTCTACATCTTGATTCGACGCTAAGCTGGCAAAGTCAGGTTTCTAGTGTCAGTCAAAGGGTCAATGGGACTTTGCGATGCCTGTATCGTCTGAGAAACTCTCTACCTGCAAAAACGAAGACTATGCTTGTGCAGACTTTAATTTTTCCTTTAATCGACTATGGTGACGTGTGCTACTTTGCCCTAAACGCGGTATTACTGGATAAGCTGGATAGCTGGATAGGCTCAAATGGATGCCCATTCGGCAGCGAAGAAATTTGCACGCCTTGACTGCGCTTTTCTGTCTACTCAACTCTCCCACACCTCCTTCTTATCTCATACCTCACTGTCAATACCTATGTTCTTCACAGGCTAGGAATCTGCGTTCATATAACAATCTTCTCTTGCTCTGTCCTTCTCATACTTCTGATTTTGTTCATTCTTCTTTTAATATTCAATCCATTCTTCTCTGG
This sequence comes from Orthosia gothica, assembly GCA_949775005.1. Taxonomy (NCBI): domain Eukaryota; kingdom Metazoa; phylum Arthropoda; class Insecta; order Lepidoptera; family Noctuidae; genus Orthosia; species Orthosia gothica. Next base: position 14,282,646 of record OX459054.1, on the reverse strand, counting down.
AATGCGCTTCCTCTCGATATCAGGACGGCCACTAGTCAGTATGCATTTAAGCGGTAAGTTGCGGCATTATTTTCTAAACGAATAGCAGAGTCGTCTCAATATGCGCCTTTCTATTAATTAATTTATATATTATTTTGTGTATAGTATTTATTTTAGTACATATTAAGTATGTTTATTTTAACTATATATTTTTGGACTAATTGTGCGTTTATAATATTTTTATTATAAACGCACAATTAGTTCACCGCCCTTGGTTGACTGGTAGAGAATGTCTCAGGCATTAAGTCCGCCTATGTACTTTTATGTTGCATGAAGTTTTAATAATTGTGGTGTTCACTAATTAGGGGTTGGGGTTTATAATAATACACTCAAATTATCAGTAAGCACAGAGCTCCACATGGATACGTCCTGTCACCGATGTGGGTGACAACTTAATAATTAATAAGTAGGTAGACGCAGGCACGTATTGCTCTGTCGTTTATTATAGGATACCACATCTCTTCCTTTTTATAATAATAATTATTTTGCAAGTGTAATTACATTAAAGATATTTATTGAGACAAGACAAAAGATATTTATTTCAACTGGGCCACCAAGCGGCACTTTTGAATGTCACAATTTAAATTTACATGGAATAAAAGTTGATTCTACCGTGCATTCGGAAAGTAGCTTGTTATGGAGAAGAATGCACAAGAAACTCCATACTTACTCTTTTAAAAAATTGATTCTACCGTGCATTCGGAAAGTAGCTTGTTATCGAGAAGAATGCACAAGAAACTCCATACTTACTCTTTTAAAAAGAATGATTTTTACAATATTTAGGTACATGAGTACATACATTAATAAATTCACATATGTGAGGACAATGCACCCAGAATAGCACTACACACTATATACGTAAAGTATTAAAAGTACTCACACATTATTTTGCATGTAGACAATAATTAAGTTTTAAGTAGGTCTAATAACCTACTTTTGATTATAGAAATACTCAGCATTTAGTATTTGCATTAAATACTAACATATTATATAATATGTTTTAATCAATACAGTGTTTTATTTAAAGTCTTCACAATTTCGACCTTGTATAAAATATTTAGATTTTACATTAGTAGTCCTTATGGATTTAAACATATTTCATATTCAAATACTCTGGACTCATGATTAAACTAGGTCTTTGTTTTTATTTGGCCAAAGAACCAGTTTAAGAGTTCGTTTCTCTTTTTTTTTCTTTTTTGTACAAAGACTAATATCGTCTCGTTATATTTTTTTTTCTCTGACAGTACACTGTCTATCTTTAGTTTCCACATGAGTGAAATTAATTGTTTTTGTTTGTCGAACTGAACCAGTACAGTCACTAAAGTAACAGAACTGGTGTCAGCGTCTACTTGGGTGCAATACAAACTTTTGTGTCATTGTAGCCAAGGGTAGGCAATATAGAGACACAATATTTTAGTTTCAAAACTATAGATCGATTTTATAGTTGTGAAATTAAGGATCCACTTGCCAACAAAATTGATCCAGAAAACTGGATTACTTTTATACTTTCCAAGTACTTGAGCGTTTGTGTTTAACCGTCGATTTCACCAACCGGTTAAATTATTATAAACGCATCACAATTAAACGTCAGTCAAGTGATGCAAATTTTGGATTCGATCAATCGCAGTAGCAGACGCGTGCGTTTGACAATTCCCTTTTTTCTTTCATCGTTTTTATTACATTTGTTGTTTATAAGTTTTAGCACTCCTTCGCCAAGCAATATATGCATATAATATGCATGAACAAAAGCATTTTTGATTTTTACTTTATAGAAAAATATTGCAGTCTGGAATTTAGGAGTGATAATCATGTGTGGTTTTCTTAGCAACACTACCTTAGTATTATATATTATCTAAGGCTATATGCATGTCCAAATTATAAGAATATCATTATCAGGCTTTAAAACTTGGGGAAACCCTAGATTATGGTTTTACTTACGGGTTCCATGTCTTTAGCTCGTATTGTTTTTTTTACCTTTGATTCCAGGAATTGGGACTTAACTATGAGGTTGTCAAATTGTTTTGAAAATAGAGATCTCTAGATTTAATTTTGCGAAATTGAACATTTGTTTATTTTCAGTGGCATTCAGACCAAGTGTTTGTTTTAGTACATTAACGAAAATGGTAGCTTTCATCCACAAGATTCGTTGACCAAATTGATTGAATTGTTTTGAAAATAGAAATCTCTAGATAAACCTTTTCGAATTTGGAAATTTGTTATTTTTTTTTAGTGGAATTCAGACCAAAACCTTTTGTAGTAGGTACATTAGGGTCAATGGCAGCTTTTACCCAAATTATTAGTTTTTACCACTAATCATTTAGAGCCAGTTTTACTGTCTTAACTGTTCATCCAATAAGCTTTGCACATGCAAATTTGTAATCAATTGTTGCATCGTCATTGACTTGAAAAATATAGTCTAGAAAAGTGGACCTTTTAAGCTTCTCATTTAAGCTTTTATTATCTTGTCATTTGACAAGAGGTTGAGTCTCTAAAGTGGTCATTTTTAGCTTCCTTTTTTTTTTTTTTTTTTTTTTTTTTTAAATTAAAGTGGACATTTTTAGTTTTTTATTTAAGCTTTTATTATCTTGTCATTTGACAGGATTTTGAGTTAAAAAAATGGACCTTTTTAGCTTCTTTTTTGAGATTTTGTATCTTGTCTTTGACAAAAGTTTGGACTTTTTCTTTTATTGGCCTTTGTTTTGTAGTGTTTTTGGAAATAACATTAGAAAACTCCTTTTATTCTGTTCTCATTCATTGTACTAGGAATTGGTAACTGAGCATTATCTTTGTAACTCAGGAGCAGTTTACTGCATTACGTTTTAAGTGCCAGAATGCTAATCTCTACATTGGCATAAATACGGCAGAAACCGTTAGTTATCACGTTTGTGATTGTATTGCCATATCGACAAAAGAGGTTATACCTCTTGTTCATGTATCAATTTTAATAAGGCAAGTACTTGTTGCATTTTGGCTCTGACAACGTTATGCTGACTCTAGTGTTTGCTTTTGCTACTTACATTTAAATTGACAGTGCATGTTGCATTAGCTGCATTCAAATTAACTTCTTGCAATAATTATAACATTTAAAAAATAATCAAAATGCTAATTATAAAATTAACAATTTAGTTTATATTTAAACTGATTAAGCTCTATTCATAACAAGAGTTCAGTGTGGCTCTGTTTACGTTGGAATGTTTAAATAAGCAAACTCTAGCTAGCAAGCCGCACAAAAGTCCCTCAAGTACCTGTTAAGTGCCAGACTGCCAGTTAACTCGAGTCCCAGTCTATCACCTCAGGAAACGGTTCTTTATTTTTTTCTTATTTGAATATATAGTCAGTACAAAATGCATTCGATTTGATTCTTATTTAGCCTTAACAAATTTCATGATACTTTTTTAATTTTAACAACAAGTTTATACCTAATTTGGCATCACATTGCTTCGAATTTATCGAAGTGGAACTTTTTCATTTTTATCATTCAATAAAATAACTGAATGAATGAATTTACGATTCATCGCTGAAACATCTTGTTTTGACCCAATAATTCGTTTCGATTAATTGGCATCAATTAACGGTTCACCGTTCAAATATTTTGTTTTAGATCCAATAATATCTTTCGATATGATTGACATCTTTTTTTTTTTTTTTTTTTTTTTTTCCACTTAAGATCCAATAATATCTTTCGATATGATTGACATCTTTTTTTTTTTTTTTTTTCTCTCACTTTAGATTCAATAATATCTTTCGATATGATTGACATCATTTTTTTTTTTTTTTCTCACTTTAGATTCAATAATATCTTTCGATATGATTGACATCATTTATTTTGGCCTTTCACTTTAGATCCAATAATATCTTTCGATATGATTGACATCATTTATTTCGACCTTTCACTTAAGATCCAATAATATCTTTCGATATGATTGACATCTTTTTTTTTTTTCTCTCACTTTAGATTCAATAATATCTTTCGATATGATTGACATCATTTTTTTTTTTTTTTTTTTTTCTCACTTTAGATTCAATAATATCTTTCGATATGATTGACATCATTTATTTTGGCCTTTCACTTTAGATCCAATAATATCTTTCGATATGATTGACATCATTTATTTCGACCTTTCACTTTAGATCCAATAATATCTTTCGATATGATTGACATCATTTATTTCGACCTTTCACTTTAGATTCAATAATATCTTTCGATATGATTGACATCATTTATTTTGGCCTTTCACTTTAGATCCAATAATATCTTTCGATATGATTGACATCATTTATATCGACCTTTGACTTTAGATCCAATAATATCTTTCGATATGATTGACATCATTTATATCGACCTTTGACTTTAGATCCAATAATATCTTTCGATATGATTGACATCATTTTTTTTTTTTTTTTTTTTCTCTCTCTCGATATGATTGGCAATTGATGTGTCGTTATCGTTTTTTAAACAACGTAACGACACCGTTGATCATTGGTCAACCTTTGACAAAACTATCTATTTTGGCAACTATCTATTTCTAAATGTTTAATGTGTTACTCTACGGTTTAACTTATACACGTTTACCAAACGATTTTTATAGTATTCGATGAACTTCCCTCAGTACATTACCAAGCTTAGGACTGGCTGGATTCCACGTCCTGCTATTAACATTGCATTTATGTGATTGCTAGTACATATCGAGATAGTAAATCGAAATTCGAAACAATTGTGTCGCAGGTTACAATCGCAACGTATGCGACAAAGTCAAGGTTCAAAACGAAGTTTTACATAATAATAATATCGTCCTAAGTTACTTAGGAATAAGCTTCATTATCGCATTGTCAAATTCAGCTTATCATCCACCCTAAAGAATATAGCTCTCTTACTCGCACGCATCAAAACGCTCTATCTGGCTTATTCTCTTCAACTAGCTACGTTGACAAATTCAAGTGGGTGTGTTATAGTTTGCGGGCATTTATAGCGTTGTGACACAGCTTTGGTTTCGTTTCATAAGTAACGAGTGATGTTTGAGAAATATATCGTTTTCAAAATTAGACAGTTTAGAAAATAGATAGTTTTGCTTTGCTTGAATAACTGTTGAACTTGAATAAGTGATTATTGTTTTGTGCGATGGATCGTTTTATAACTATATACGTTGGTAACGCTCCATCGCTTTATTAGCAAACGGATTTGGTCAACCGGATTAAACCGGGTTTGAGTTTTTTATTGCTGTCGAAATGTAGTTTTTATTTGAATTTCATAACCACATTTCGGTACACGGTTTTGTTTATTTACACAAGTCAAGTAATGATTTCAATGATTTATGTAGCATATCCCTCAGCTTATCGCCGATGCGGATCGCTCATGAATAGGCAAATAATTATAAAAATAACATTCTGCTAAATTTCACATTTCCATTACTTACTACCCTCATTATCTTTTATTTTTTCCAAAACACATGCAATAAAATAATACTTTTGTTGCTGACCAATTTCCGTAAGTGGGACATTATTTGATATAATCACTTTACTCACTGCGCTTTTACTCGTCGCCAATGTGGTGTTCACTAATTAGGGGTTGGGGTTTATAATAATACACTCAAATTATCAGTAAGCACAGAGCTCCACATGGATACGTCCTGTCACCGATGTGGGTGACAACTTAATAATTAATAAGTAGGTAGACGCAGGCACGTATTGCTCTGTCGTTTATTATAGGATACCACAATAATTAAACAGACTGTATCGTCGTAACCTTTTTTATGTGGCAAAAGAAAAATACGTGTACAATATTTTGAGGTTATTTAACTGACGGATAAATAGGTTTTTTTTGTCAACTACCCTATTGTAGGAATAACTAAAATAACTGATCATAAATTGTCTTATACACCTTTGCCCCACATTTTTAAGCTACCATCTTAGATTTAGCTCCCGCAAAAATTCAAAGACACACGCCATTCTTCATCTAAAAGCCCGTTTACACCACCAACTAAAATGCAGAACTCGATAAACATACTATTGGGTGCCGACAAGCTGACAGGTGAAAAACAAACGGCACTCCTTTATCGCATTACGTCAAATCCACCGGCACTTTAACTGGCAAATGGGCCATTACGTCAAGTATGGGTAAACCGGACGATTTTGTTTGACGAATAAAAATTCCCCTTTGTTTGGTATCTGACAGATAAGACGGGTTGTGTTGAGTGTGTGGTTGTAAAAATGATATACTTACTTACGTAGGTACATAGAGGATTTGCCGTTGTGTGTTTTTGGAAAATATACAAGGTAAGTACATGTACTTTGTGATATAATGTGGGTTTTTTATGTTATTGTATACTTTCAATGAGTTTGACTTTCTGTTGGGAGTTGTGTTTGTACCAGAAATGTCACATTGCCTAACGTGGGTAAGTTTGTTACAATAAACACAACAATTTTTTTAGACTATTTCACCTAAGTTAAGTTACCCTTTTGATGCTGTGTGACATTTCTGTCACACTCCCTTTAATTCACGTAAATAAAAGAATGAGATTTTTCCAGAAACACGTGTATTTTTATTACATTTAATTAATGCGGAAGCAAAAAAAGAGCTTCCAGAAATTTTCGGCTTTTTGTGGCAATGCTATAGGCACCCATCTAAATTATTGTACAAAGAAAATGTTTTGCTATCTTCAGTTGGTTGCCAACAAGGTGACCCTCTCGGGCCAGTCATTTTCAGTCTGGCTATTCATCCCATTATTCAGAAACTAAATTCGAAATTTAACTTATGGTATTTGGATGATGGAACACTAGGAGGTGACGTAGAAACCGTTTTAGCAGATTTTCAATTCCTGAAAGAGCAGTTTAAATCCATCGGCCTTGACCTCAACCACTCCAAATGTGAAATTTTTCTTAGTGACAATACCGACAGACAACCAACCCTACAGAAATTCTATGCAATAGCCCCAGAGATCAAAATTTTAGATAAAAGTTCACTGCACCTCCTAGGTTCCCCAATTTTGGAAGACAGTTTTTCTTCATTCATTGATGGCAAAATTAACCATTTTAATAATATTTCGGATAGACTCTCCAAAATTAATCTTCATTCGGCTTTTACTCTTATTAGGTATTGCTGTTTTGGACCAAATTTCATGTATTTTCTCCGCTCTTCCCCTTTATGGACGCAGCCACATCTCTTGGAAAAAATTGACGAAATTATTCGATGCACTCTGACTACCATCTTAAATGTGGCCTTGGATGATCGAGCCTGGATGCAAGCTACTCTACCCATTCGCTTCGGCGGGCTCGGCATCCGCAAAATTTCTAGTATAAGCCTACGCGTTCTTGTCTTCGGTCCACGGCACTGAAAAGTTAACCACAAAAATTCTATCCCTTTCACTGGTTAACTTTGAAGTGCCGTGCTCGACTGACGCAGTGTGCGCCTGGAAAGTGGCTTGCCCGAATACGGCGTTGCCCGAGAACCCATCTTCCCAGAGACAGTGGGATGAGCCGCTCTGCAGGTTGGTACGGAATAAACTTATGAATACGTCCACCAATACTGCTGAGCGTGCCCGCCTGCTGGCTGTGGGAGAGTGGGAGTCGGGCCTCTGGCTACAGGCTCTACCGTCACTCAACATAGGTACTATGTTGAGTGACAATACCTTCCGGATCGCTACATGTCTGCGTTTGGGTGCTCCTAGCGGAGCTCCACATCGTTGTCAATGTGGTGAAGCAGTCGACCGCCTCGGTCACCATGGCTTATCCTGCAGTAGGAGCGCTGGCCGGATAGCACGGCACGCCAGCATTAATGACATCATACGTCGGGCTCTTGTCACCGCCGGGGTGCCAGCTGTTTTAGAACCCAATGGCTTGGCACGCGACGATGGGAAGAGACCAGACGGGATGACCATAATGCCTTGGAAGGTGGGTAGGCCTTTGGTGTGGGATGCAACATGTGTCGACACCCTTGCGCCATCCCATCTTCTTAGCACGGCGGGCTGTGCTGGGGCGGCTGCTGCCGGTGCAGAAAACCTCAAACGGCGCAAATATAACAACCTTATTGGGAATTATATGTTTGAGCCGTTTGGGGTTGAAACATTAGGTCCATGGGGTCCGAGTGCGCATCGAGTTTTTCGAGAAATTAGTACAAAGCTCGTCGACTCTTCACGTGACCAGAGGGCTGGCCTTTTCTTCGGCCAGAGAATCAGCATTGCCATCCAACGTGGCAATGCTGCCAGCGTTCTGGGCACGTTTCCCATTGACATCGATGTGGACGAATTTTTTGATGCACAATGAGGTCTTTTCCGTCTCCCTTTTGTATTTGTATATAGGTTTGTTTTTGATTTTAGAATTTTCAATTGTATATATGTTATGGTACCAATAAAATTCTAGTGTTTAATTAACATTTTTCGCTACTTATTTTAAAAATTTGATATCTTGCGCTACAGGGGGTTAAATGATTTAAGATTTAATGTAGCGTTACCGCGAATCATTCGAGTAGTCTATTATCTAATAGGACCTCATAATTATTGTAATCAAAATTATTAAAGACTTATAGATGGATAAAACATTTATTTAGTGCACACGAAAGACACAGCACAACACACAAAATCACAATTAAATTTTCAACAGTATCGACAGTTCTGATACTATTAAACGCTTAATTGAACATTGCTTTTTTAAAGTTGTATTTGAAACAAGAATTTCTCCAGCTATTAAATTGAGTTTGTACAAAATCAATTAAACAGTCGTCTGTTCGTAATTATATTTCAGAACATCTTTCAAAAAAGACGTACTCTGGGTTCAGTCCCACACATCAGCATTCAACACAATTATGGTCAAACCCAGAGGTCAGAAAAGGGCACAAACAAACTACAACAGCAATCTCTACTAAACCTCAGATGTACACACACCCTAACCCGAGCTTATTTAAACTAATAAAATCCTCAGCGAGTTTCTCGGAGGCCATTCCTACAATGTCCTGTAACCCTGTTCCCTGTAGCCTGTTGCTTTTATTTTTATTTACCCAACCTAACCTAATAAAGTGGTGTTCTGTGACCACAAAGAGTTGTGCCGTTTTCATTAAAAAATCATATTTACTAAAAGCTTTTGTTGTTCAGAAAACGTGATCTAATTAGATGTTTTTAAGGTTTTTTTGTAAGGTTGTTTTGGACAGATTTTTTCTTCGTCTTAGGGTTCCGTGCCTCAAAAGATAAAAAGGAACCCTTATAAGATCACTCTTTTGTCCGTCTGTCTGTCCGTGTATCACCACCGATTATCTCAGGAACGGGTGAACCTATCAAGTTAAAATTTATACCTGATACTGAAGCTTATATTCCCTATTAGGTGTGTAAAAATCACCTGAGTCAATACGATATAAAGATATGGGCAAATTTAGATTTTCGCGAAAACTTTTAAGTACCAAATTTTACCTTAAAGGAGATGTTCGATTTTGGGCCATCACTATGTACACTACATAGATAAATAGGAATAAAATAGGGGAATTCCATAAAAATTCTAACAAATTAATTTGAAGAAGGGTACAGGAGTAACAAAAATGATCATTTATAGTTTTTTTATTTGATAACCTTATTTTTATCGCAGCCATGACAGTTGTGTTTGACATGACGTCTGACGACTTTGACTGTTTTAAGAAGTGACTTCTTTGAGTCATTCTTTGCTTTGACTTTGAATTGGTTAAGTTTCGGCGTTTTTAGTGATTGTTTTACTACTACGGACACTAATTGATTGCTTTTCTATTGCAATTGAATTAGTGTTGTTTTTATTGACGCACATATTACGATGAAACGTCAAACAAATGTCATTGGCAAAATGTTATTCTTCGCATACTATCACTGTCAAAATGACTTTTTCGCCTACTGCTGATCTGACTTACCATGTTTAATTGTAAATTGTGTTGCTCTACTTGACAAAGTTAATTTGAGTTTACATTGAAACGAAGTGAAATTAAAACAAATTAACAATTAAAAACAGTTACTATAATATAAAGCAATTTTTACATAAAGTGTACATAGAGCTGACCCAGGCTCCATACATTTCTGGAACATCTCCTTTCAATAATTTTTATTTTTCGGAATTTTCCCTTTACTTGTGCTCTAAGACCTTGCTTTTAATAAAAATTGACAATTCTAGGTAAACCGGAAGTACCCTATAGGTTTTGGTTTGAAAACCTACATATATGGTAGTTATAGTTGACCTAAAATCACGAAATTTGGCAAAAAGTTAAGTTTTACAGCTTTGAGCTGTAAAGGAAAAATTCCAAAAAGTAAAAAAGTTCAAAATTAAATGGTGTCCCATACATATATATGGCGTCAGCCAGTAAGATGGTCCTCCGAGTTGTACGGGCGCTCATACAATTTAGAGGACTAGTTTGCGATAATGGTACGGAACCCTTCGTGCGCGAGTCCGAGTCGCCCTTGGCCGTTTTTTTTTGTTTTGTTGGGTCAGCCTTGTTGGTCAAACTGTTGCAATTGCTACTACTAAGCATGAGGTACTACGATAGATTCTCAATTCGGGGAAATGGTTATTTGGGTTTTCCGTTAGGAATTGCTCAGAAGCAGTTTGAAGTCTTATTTGTGCCCGGTTGATGACAAATGTCTCATTCACTATTTCATAAGACTTTAAAAAAACTATTTGGCGAAATGCGGGTGTTTCATATAGGTCACCTCTGCAAACTCTCTGGCAAATATAAGCGATATGTTTCATGGATGTGAAAGAAAGCATATTTGTTATCAGATTTTACTAATTCCCGAGACTTTCAAAAAGAAAAGGGTTCGAGCGAAAAAAAAGAGTCTTTTAAATATTAATCTTTACTACGCGTTAAAAGTTAATGTTTTATAGTAACCTACTATATCATTCAAACGTGACTTTCATTATTTTGCGAAATGAAAAGGTGTAAACAGAAACCTCAACACGACTAGTGAAAACATTTTTGTAACACATTTAGATATTTTTCATACTTTATACAGAACATCAATAAAAATAAAGTAACCGTCAAAATCTTGCTCTCATGAAATTGTAAGTATAATAATTGCACACTGAAGTACATTGAAAAATCTGCAGAAAATGCAATGATGGAAAATGTATGAAAGTGACTTGCCATAAACGTTAAGTTTATAAATGTTGCAATGTTCCTAAATGTAGGTATTTTGTTTCTGTGCAAGAAGGTCTACTAATTACCTCGCTATTTGGCTTGAATATATTTATCACGGCATGACCTTTCCTCAAAATTACCGTGCAATGAAAAAGTATTTACATCATATTAAGGAACGGTATGTTTTTGAGTTTCTGAGTTATAAAGCTTCTCAGTCCTAGAACAACAGAAGTCAGCTGTTTGCAGGTGTTCTTAGACCTGAGTAAGTACTCCAGCACCTGGGCCAGAGAAGAGGCTAGAACACCTTGTTGGTGGAGTGACATCCGTGCAGGTTGCAACCAGATAAAAAGGTGCGCTTGGAGTGGAACTTCTGATACAATTCTGGTTTACGATTATTTCTCAAGAGTTAGATCATAAAACTTACATTTACGTATAAAGTCGAGAAGACGCGGAGACAATGAACATTTTATGACAAGACTTCGCTGAATTATAAATAGAGATTTTTGTTTTACGATCCTTCTTTTTGTTGTAGGTATACTATGAATAAATTGAATGATATTTTGATAGCGTTATCAATTTCGTATAAGTTTTTATTAATAAAAACATTGTCTATTCAGCTATTCATAAAAGCAGTGTGGGATATAAAAAGGACTATGATTTTTATATGGGTTTAAGTTTGCGTTTGTTATTTTTATACAAACATTGGAAAAAAATATAATATTTTCGTCGTAGTTTTAATTTTCTTCTTCTTCGTCATATTGAAGATTCCAAAATATTGTTCATTGAAATGTGAGCTTCAAAGTGTCCTCTGTAGACATTGAGAACACAAATTAGCAGACAGATAGCTGTAAGCGAGCTTACCGCCGAATACCACCATCGTACCACTCGATAGTTGACGTCTGGCTTATTACATGCTTACCACGCGCATTAAGCGGATGACCCGAGCGGTATACGCACGCAAACTGCTGGTTTGAAGCACGTTACTTGTTTTTCGAAAAAGATAAGGCGAAAACGGTCGGCGCGGGGATAGCTAGTTGACTGCTAGCTGTAAGCGCGTGGTCGGCTGGTTGCCTGCTAGCTGTCGGCGGTGTTGTGCATAAGCGGTGTTGGAGCGGGTTCGTGTAACTGAGCTACGACCTTTACATTGATTCTTACTTGCCCTACATGTCGATGAAGCCCTCAATGAGACATGCAGGATAATTACAGGCTACTTTGAAACAATACAACTTGCTGCACTATATCCGCCTGCAGGCATATCCCCTCGCCAGAGGTCCGAAGAGAACAGGGCCTGTTTTTACGCGACGCCCGAAGGAGGGTAATGTGTTTATCAGTCTATATATGTATGTATGTATGTTTGTTCCTATGTAGCGTTCCAGAGACGTCACTCGTTCGTCAATCGATTCGTCTTAACCCTGCGAGTGTCACTGGCTATATTAAAATTGAAAAATAGAAAAATAGGGGCTTTTGGGCGCCATATTATGGGGGCCCAATTATTTTTTTCTTCGAGTCCCGTCGTGTGGGGTATCAAAATAAAGGGTTTTAAGAGGCGAATTCAAAAATATGTTATATTTTTAAATGTACCTAATTCGAAAAAAAAAAAACTTTTAAGTGTAAAATAAGAAAAACAAAAAACAAAATTGTTTTTTTTTATTCTAAAAAAATACGAACAATAGTTATTTTAGGAAAAGTTGTTAGAATAAAAAAAAAATGTCCGACCAACATCTCGTATTCACTAAACAAAACAAAAGAAAAACGCGTATTTACACGTAGTCTATTTTAAAACTCCCTTTTCTTATCATCCCTGCACAAACTACACGATCGGGACGTCACCTCCTATATAAAAGTTTTATGGGGCGGAAGAAAGGGGTTCCTATCAAGAATGTTGGTCCAAGTTTTTGCATCAACTTATATTTTTTACGCGGACATTTTGTTTGTGAACCCTCCGAGGTTGAACACTAAAAAAAGTAATTGGGACTTGCGAACTTTACTCTTAATGGCAACGAAACTAGTATGCATGTATTATTTTTATTGATATATTTCATAAAAACTAAAGGTTGCTTAAATATATAGGAGGAAGGTAAATGATTAATAGTTGGGAACGAAGAAATATCGCTTGTAAACTTATTAATTCAGTTTTATTTAATTGGCAACATTTAGCTTCTGATTCAAATTTCAATTAGATTTTATTCGATTGACAACACTTCATTTTCCTTATGTCAAAATACTTGAATTCGATTGGATGTTCAAAGCGGTAGTTTTGCCGGATGTGTGCTTGAGCCAATAATAAAGCGACAAGCGTCTATTTTGGCGTTCTGTGTGGGTTCTCCCGCCATTGTTGTGCTGGAGTGAGAGGGAAAATGCGTGGACACGCGTTTGGTGTTGGAATAGAGTTTTGAGGAAAAGAGTTTGGAGGTATTCTAAAGTGGCGTTTATAAACTTGATAAAGTGTGGTTTTGTTAAGAGAAAGCGAAACTAGTGGTGGCCGAATCCACTGCTTCGTTGTTGGATCAAGGACTATCTCTAAAACGGCATAAGTTACCCGCCTTGCGCACGCATTACCCACGATAACCCACAAGAACGAGGGTACACGGAAGGAAACCCTCCTGTTTCCGACATATATATTCAGTTTTTACGGAATAATTTTTAGCAACATTATAGCAATTTTTCGTCATTAGAAAATAAACTTTAATAATATAATACAAAACAAGTTATGTTGCTCGTATGAAAGATTTTCGCAAGTCCAAATTATTATTTTCAGTGTTGAACGACCGACCGAGATCAATTATACGGAGTGTAAAACTTTTACGAAGTTTCTTACCTCATTTTTTTATCTATAGGGGTACAAGCGCCCCTGTGACATTGCAACGGGGAAGTGTTGAGCCACTTAAAAAGACTTTTAAAATAGCGAGAAGTTCTACCTTTTAATTCCTTTGTTAATAAGTTTTTATGGTGAACTGGATATTTATAAATTACTTAAGACTTCAGAAATGGTAACAGGCGTTGCATTGGGGACTTAATAAATCAGCTGAGCCGTCACTTTTTCAGCTATTTATCTCGCCTTCTTCGAAGTTTTTTTTGGTATAGTATTATACATGAAAAGACTGCTTATCTTATCTCCACAACCCAGTAACTGGGTAACAGTATACCACTTGGACTAATTTATTGTAACTAATTTTATTGTTTTAACTAGTTCTTTCACTTCTAACAAACTAATCTTTCTGCAACAGGATTAAAAAAATGTCCTTAAACCTCTATCTACCATCTTCAAATCCATAAAAACAGTTACAATGCTCGTAAAAATTATCAAAAAAGGCACGTCGCCTTCATAGTGGCAGAGTTTCCTTCAAACAAACGTGGCTTGAAGTTAGTGCACGCTTTTAAATTTATTTCTAAACTCGACAGCGGGTTCGACAAAATGTTATCCTCCAGAGTTCTGCTCTGGGGTACACGAATTGTAGAATTTAGATATGTGTTGGTAGAGTCTGGCAAACAAAAGTAGAGACTGAAAAAGCGCGGCAAATTTAAAAATCTCGGCATAGCAACCCCAAAACTAGTATGAGATACTTGGAATAACCTAATTTGATACTTTAGAATTATTAATCTTACGTCATCTGAATAAAAATACTATAGGTACTTTAGATATTATGTGGTATATGTGATATATCAATCCGAATTAAAATCAAAAACAACAGTATTCTATAATAATTTTAGTTTATTCACTACCATAATCAAAATCTGAATCTAAGACTTCCATGTGCATAGATTCATTAGAGTCACTGGAATCACTGTTTCGTATATTAATCATGGAACTTTATAAATTATTTTCTGTAATTCTATCCCTTTCATTATATTTATTTTCAACATTGTATGACATGATCAGTCATTTTCTTCCACTCCTCTGCTAGCTATTTCACCCAACTACTGGTTCAGGGTTCTTATTTTATATTTCTGCTTTAAATCCGTAAGTTTTTCAATAGTTTTCACTATCTCATTAACCCCTGCTACATCCCCCAGATCTTCTGTAAAAGAAAAAAAGTGTTAAAATTACAATGCAACTTTTATTATGGTATGATAAATAGCCATAACGCATTATTATGAAAGTGTTTAACTTATTATAAAATGAATGTGAATAATAATAGACAAATAGTTTTTGGCATCAATAGTAATCATCCAAATAAATAAATCCCTCATGTTGTAATAAGTTTGTAACCATTATTACTATATACTTATAAAGGTGCTCCTAGCCTGTAAAAGTGTTTTTATTGATATAAGTGTAACTGTTACTTATTTTGTAAGTACTTCAGCTATGTATATTTTTATGTTAATAAAGAACTTTTCTAAACTAACTAAACTGGAGAAAGCGCATACTCTTTGTAAAATAATGACGCTATTAACTGGTACTTGAATCTTTTGAAGATTTAAGTGACAGTAACAAGACAAGCCAAGACAGTATCATTAACCGGTTTTTATGTTGGTGTGTGACTATCGATCCATTTTAATGTTTATTTTTTTTTAATTTTATTGACGATATTTTAAATTATTGATTTTTTTATATATTATATTATAATGAATTTATTACCATGTATTATTCTATATAGTATTATTTTAATGATTTGTTTAATGTTTTCTAAAAAATAATATGATTTGTAACTTTTTATTAAAAAAAAGGGATGTATTATTTGTTCTTCGAGCTTCTCAGGACCCTAGGGTTCTGGACCTTTAAAGGGCGTACCAGGGGCCGAACCAACTCGCAAAGGCCTTTTTAGACATGCAGGATGAAATTTGACACCAACCGGCAATTATCGCTGTATGCACTAGTGAGCACTCAAGGATAATCCCCACCTGGTGCAGAACTATTGCAGAATATGGAGACAAAACACATTGGGCTATGGGTTTGGGAGGTTTCGTGGATCGATTACTTAAAACTATAGAAGGACTATTGGCCCCTTCCTGACCACTGTTGATCTACACGGTTACAAAATGGCAGAGGATACCTGGCACACTCAATTAATGGGCCCCTATAAAGGGTCGCTTGTAGTTTAGTGACAAAGCGACAAGGAGGCAAAATAGCCGGAGGAGCTTGAGGAGTTGAGAGGTATGCCACGGCAATCAGGACAATCCCGGAAGTACGGTCAAGATTCCGACCAGCATCTTACGTGTGCGTCAGAATGGCTGGTTGTCTGTAACGGTTCGCGTCAGGTTGGTGACCAAAAATTGCTACCTATTTGCTACTTTTTACTACCTATAGTCAATTAATTGCTACCTAACTTGTAAACAAAATAAAGGGACTTCAAAATGACCAGCCATTCTGACATCAGGATAGCTGGTCAACTCTCCGTTTGTGTAAACTACTCAAATTCGAGTTATTATTTTTACTTGAGCAATTACTACCTGATTGCTACCCTCACGTCTTTCAATGTCCACCTTGTAGCTTTAACAAGTAAAAAGTTATGATTATTTGAAATTTTTACAGGGAATGGATTACGATTATGGAAACAAAGCAATTTAAAACGATTACTACAATATTTATTTTTATTGGAATACACCTATCCATTATGGTAATTTAACATATAAATTATTATTATTATATATACTTCATTGTACACCAAGATAAGACAATACAAAAATAAACATTAAAATTAAAACAAATATACAACAGGCGGCCTTATCGCGCTCTGCGATCTCTTCCAGGCAACCTTGAATGGATAGAGATAGCCTGGACACGATATGGGGTTGCACTTGGTGCCAATTTCAAATCCTACAAGTATTAGGTACTAAGTACAATTAGGTACTAAAAACAAACTACTATAATAGATACATAAATACATACATACAACTAAATAAACAAATAAGAAAACAATACAGCATAACACAAAGACAGGATCACAGAGTCAGGTAATGTTCCTTTATAAGTTTTTTAAAGACAGGCAACGACTGAGCACGTTTTATTGGGTCAGCAATGCATTCCACAAACGAGCAGCCTGGACAGTAAATGATTTATCCAAGAATGTAGTGGAATGCATAGGCATTTTAAGTCGCAAGTTTTCTGATGACCTAAGAGATTTCGTGTGGGAATCGCAGATAAACTGAAACCGGTCCTTGAGGTAAAGAGGGGTAGAAGGAGTAAATAGCACATTGTACAAAAGAGAAAGAATATGAGCATTCCGGCGAAGGCGAATTGGCAACCACTTGAGCTTTACACGGATTTCGGAAACATGGTCATATTTGCGCAAACCAAATATGAACCTTACACAAACATTTTGAAGTCGCTCAAGTTTATCGAGTTGTTCTTGAGTAAGGTCGAGACAGCTGGCATCAGCATAATCAAGGATGGGAAGAAGAAGATATTGTGCAAGCGCAATCTTGGCGGCAGTCGGAATAAATGTAGACAAGCTAGATAGTAACTAGTGTACTAGTCGATTTTTCTTCCATACAAACGTAGTCTGGCGATTACGCCACTGTTTGACGACGTGTGTTCAAAAAAAAATTGATATCAATTTGTCTCATCATTAACTAGCCCAGTATGGAAAAACAAAATTGAAATTTATGAGCGTCGAAAGTTCGATATTTCAACACTAATTTTAACGTATCTTTGGGCGGAAATAAATACTTTAAGAAGAAGGAAAATTGCAAAACGGCCTCCATACAGGGATATATTAGTAAATCAACAATGCAAATAATTTTATTTTGGAAATATACATTAAGTCGTTTGTTCATGATATCTAGACTCCCAAGGGTCTGTTTATAAAATTTCGTGTGCTCGTTTTCGTCCTAAATCATCATATATTTCGATGCAAATTTGCCAAAGTGCTAATTTGTACGCGAACTAGCTTCTTAGTGCTCATCACAGCATGTATCTCTTTCGCACGTGTTGTCGGATGAGATAGCATGCATTTTAACCACGCGCACAAAATAGTTCGTGCCGTCGACTAGGGGAACCTTAATGTAAAAGCCCGAACTACGGTAAGACCTAGGATTAAACGGTAAAACCTATGATTTACCAAGTCTTACTGGTAATAAAAAAATAAAAGGATTAACGTTTTCAAACAATAAAACAAACAAACACCTCAGTATTTAGTATAGATGGAACAGTTTTGATAAAGTAAGAAATGCTAAAAAAAAATGCTTTTACGATAATATTACAAAAAAATGTTTGTTACTGTAGATGTTTAATCAGCATGTTACCTAACAAATAAATAATACATATTCACATAAAGGTATCAGTAATAATCAATGAGTTTTTTTTTGCGTACAATATACACTGAGAAATATTTTTCAACAACTTTTTGTTATTTTAGTATTTTGGTCATTTTAACACTCACACACCGAACCTCGTTTGCTGTGAGCTTTTGATATAATGGCCAAAGAGTATGTAACACTACGTTTATAATGGTCCGTCCCTGTAAAAAAATAAATGATCATATCTTTTTACTTGTTAAAGCTAAAAGGTGGACATTGAAAGACGTGAGGGTAGCAATCAGGTAGTAATTGCTCAAGTAAAAATAATAACTCGAATTTGAGTAGTTTACACAAACGGAGAGTTGACCAACTATCCTGATGTCAGAATGGCTGGTCATTTTGAAGTCCCTTTATTTTGTTTACAAGTTAGGTAGCAATTAATTGACTATAGGTAGTAAAAAGTAGCAAATAGGTAGCAATTTTTGGTCACCAGCCTGACGCGAACCGTTACAGACAACCAGCCATTCTGACGCACACCATCTTACTGGGTTAACATCCTTCCTCCGAGCACGTTAGCTCTTGCAAATTTCCACTCAAGCCAGCCAATTAAGGCAAGAAAGAGGTGGGAGCTCTTTTCCCCGTCAGTGTTCACTCCGACCGGCCAAAGTAAAGGCAAGCTGGAGATGAGAGACAAGACTTCTCCCTGGAGATGAGTTCCATGGGGACGCCACAGCCCACCAGCTCGCCGCAAAGCTACCCTGTGGATGTATGTATTATTTAATATTATTAAAAATTATGACAAAATACATTCAAAAAAGAAAATCTTTGGTCTACTAAAATTTAAACAAATTCGCATAAATTCACCAACTTTTGTACCTGGTAATCTAAGTTCGAAAAGACTACCATAGGTACAGTATGTTTGGATTTTTTTAAAGAATAACTGCAAAGAAAATCCCAGAGCATACTGTACGTGGCTGTCAAACATTCTTGTTTTTGTGGATTTGATATTTTAACTTCAACGTAAGGCACTTAGAATTTCACGCTTACTTAGGTTTATGGTATTTTACAAAACACACTCTTAGAACTGTATTGCTGAAGAAAGCAAAACTTTTACTATGTTGCCTTGTTAGTTTGTTAGTAGGTATGTATCAAATCATGCAACTGAATTTTAAAACAGATCTTCTTCTTAGCGTGTCGATGGCAAATATAAAAATTTAAATATTGTGATTGGCCCAGAATTCAGCCACGGCAACACCATTCCGTGACGCAGTCATAAGGTCCTCGCAAGTACAGGTGACAGGGCATGCATGCATGCATGCACTCTTCCGCCTAGGCACACTCTGCCGTGGTCAACCTGGAAAACCCTAAATAGACTTCGCACTCAGGTTGGCCGCAGCAAAGACTACCTCCACAGGTGGGGGTTCGCTGATGGCACTGGTCTTCAGTGCTTGTGCAGCATATCTCCGCAGACCATGGCCCACCTCAAGGAGTCCGCAGCATGCCCTGTCACCTGTACTTTTTGTACTTTAAAACAGATATCCCCAACAGATTGAGCTGAAATTTTACATAGGTATACCTTTGGTTTGGATGACTAAATTTTTTGATGACAATGTTAATTATTACATCCAAAAAGCTTAGTAGTAGTAGGGACTCCCGTTTCCGTATTTGTGCTCCCATTCGGTCCGTTGTGCGTGGGTGAACTAGCTAATATAGCCAGCCTAGCTCCATCCAAAAGTACAGAAGCTTCCTGACGGCTTCACAGGCTTCACGGAGCGACCTTACTGTTCCGAGGATTTCTTCACGTTGAGATGCCACGGCCTCGCATTCCAGGATTACGTGGGCGGCTGATTCTTCGGCGTTAAAACAGCCCCTGCAAAGTGGACTGTCTGTGGCACCTATGTTAATAAGATGTTTGTTAAGGAGTGTGTGGCCCGTTATTGTCCCTATCATTATTTTTAGATTATTTAGAGAACATTTTTAGACGCGGGTATACATTTGCCTGAGCAATTTTTGACTGTCTACAGTCTGTTGCCCGTGACCATCTGTTATTATGGAGTTATGTTGATCTCTCTCCTGCTTGATATGGAGGGAAGTGGAAATTTACATTTTTCCTACTCCTCCGTTATTCTTTTCTGATTAATTTCGTTGCGGGATCCAAGACAGGTAAATTCATTCTCCGGGACTTCGTCGAGCTTCATTGCCTCGGCGCTTTTCTGGTGGTCGCCACTGTTGATTCTGGCTTTCAGGAGTTGCAGTGGTTTGGGAATAGTGCGGTGGGACTGTCCCAAAAAAAAAACCAGGCACGAAATTGCGAGAACAAAATAAAAAAGCTGAAAAGCTTATTCAAATATAGTGTTTTTGTTGTTTGCAGACAGAAGACGACTATAGCTGGAAAAGAGATGCTTTATAGCTCGTACAGTGATCTGCCACGACTTCCCGTAGTTATCAAATATACACCAGGCTGCGGCAAATCAGAGAACATGGAGATACCGCTGGTTTTTTAGTTATTACTATTTTGTAAAAAAAAAACCCACAGGAATGTTGATACAGACAGGCCCTTTCCCAGAGTTGATTTGATCCACAAAAAACAGGCAATCTAAGGCTTTTATTGTTGTGAGTATGTGTGTGTCAAATCTTGGAACTGAATTTTAAAACAGATATCCGCAACCTATTAAGTTGAAATATTGCATACACGTTTGATTAGAATATCAACGCACGATAAGCTAAAAATCTTTACTAAAAATACCTATTTATTTTATACTCGAAAAATTTATTAACGCTTATTCTTGCTGACAAAAGGCCTTAGCAGTTCAAATTCAATATTTCAAGCCATCTGTCAACGTTCTACAGAAAATTATACCTTTATAGTACTGCTAACGGTTTTATTATTTCAATATATCGAAACAGACAGGTTTACGGTCGTTTTATAGGCGATCAAACTTAACCATTGCGAATTTCAGTTTTTTCTTGATCCATAAAAATATTGGGTTGTGAATTTAGATTTCGGGTTTTAGTACCTAGTATGGGCTCTAAAAATAGTCTAACTTCGTTTTAGCGTCGTTTGAATAAATAAGTACTACTATATGTACCTAATAATTTACAATCGTCCTACATAAGTGGTTACCTAGGTAATTGCATTACTACCAGATCAAGCCATTTCGTGCTTATGGCTACTGAACTAATCAAAACGACTATTATAGTTTTCTATTCAACATAGTTGTCTACCAACTTGCAACACAAACGCTTGTGTTTATGGCATCAATTATCCTTCTCAAAAATGAATCAAATTGACACCCACTCATAATGTATTTAACATTATATTACGATTGTATACTCACAAGAGTTAGGCAGACTTTATTTAATAATTTATATTTACGTATTATTGGCTATTGTCATGATACTAGATTGACTTGGCTTGGGATTGAGTAGGTCGTACAAAATACAATAACAGCAATACAAGAGTACTCAAACACTTAGAAAAAGTCCCCTCCTGCTCATACCCAAATACTCGACCAACCCATCCTTTTTCCTACTAATCGGATATTCGATTAAAGAAAATAAAGGAGCCACTCCACCTAACTTGTAGTACTAGTTAGGAATACAAACGGTAGAGAGAGTCTAAAAATATTTGCTCGGTAGGTGGGCCAGTGTCCCCAGTCCCGAAAGGGTCGTTGGACGAAAGCCTCTTTGAGGGGTGGCCGTATTCTGAACGATATAGTGGTATTTTTGTAAACCTTTTTTTTTGATGACTTGGACAGAATTACGAACCTTTGGTAAATTACTCTTAGAGTTAAGCGATACTAGGTATATTCTTATTTGGTATTACTAGGTATATTGATTATATGTATATTGTTATTCCACTGAGCCATGTTATGTAATTGAATTGTTTTTTTTTTATTTTTTGTTTAGTTTATATTGGCATAACACTTTTCATTGTATTGTTTTGTGAATTACTGATTTTATGAGACACAATGGTCAACATTGTTATATTCTATTTTTATGTTAGTTATTATAATTTGACTTTGTATCGTTTTAATTAACTATAAATATAAAAAAAAGAAAACTAAAGTAATATAAAAAATCTCTGGTTATCCAATCTTTAAAAAATCACAGTTGGATAAACCAGGGAAAAAAAGCCTTGAAAAAAAGCAAATAACTACCCGATATGGTTCAAAAGTTCTGAACACACACATTTTGTCAACATACAGACCGGACATGACGTAACTATAGTTCAACAATACTATTTATTAAAGAGTCTTTTTAAACTACTTACTCGGAACATGGCCTTGAAACCTAGTTGCCGGCGGAAGAAACAAAACGAGTTTAACTTTTTCTACTCGATATTCAGTCAAAAAAGAGTATCTCATTGAGTTTACTAGATCAAGGTCAAAACATAAATTACCAATCGATATCTCATCGCATAGAAGGATATTAAATCAAATACCTGAGTTCAGGAACGTATTGACAATTTAAGAAGAAGAAAAAGCTTTTGCCCTTCAATGAGACAACTGTCAAGTAGATACTAATAAAAGTATGAATAAGCAACCAATTGGTCAAGTCAATGAACTGTTGAACGATCAAACAGTTCCTACACTTTTTGTTAGCTTCACCAAATTTATTTCGTAGTTCAAACTGTTTTTCACATACGTCAAGATTTTGTCGATTACGCTAAGATGACGTCAATGATTTAAATCAGTACGTCAGTAGCGTAAACATGATCATTTTTAATTATTTCAAGTTCATTGCTTCTTTATGAAAGTCAAAGTTGAATTTTAATCATTCCTTCTAATTCAAGATGTAGTGGAATATTTTCATCTATTTTATAACTACGATTCTTCGCACGTATATCTATTAGATATAGTCAAAATAAGTGGGTAAAAACCATGTAACTGAACACATCGTTGCAAAAGTGAAACCTGATTTTTTGTCTTATGTTGAAGTTGATATACTAGCACGATAAATTTCAGATTTTTATTTTTACATTATGTTGTCTACATTTACGTTTTTTTATAGTTACTTTATTAAGCAGACTCATACCAAAGAACCAATTCACTTGAAAGAAAATGGGCCAACTCACTACTACCGTTCCAGTTTACAGAATAACCCTCGGAACGGGTACCGACGGCGGACAATCCGTATTGCTGTTTTGATTAAATTTTGACAGAGAAATGCAGATTGTTCTTTTTATGCAGCACCGGAAAAATTGAACTGGACCGAGCTAAAAATATTTTTATTGACAACCCGTTTTGGCTGCAGTAGGGGTAGTCATTCTATGCAGTTATCTATTTCAAAAGTTTTATGTTTTTATAGGCTAGTGCCTCTGTGTGGCATGATAAATGATAAATGATTTTATTTCTGTAAGTTGGTTTGTACAAACTCTTTTACATGTCGATAATATTTTTTAAAACTAGATGAGGTCGGCGTTTCCTAACTGACTACTCTGAGAAGAAAGACCGAAACAAACTCAGAGGTCACAGTCTCTTTTAAAGTCCTGACAAAATCTTGGTTATATCATGTGCAGACCATGTAGACAGATGTCTGAAATGGTCTTTTGAGGAAAGAACCAGCCAGATTGAGTGGACCTGTCCAGTCAGTGCACGCATTTGTCAATAACCGAGCAGCTCAACTCAGAATTTAAGGAGCTCAACGATTCGACGAATAATACCAAAGAAAGGGCATTCGGGTAGGCCGCATAAACTACTCAAACTGCCAGACCATGAGTAAAAACTAACTAAGGTAAAATAAAAAAATCCACATAGTCTTCACATTCACAATAATAAAAATAAAATAATATAATACTTTAAAAAGTAAATATTCTTGTCATTGCAAGAAAACAAAAAAAATATCAAAATTAAAAACAAAATTCACGGTGCAAAATATAAAAAATCAAAATTAATTGGAGCAGCTCAATCCCAAGCCTTTTTAAGCATTATCTAAAGTTATGTGTCTAGATAATTAAGACAGTCGTACAACTTTCTAATCACTACAAGAAGTTTTCGATGTTAAGAAGAATTTAATCACTGCCCTTAATAATATCTCATAATAATATTTCAGTTAAAAAGAAAGAACAGAAAATACCTCAATAATGTAAGCATGAAAAACAATAATACATTTAAGTTATACTTGCTATGGTAAACGATACGGTACTTTATTGTAATGGTGCATCGAGCCATCTAAAGACCCGGTTAAACTAAGCATAACTATGACAAAAAAGAATCGCGGCAACGCCTTAACGGTTCATCGATCTCTTTAACATCTACTATCAAGAACAAAATAAAATAAACACATTCCAAAACTGCTAATGTTATAAACGTGAAAGTCAATGTCAAACATTCAAGCCATATGTTAACTTAATTGTAATTTACAATACAATTGCAATAAGTGTACACAACTGTAGCAAATCACAATGAAATATAATTTGTACTGTCCCAGCAATCGGTGTAACGCTCCACCGGTTGTCTCGATCTTGTCCCTGAAGTGTTGCGGTGTTTGCCCAACGCTTTCCTCATCATCCAAACTAAGAATAAACTTCTCGTATAAATAGCTTCGACAACAGCAAATCAGCACAGTCAATCAACAATCATGAAGTTGTTAGTAGCAGTGGCACTTCTGTGCTGCCTAGCCTTGGCATACGGTCGGGAGTTGGGTGAAGAGGAAAAGGACCTCGTGGCAGCAGCCAGTGGAAAGAGCAGTCATCATGAGTCAGGTGGCGGCAAGGAGCACCATGCCGATCACCATCATGAACATGGCGAGAAAGGACACAAAGGTCACAAAGGTCATCACCACCACCATAAAGGCGATCATGGTCATCATGGCAAGCACCACAAGGAAGGACATCACCACGAGCATGGCGGAGACCACAAGAAGCACTGGGACGAACATGATCATCATGGACATCATCATGAGCACGGACACCACCACAAAGGAGGCAAACACGGCCACCACAAGCATCATGACAAGGGTGAAAAGACCGACGGCTACCACAAGAAGTACCACAAGGACGAGTTCCACAAGGACCATCACTTCTACGATGACCACCACAAGGAAGGCAAGCACCACAAGCATGGACATCATCACGGACATCATGAAGACAAGGGAGGACATCACAAGAAGGGTGGTCATCACGAACATGGACACCATGAGCATCATCACGGCAAACACGGACACCATGACAAGCACCATCACGACGAAGACCACAAGGGACACAAGGGACACCACGGTCACGAAGAACACCATCATCATCATCATGATCATGGCAAGAAGGGAGGTCATCACGACCACAAGGATTGGGGTTTCCATCATGGAAAGCACTGAATTGCCAAAAATATGCTGTGATACTATTTTTTATTTTTGTTACGGGTTTTTGTTAGTTTTTTATAAATTATTGAATAAGCATCGTTACAAAAATGTGCAAATAAAGTTGTTATATTTTTACTGATTTGTTTGTTTTTACCTTAATACAAAAGCAGTTTAATTAGAAAGCTTGAAGAGACATAGATATTTATACGAACTTTTCAACACATAAATATTGTTAGGATAAAAACTTGGGTAATTTTTTTTTTTAATCAGTCTTAAAAGAAAGAACTATTAAAAAAATATGTTATAATTTAAAATAATTTCTTGAATCACGATTCAAACCATATAAACGAAAAAAAATAAAAACTGAAGAGTTTTTTTGCACCAAACATCTCGCAAACTGCAAATATTAGTAAAAGAAAAATATGTTTTTTTATTTTACGTTCAACATACACACAAAACACAAAGGCACAAAGACTAAAAAGTTATTGATTAATAAGAATAATATGTATGTGAAAACGGGCAGGTCCTTATTTGTAACTTGTAGACCAAAAGACCGAATTTTAAATATGAATGTACATAGTAAGATGTTGTAATTAAAATGCGATCCTAAAAAAACACGCCTGCCTTGCAAAAAGTGAACTAAAATATTCAAATAAAATATTCAAGTAAAAAAACAAGCTAAATTATTTTATCAGTAAATATTAAAATCTTTTAAGTACATACCTTGTGCCCATTCAACACTAAAATCATTTACCTTGTTTTTAACAAGCTTTTATTAGCTTGGTATGTATGTATCTATGTAACAGAATTTTTGAACGTGATTTTCACCATCGTCGAAACGTCGGCTTAATTTGAAACTTTACACTTTGCATCAATCGTCCTTGATAAGTCAATGCAATAATTTAAATAGTATATCGCATTGATTAGCAATTGAACTAAAAAGATAAATAATGATTTAAAAACAAATGAAATACGCTTTAATAGAAAACCAAACTAAAGATGGAAACTAATTTTCAATAAATTTAAATTAAGAATAGTGTATAATATTGTAAGAAAGCTTGTTTTTTTAGTTTTTTTTAACTATTAGTTTTAATTTTTAGTTCAACGTATATTACATATATAAATATAATTCACTATTTGAAAAGGCAGGCGTGTTTTTTATTATTTATTTCAAACCGTTTAGTAATAAAACGATATTTTTGGAAAGGCACAAGTGCCACAAAAGAAAACTTATTTTTTTTAGGAAATCTATATCGGGCAAATAACGCAAAGCTACTTTTATTTTGGTTTTTTAATTGTGATTAAGATCTCTGAGGTGATTTAGTTCTTCCAGAGACTTTTTTCAAAAAGCTTGTCTTCAAGAAGTAAGCGTGGAATCGAATAAGCCTATTTTTATAACGTTTTCTATGGGATATTGAATAATACCTACTGTTCATCTTCTATATCATCATTTCAGCAGAAAGACGTCCACTGCTAGACATAGGCCTACCCCAAAACGTTGCTATACTGATCGGTCCTGTGCGTTCTGCATCCACCACTCCCGCAACCTTGACCAGGTCGTCACTCCACTTAGAGAGAGGCCTTCGAACGCTGCAGCTGCCGGTACGCGGTCGCTATTCCAGAACTTTTTGACCCCATCAGCCATCCGTACTGTGAGCAATGTGCCCTGCCCACTGCCACTTAAGTTTGGAAATTCTTCGGGCTATGATGGTAAGCTAGGTTCTCTTGCGGATATCGTCATTTCTTATTCAATTACGCGAGGAAACTCCGAACATAGCTCTCTCCATTGCCCTTCAGTTGACTTTAAGCCTTCAGTTGAGGACCATTGTGAGCGCCCACGTCTCTATCCCGTAAGTAATCACAGGCAACACGCCCTGGTCATAAACTTTCGTCTTAAGACACTGTGGTAAGTTAGACGAGAAGACACCGCGCATCTTCCCGATGATGCCCAGCGGAGTCAGACTCGACGGTTGACCTCTTTCTCCAAGTTAGACATACCTATCTGGATTGTTTGTTCCAGGTACTCGTAGACATAATTGTCCACAGCATCGAGTGTAGAGTCTCCGACTTTGATAGGAGTGGGTGCAACATGGGCATTCAACATCACCTTGGTATTGTCCATCTTCTTTTATAGAACCAATCTTTGGGAAGCTCTACTGAGGTCATCGAGCATTGTTCTGAAGTCTTCCATGATATCAACCATGACCACTATATCGTCGGCAAACCGAAGGTGAATGATGTACTCGCCATTGACGTTGATGCCTAGCTCTCTTCAGTCCAGAACCTTAAACCTTCAGTGCGGCAGAGAACAGTTTCGGAGATATGACGTCTCCCTGTCTCACATATGGTTCCATGGTCTGATCCTGAAGTCGGACTGACATGGCAGCGATTTTGTACAAACACTTTTAATACCTCGATGTAGTCGGTAGTCGATTTGGCACAGTTGGAGAAACTGCATTACAGCCCACGTCTCTATCTAATCGAAGGCTTTCTTGTTGTCCACAAACACTAAGCAAAGAGGCAGTTTATACTCTTCGGTCTTCTGTATAATCTGCCGCAGCATATGTATGTGGTCTACGGTGCTAAAGCGTTTTCGGAAACTGGCTTGTTCGGGAGGCTAGAAATCGTCAAACCTGCGCGCAACACGATTCGTGATGACTCTTGAAAACAACTTGTAAACATGGCTAAGAAGTTAGATGGGCCTATAATTGTTTAATCTGGCACTGGCGCCCTTCTTAAAGAAGAGTACCACCAAACCCCTGCAATATGCCTGTGGCACTTTCCCTTTGAGAAATAGCTTCAAAAGGGCCTTAAGTACTTAACAATTTATTTTTTTCATTAACCGTGAAGGAAAACATCGTGCGGAAACCTGGACTTACATAATTAGTGTCTAAATGTCTGTCTAAAATAGCCAAGTCAGATACCTGTGGGGTTCCCAGAGGCGGCTTAATAAACTCTAACACCAGAAGTGGCCAAATCCTCACACCAAAAGAAAAAGAAGCTGTTAAGAAGTTATGGCGGAATTAAGAAACTCACAAACATACATGAACCCTGAAAACATAACACTCCTTTTTTGGGCAGTTGTATAATAATGTCGATTTTCGTTAACAGAGACTTACACTAGTTTCGGAATCATTTGAAGATCAGCATCAAAGAAAAGTTTATAAGAAAATTCAACAGGAACGTGAGACCAAGAACATATTTTCAGTAATATGAACTTAAACTCTGCTCAGTAATTATTTTTTAACTGAGCTGTAAGTAATTTATGATGAGTCAGCTATAATCCAAATTCGCATTTTATCTACCACTATTGAACATGTAAGATGAATTCTAAAATTGAGGCAGGCTGAAAGTTACTGAGAAAATTGATATTCATGTGTTGTGGTAGATAAAAAGACTAGCCATGAACGCAAGTCATAATTATTAAAGTGCACGAGTGTGTGACCAAACACAAGTACACTCTATCTTACTTTACTATTACTGTCCAATGGGACGACAATTTTCTACGACTGAAATGAAATCAGGCGCAAGATCAAGGACTTTTTCGAAGTTCGAGGATATCAAACCAACTTTCAAATGCCGTGCTGCCACTGAGAAATTCCCAGTAGAAAACCATTTTTTTAAAAATCTGTCATTGATGTCGCCCGCTCTGGGTGAAGCATGAGGGTGTGTCAGATTTATACTGACTAAAACTCACCCGTGTTTCTTCAGTTACTCGTGTCAGGTCCGCGTTAACTCTCTTTCAAATGTATCCCCTGACATGAGAAACCTGAGAATTAAACGCAGAATCCCACAGTGCCCATCAACAGCGGCTGCCATCGCGGGACCAACTGGACAGTAACAATCTAGGGAAACCTCAGAAGAAACAATAAAATAATTATAAGAAGGATGTTACTTAATAAGTTTTAATGGCTAGAAAGACAGTGAATATAAATACAGATTACACACTGGCTGCTTAAAATGTTTGGAAAATAAAGCCTTGATAAATGGACGATAGAAACATATGTTTAATTATTGTATCAAAGAAAGAAAAAACATACATAGACTGATAAACATATTACCCTTCTTTGCTTCGCTCAGTCGGATAAAAAGATTTGCACAAAGATATAAAGAACAGTTGATTGATAGCGCGTCAGTAGTAACTATGGTTTTGTTACCACCGATAAGCAAGCGAAGTAAAGCCTCATACTAAATTGAAACTTTTTACTACGCTAGATCAGTTTTAGGATCAAAGTATAAGGTACCACTGACTTGCGGCCGACTGTATTTCCTCTTCTAGCATATGTTGTTCATCAACATTACCCATAAGAGGAAATGTGGGCAGATAGCTCCGACTAAATTTCCTTTGTAAAAACTGATAATTGGAGGTTTGGCTTTCACCTATTTCCTCCTTCAATATTGGACCAATTTTAAAGATATTCCATAAACTGGCAAAAAAAGACTCTATGTTTTTATTTTTTCATTTAGAGTTTTCAAATTTGTACAAAAAGGTTGACAGCGTGATTTTAAGCAATTTAAGAGGGTTCTAGTGCTTCTAAATATCATCAAAAAAGAAAACATAGAGCCATAGTTTTTTTTTTTTTCAATTTATGTAATATCTTTTAAATTGGTCCAATATGCGAGTTGGTGGAAATAGGCGAGAGCCAAACCTCGAATTACGTCTGCGCACGCATTTCCTCCTAATACTATAAGATGAACTATTCAATCTATCGGCATAGCCTTTTCCCAACTATGTTCCAGCCTAACCGGGTGCAGCTGTGTACCATTATTTTATATAAAATGACTGACTATCTGTATCTGACCTCCATAACCCATTAACTGGGTAACACGATACCACTTTGGCAAGACTGCTGCCCAATTTCCTGGTTACTGACTATCTGCTTCTTATTTCTTGCTGCTTTCTGACCTCCAATGACAATAATAAATCGCGCGTTATGGAAGGCGGCGTTGCAAAAATAAAATACATTAAAAAAAATATGAATTACACGCAAACAACAACATGCCATCGGTGATTGATTAGGACTATTTACAAGATCTGTTACTAGACTTCATCAGTGTACTAGGCATTGGCAAACTTCCAATATTTAGAGGAATGTATGCTACTAATAGAGCTCTCTAGACTATTTTGATGAGATGAGCAATTATTATGTAGAAAAATTGGATTTTATGACTTTAATATACATATTTAAATCATCATCTTCCTGCACTTATCCCATTTTACCTGGGGTCGGCGCAACACGTTTTCTTCTTCCATCCTGTCCCTTCTCACGCCATCACTGACTCCCTTTTCTTTTATATCACTCTTCACACAGTCCATCCATCTATTCTTTGGTCTTCCACTCCCTCTCCATCCATCCGCATTTATTAATTACTCTTTTAGTAACATGCGTTTCATCCCCCCTCATCACATGACCATACCAGTACAAACGGTTTCTATTCAACTTTACTGACACTGGCGCCACTTTCAAACTTCCTCTAATATACTCATTTCTCACCTTATCCATTCTCGTCACTTCGCACATGCATCTCAACATTCTCATCTCTGCTACATGCAATATCTTTTCATCCATCTTTTTCACAGACCAGCGTTCTGATCCATACAGTATGACAGGTCTATTCGCAGACTTATTTGTAGAATATACATACTTAAATATATTATACTAAAATAAAGCTAACAGTTTAAAGACAATGAAACGTGAGAATGTGTGCATCCTAATTTTATCGCTGCAAAAATAACAACACACTTTCAACATTCTGAAAACTATAATTATCAGCAAATCGGAAAAGTCCGCGAAATACTGAAGACAACTCAAACTAATTTCGCGCGGAAGCCATTTACTCTTGACCCTGAAATGCCGCGACGCTTACACAACGCTTTCCTCATCATCTAAACTAAATTAATACTATAAATAGCTTCTACAATATCAGATCAGCACAGTCAACCTGCAATCATGAAACTGATAGTAGCAGCGGCACTCCTGTGCCTAGCAGTGGCCTACGCTCGGGAGTTGGGCGAGGATCAGAAGGATCTCGTGGCAGCAGCTACTTCCCACAAGGGAAAAGGAGGTGGCGGCGGCGGCAGCGCTCACGAAGAAGGCGGTGGTCATCACCACCACGCTGACCACCATCACGATCACGGACACAAGGGACACAAAGGCCACAAGGGCCACCACCATCACCACAAAGGTGACCACGGTGACCACGGCAAGCACCACAAGGGAGAGCACCACCACGAACATGGCGGCGATCACAAGAAGCATTGGGATGAGCACGACCACCACGGACATCATCACGAACATGGTCATCACCATAAGGGAGGCAAACACGGCCATCACGAGCACCACGACAAGGGAGAGAAGACCGACGGTTATCACAAGAAGTACCATAAGGACGAGTTCCACAAGGACCATCACTTCTACGATGGCGACCATAATGAAGGCAAGCACCACAAACATGGACATCATCACGGACATCATGAGCATAAGGGAGGACACCACAAGAAGGGCGGTCATCACGAACATGGACACCACGAAGGTCATCACGGTCATGAAGGACACCACCATAAGGGTCATCACGATCATGGTGACCATGGTCACAAGGGTCATCACGGTCATGACGAACATCATCATCATCATGATGATCATGGCAAGAAGGGAGGTCATGAAGGACACAAAGACTGGGGATTCCATCACGGAAAACATTGATACTCCAAAACTAGACTGTGATTTTGTTATATATTTTTGTTACGAGTTTTTGTTGATTTTTTATAAATTATTGAATAAGCATCGTTACAAAAATGTGCGAATAAAGTTGTTATAGCATTATTTTATTGGTTTTCTTTGGCTGACTTTTCTGAATTCTGAAGTTGATTGGGTAATACCAATTGTAAAAAACTTATTAAAGCTAAAAAAAAAGAAAATGATGTAAGCTATCTCGTCTATTTATAAGCTTCAAATTCAAAATACCAAGATACTTACTGATTACAAATATAAAAAATTGCACATTATTATTTAGTTTTGCAAATAAATAATAAAAAAACCTATAGAAACTAATCTGCATGCCAAATGTGAGCTTTTACAAACATGGTTTGGCTCTCTGTTCAGTAAAAGTGATTTTACAGTAAAATTATAATTAAAAGTTTTAAACGTTTCCGCAATATCCACATACTAAAAAAAAACATTTCTTTTAGTATTTCTAAATTAATTACAAACCGAAATTGCTAATTTAAATATAATTACCATGAAAATCAAAACTGGCCCCACATAATTACGTTCGTAACAATCTGACCGTAATCAATCTTGCCAAAAAGATCACCTGTCCCTTCGGATTAATAAGGGGAATTCGTATGTGGCTAATTTCAAATCCTGGGTAATAGATGACTCTGTGCCATAGTCACTTGGGCAGTTGTAAGCTTAGCTGGATTTAGGGATATTTTTATGGGATGACATTTTTTATTTAATGGGTGTAGTAGGTCCCGACAAAATAAAACAATTTGAGAAAAATAACTACTGTTATTCTACTACTTATGACTATCGGCAAACGTAAACTAGGATCTTAGGTTAGATGAAGTAACAATCATAGTAAGATGGCTGGTGGAAGTAGGATAAGAGTTGCCGATAATCGTAATGAATAACGCGCAAAAAAGAGTCCTGATTCCACATTGGATGGTAAGCTGATGATAATAATGATAATCAGTATGACCAGTATAAAAATGGAAGAAACAAAATACAAAATGACGGATTGTAGATACATCCCTACGTATGCAATATACCTAAACAAATAAAAGAAACGTCACTTTAGCTTCGTACAGTAGACATATTATACCAAAAGCAAAAGTTTGTGAGTGGCCATTCGAAGCGTGTTAGTTGAACTTTAGTAGTTAACTGTCTACTAAAATATAATTAAAATAATTTAGTATCTTATTATCATCATTCATTTTGGTCTTTTGATCCGATGGGTCGTAAACTTGACGAGACACAATATAAGTTTTATTGTTACGACAGCTATAACCGTTCAGTATCTAAGACGTTGTTACCTGTGATAATGAATCAGTAACATTCGCTTGTGAACGCATTGCATTCTTACTGTCCATTTACTGTGGGTGTTGACTTTGAATACATCCCTCGGGTACGGGCACAAATCTTTCCTATTGTCTTTCCCGTTTTGTATTTTTGTGAGTTGCACTAAGCTTTATGTCATATTTATTTCAGATTTATCCATTGTAATATTTTGCAAAACTATTCTACTTCCACAGTAATCGATCTTGCACTAGACAAAACAATATTCACCTAAGGCTTTGTTATCTCTTCTCAATATTCTCTAAGTAACTAACAAGTAATTGCCTTAAGAGTCGATCCAATAATTCGCTCTTTATCCAATTACTCGGTGTCTACTAACAAGATCTTAAGAAAATAGATTGGAGCAAAATTTACGGGGGCCCAAGTAAGGGCTCTAAGCTAAAATAACGTTGTAGACAAGTCATAGATTACAATACAATACGTTCAAATACATATTAGATTATTCTAGACCTTTTTTGGGTTATGGTACCAATTACAACGAGTGAACAAAGTAGTTGGACATTTATGGTAATTTTTATTTTAAACGCAGTATAAACTCGGTAAACGCAAAGGTTAAGTACTAGGTCCCGTTTGCCAGGTACAATATTTGGTGATAAAGTGATAAAACAAAAAAGGAGCTTCAAAACTTTTTATGTTACTATTTTTACCCGGCTGCAAGGAAAGGGTCATGTTTTTCGCGCGTATCTTGTATGTAAGTAAGTATGTTTGTATGTTTGTATGTATGTAATATTCTTTATTACCTCTTATCTTTCAAACCACTTGACGGATTTTTATAAATTAAACATCGTTTTTTCTTCGCAACCCATCGAGTTGGGTATTAAAATGAAGGGTTTTTAAAGGTGATTACAAAAATATATACCACTTATATGTTTAAAAGTATTTATAAAAAAAAATATTCACTAAAAAGTTGTAAATAAAAAAAGCTAATTTAAAAATCAAAAACAGTCTGAGGATATATATTCGCGAACTGCCTGATCCTACGACAGCACAGCATGATTTTTCTTATTTACAGCTTTTTAGTTCGCTTCTTAAACAGTCGGGTTTTTTGATTTTTTAGTTAGCTTTTTTTATGGTATATTATATTACCATGAAAATATGCATTATTGAGGATAACTGCAAACCTAATCGTCAGATCGATCTTGATCAAATTGATCTTGATACAGGATACCATACTAGGAGCACCAGCTTTCAAATAAAAAATTATCATTAAAATCGGTTCACCTAGTAAGAAGTTTTGAGGTAACACACAAAAAATACAGTCGAATTGAGCACCTCCTCCTTATGAAAGTTAGTTAATAATCTAACAAAACAATATGGCAACGATTTAAATATATAATAATCTCTTACACTAACTTTTTATGGTTTCCAAAAATTAAATAAACTGAATGCAAAGTTTAATATTTAGTGAGTCGTCGTAATTTTCTTATCTTGATCCGAATTAATTTGGGAAGTCCTCTATCTCCATTCAAACCATAATATTATCTCTAACATGATCCATCCAACCTTGGTTTGGTATCAATGCTGATGAACATGATGATGTTATTTGTAAGTAATTTATTCTTATTCTTATTCTTTATTGTACACAAAAAACATAAAGACACAGATACAATAGGACAGCTTATGTACAAAGGCGAGCTTAACCCATAATTGGGTTCTCTTACAGCAAACCTCAGTTGCATTTAGAAATTTGCATATGAGGACAGTACATACAAGTGCACAACAAAATTTATAAAAACACTTAATATTTTAAATTCTTACATACTAAATAAACTTACACAAATACGTGTACAACACACAATGTATAAACTAATACATATATATTACATAATACAACCAAAAACTTTGCCTCATGCTGACAGGAAATGACACTTTATCATCCTATTTGTTCTATATCTACTTTTACTTACTTTTGCTGCTTTTCCCAAGACCCGCTGTAACTGCCAACCTACCTTCAAACTAATATAGCGAAGTCTGCCGCCAAGTTCACCCATTTGCTGGCAGTAACTGCTAATGTTTGACCTTAACTCTAGTGACGTAGTGCAAACTTCAGCAATGTAGTAAATATATTTAATTGCAATGAAATCACAGCACAAATCTGGATTGTTAGGATGGAATAAGAAGCTTTGTGTGAAACTAAATACGAAGGATAGAGACTTGCTAATTTTCAATTTAACCCGCTTACTTAAATATTTGGACTAAAACTCATTTTAGTAACAAGAAAATATATTGATTTCGAATTTCATCACACAAATATTGTAAAAGATAAAGTTTCTGTTTGTACTAAAAACTAAAGAACGGATCTAGATGAATTTTGGAACAGAACGGGATGGATTATAGTCAGGAATAGCACATAAAAATACTTTTTATCCCGGGAATACGGTCCCTTGGGATAATTTTTAACTTTCAAGAGGGCGAAATCGCTGGCAGAAGCTAGTTGTTTTATTGACATTCTCAAACCCTTATTCGAAAGCAGTCTACAGGTAGGTAAAACAAAAACCTAAAACTATAAAAAAAAAAATACTACCGTCCAAAACAAAACACTAAAAAAGCGAAACATAACTTTCTTTTCGGAAGTCCGTGACTTTGGTATCTATTTTTTATCGTTTTTGACACTGAAATCTGAAAAAAAAGTTATCATTTGCTTTGAAGTGTTTGTTTTGGAAGTTGTTTTTTTTTTAAAGATTGTTTTTTCTCTTTTCAGGTTTGGTATATTACCATGAAATTACGCATTGTTAAGGACTTGATCAAATTGATCTTGATAAATGGGACCACATGAGAAACAGCAGATTCAAATAAAAATAGAATCATCAAAATCGGTTCACCTAGTAAAAAGTTCTGAGCTAACACACATAAAAAAGCGTGTTAAAAATACAGTCGAATTGAGAACATCCTCCTTTTGAAAGTCGGTTAATAATCTAACAAAACAATATGGCAACAAGGTAAATATATAATAATCTCTTACTATAATAGATTACATTTGGACACAGTGAATTCTTTGTGATATATGCAAATCAGGCAAGTACGTGAAATACTGAAGACTTTCATATTACACGGCTCGCGAACCCATTTATATGCTTTGCATTGTAAGTCATTAGCGTCAGCGCATTTTTTAGTCAATTTTAAATGGCTAAATTTGCAACCTGTGCTCGATACTGTTAAGATCTTTGTTTTTTATTTATTTTGATGGTATGAATATATCATTGAATTGTTTCTAAGGGACTTGTCGAGCCGCCTCCAGTAGCGCGTGAATCTGGCTTGTTGGAGTTGCAGTGGTTGAGAATGATGTAACACACACCATTTCTTTATCTCAGTTATCATTGTTACATTAAACAACAAAGTAATATTTAGTCGTTATAGTTGTATTGGTTTTCTGAAGCAATAATACAGCGGTCCCTAAAAATACTACTTAGGATGAAAATAATAATAGTGAATTCTCGCTTAACGTTTTTAACTTGATCCATAGTTATCTCGGGGTTGAGACCGTGTCAAAACTATCATTTATTTATTTCCTCGAACTGGAACGCCTTGCAGCAAGTACACCAATGGATCACAATCTTATAATAAACTCACTATAGAAGTCCAGTTTTCCTCACGATGTTTGCCTTCACCGTTGTCAGCGATGTCAAAGATAAACTTAGAAAGTCCATTATGATTTGAAAAAAAATCTTTTTCACAAAAAGATAGTACCGACTTCCAATTATCAAAACAAAAAGTGAAAAATTTCTTTTTTTTTGGCAGTCGGTGTCTTTTAGTTGTACCTACCTAATAGTCAAGTAGTTACATAAGGACCTATATTGTCAGAATAGATAACCCGAATATCATGAAACTGAACATAGCCGGTGAAATGAGAGTGTACCAAGTTGAACGGTACACATCTGCGTACCCCTTTAGTTAGAGTGTACTGGCGTGATGTTATATTATTAAATAACAATAAATAGATATGCGATTGCAGCAATCCTTAGAAATTTTCCGTTACTTATTGAAGGTTTATGTTGTATATCGCCGAAGTTCTTCATCAAATCTTAACCAAATTAAAATGGGACCAATTTCGGAATATTCTCTTTCAAACAAAAAAAGCACTTTCAAAATCGGTTAAATTGATGGAGATATCGGTGAAAATACATAAAAAAACCGGCCAAGTGCGAGTCGGACTCGCGCACGAAGGGTTCCGTACTTGGTAAATTGCGGTTTACGATTTATGACGTATTAAAAAAAAACTACTTACTAGATCTCGTTCAAACCAATTTTCGGTGGTAGTTTACATGGTAATGTACATCATATATTTTTTTTAGTTTTATCATTCTTTTATTTTAGAAGTTACAGGGGGGGGGGACATTTTACCACTTTGGAAGTGTCTCTCGCGCAATTTATTCAGTTTAGAAAAAAAATATATTAGAAACCTCAATATCATTTTTGAACCCTTGACACGTATGGGTTTGATGGAAAAAAAAATTTGTTTCAATTTCAAGAATGGGGACCCCCAAAATTTATTGTTCTTTATCTATTTTTGAGTGAAAATCTTAATGCGGTTCACAGAATACATCTACTTACCAAGTTTCAACAGCATAGTTCTTATAGTTTCAGAAAAAAGTGGCTGTGGCATACGGACGGACAGACAGACAGACAGACATGACGAATCTATAAGGGTTCCGTTTTTTACCATTTGGCTACGGAACCCTAAAAACAAACATTAAGTCGAACATAGAACCTACTCCTTTTTGGTAAGTCGGTTAAAAAGTAACATTTTTACTTTTCTTTTTGTAATGAACGGTCTAGGCATCTAATTAGCTGGCTAATTTAACAGATGGCTGCGACATATACACATGATTACGTATAATGGAAATAACCTTGCTCTAAGAGCTTAAGGTAGTTCCCCTGATCCATGGTACGCACGGTGGCATACAACATGAAGCATCGTTCAAGCATATCCTTTGAGTGCGTTCACTTTGTGTATTGTTACGTCACATTAATGTCCTCAAAACACACGCATAAGTTAAATAGCTACTAGTGTATCTTATCAAATATAAAATAATTCATTCAAAAATATTTTAAATAAGCTTTTTTTCGTATTCTTCTCAGCAAACCCTTTCATTTGATATCCACACCATGGCAGTGAACAAAAAATAACTAGTCCGCCATATTAGATTTAGAACGACGTCACTTTGCTAACCATGCATTGTCATCCAAACTTAACGTGTATGCAAAAGTTCATCTTAATCGGTGCAGGATATATTGCAAGTTAAATAAAAGCTTGTAAAAAATGCTACTAATCCAGGTAAGACTACTGCATAGTCGCTCATCGCTTCTAATTTGATCCACAGTAATCCTGTGCCTGATCCATGGTACGCAGGGTGTCATAGTAACATGAAGCATCGTTCAAACGTATCCTTTGAGTGCGTTCACTTTGCTCATTGGAACGTCACTTTACTGACAACTGCAATACGAATATGTACTTATACGTATTTGTCGTACATTTCTGGGTACTCGAAGTTGTGTGATGTATGAAGTAATGAAACGTGCGATGTTGCCTTGGATGTAAATAAATATATTTTCTTTGCATTCAATTTTTTCTTGGATTTTAAAAGCAAACAAGGAGTTATTACAAAGAATCACCAAAATTTTAAAAGAAACTGTTGTGTGCATATTATCTAATAGCTTTAAAAAAATCTTGTTTTGTGTTTGGAAGCTGAAGTTATTGTGAGTTAGACCAACCGCCCCCTCTCACTTTCAATAGGTACCAACCTAGTTCTTTGCTATAAATACAGCTTGCCAACAAATATATTTATATAGATATACAAGTTAAATTACAAAATCAGAAATTGAAGACATTTTACTTTTTGAAAATAACATTATTCAAATGCCGTCCTTCGCGGGTCTGGCATGAAAACGTCCCTCAGGATTTGAGTAGCCCAGACCTCTCGAGCCTTTTCCTGAAAATAAATATCATATCATAAAATTGCATATGTATACCACAAAAGATTAAGCAGAGACTAACACTTTTATTATACCATCATAAACCCAATTATGTTTAATTTTATCATAAATTCCAGATGAAAAGTCCTAATAAAACTTTGAAAGCCCTGGGCATCAAACCCAGTAACCCCATGCGCACCATAAAGCTTGCAATGATGAAAAGCATTTCAATAAATTTCATCTTTATCAACAACATTTCAGGTGAAAGTCGTCCACTGCTGGTCATAGGCCTCCCTCAAGCGTTGGCACACTGATTAGTCCTGAGCATTTTGCATCCACTGGGTGCCCGCAGCCTTGACCAGGTCGTTACTCCACATAGAGGAAGGCATTCCAAAGCTGCGTCTTCCTGTACGCGGTTGCTACTCTAGAATGTAAACACTGCTACTTAAATTTGACAATTATTCGGGCTATGTCGATAAGTTTGGTTCTCTTGCGGATGTCTTTCTTTTCTGATTCGATCATGCCGCCGCAATATCATCATCACCAAAATCAAAATAGCTGGAATGGGATTGGTGATGTGTGTGAGAGCAGGGGTGGCCCAGTGGTATCGGCCGCGACTTACAAGTTGTAGGTTATGGGTTCGAGCTCAGGCAGGCGCTTTATTTTGTGTAAATTATTTCTTCACCACTGCTCTCAAAACGGTGAAGGAAAACATCGTGAGGAAACCGGCATGTCCTAGAACCAAAAATTCGAAGACATGTGACATCCACCAACCCGCACTGGGCCCGCGTGATGAATTACGGCCCATTCCCTCTCACAGAGAGGAGGCCTGTGTCCCAGCAGTGGGAACATTAATAGGCTGATGATGTGATGTGATGTGTGTGGGATTGTGATCGAACCTATTCAATCTATCCCCAACAAAATAGTAATAAATAATTTATTTGTAACATTCAAATTAACAATTTTCTCTTAATCTAAGTTGAACAATGACAATGAAGTAAGTATCTAATACTAATCATGCTTAAGAGATTACGTTGACGACTGTACTAGTATAAACTGTGTCACAGTCGACATCGATCGAATTAAATCTAACACTAATGAAATCTGTATAAGTTACAGACACTTGTCTGGAACCAATAGAGCAATTCTGGCCACTTACTCGAGTTAGTTGCCAGAACTACATCACTATTTAACTATTTGCCCGATATTTGTTCTTATTGCTGTTCTATGGAATAGTCGAAACTCTTTTATAGTAAACCGGTTTAGTTTTTTTGAAGATTTTTTTTTTGTTTCGAAACAATTCCAGACCGAAACTTGTTAAAATATGCTTAATGAACTGAATTAAGACAGATTTGACATTTCAGATTCGAGACTTCGACGGCTATGTTGCAACCCCTTCTAAGTAGAGGCAAGCTTGCCAACAGGCGGTAAAAAAAACCGAGAAATTTAACACGAAAAAACTCAACAACACTCTGAACGCATCACGTGAATCAAATCCACTTGGTAGTACTAAATAAACTAGTAAAATATATTATTTTAAATTAAATTGTAAGTCAACGAACCATGAAGAAAAATCGATAGTATTTTTTTCGCATGACTGTCAGAGCAGTAGGTAATTCTGCTAATAGGACATTTTGCTTTAGATCATTTTGAGAATAGGACGATATGCTCATAGGACGTTTTGCGAATACATAGGACATTTTCATACAGAGTCTTGTAATAACCATAATTGGAAT
This sequence comes from Orthosia gothica, assembly GCA_949775005.1. NCBI lineage: Eukaryota > Metazoa > Arthropoda > Insecta > Lepidoptera > Noctuidae > Orthosia > Orthosia gothica. The sequence continues at coordinate 14,241,325 of OX459054.1, read as the reverse complement.
ATGATCGTATCTAATTCTCCCCAGCAAAGTACATCAATGTTCTAACTCTAATGAAATTGGTATAAGTTACAGACACTTCTCTGGTACCAATAGAGGTAAGTGGCCAGAACTGCAACGCTAGTTAACTACTTTTCCGATATTTGTTCCTAATGCTGTACTACGTATTAGTCGAAACACTTGTAGTATTCGCGTTCAGTACATAGCTTGAGCTCCTGATGAGTATTGTAAACTGTTTTTGTATTATATATTTATTAAAACTTTATGCACAAGTACAAAGGCTGACTTAGTACTTAAGACATTTTCTGACTGTCGACCTTTGGGTAGTGCGGAGATAAAACGTAGCAGTTGCAACTATATGAAAGAGAAAAAAGAAAAAAATAGTCCAGAATTAACAAGATATATTGCCTGATTCATCTTTTATAAGGTTTTAATTTGTAACTTGCTTCTGCCAGCGGCTTGACCCGCGTAAATGTCGAAAATTATCCCGATGGAACATATTCCCGGGATAAAAGTATCCTCTGTGCTATTCCTGACTATAATCTATCTCTGTGCCAAATTTCATCCAGATCCGTCCAGCCGTTCGAGCGTGATGAAATAACAAATATACAAACACACACACAAACACTCATAAACTTTCGCCTTTATAATATTAGTGCGAAGTGTGATAGTGTGATTTGATCTTATACGTATTTATACTTTGGCAACTCATGCCTTTTGAAACTTTGAAATATAATGGAGATTTTTTTTTAGTCGCCATCTCAGTCCATTCTCCTTTTTATTGGTGCTTCTCTTGCAGTTCAATGTGGAGACTAAACTAGAGCATAAAGCCAGGTACAAAAAACTTAACCTGAGCGACCGCGCTGAGGGCTACTATGTGGGATCGAACCTCGGCTCAGGGCGTCGCTGGTGGACAACAAGGGCTGGGTCATGATTATGTGATTCTACCATCCGTTTATAAAGTGCCTATGTGGAGAAGAACCGACAATCCATTTTGATAGCGAAATCATCCTTTATATAGCATGTCCATCGTATTCGTGGTTTTCCCTCTATAACTATCAATGTTCCAACTCAAAACTCTTTTCATGATATTTTCCACACGTTCCTTCCTCCCCCCCTATTTCATGCACAACGTTTTATGATAACCGATATCCACACAACTGGTTTATAGTTCTTGGACGCCCTGAAGTTGGCGCCAACGTCTGCGCAATAGTAAATCACCGATCCGTGCCTTGCGCATCGGAAAGCTAACTTCAGATCATGTAGCCAAGTTGACAATCTACAATCGATAACGCTAGTAGAAATCGAATCAATGTATGGGAATGACACGTGTTCAGACGATACAAATAGAAGGCGTTAACGATTGTAGAAACAGATTCGATACGAAACTTTTGTAACTTGGCCAGGAGGGCAGAGTGGCCAAGAAGTTTCGCAAGCACTATACCTTAGCAAGCACCTTAATTTCCCCCACTTAATCTTATCTTGAATTGACATAAAGAGAAGAAATACAACCTTAATGAATAACCTCTTTAGTATTTGTAGCAACAGAATCTAATCTAATAGCATCAATTGGAATACTTCGATGTCTAGTTAGTTTTAGAGCAAGCCCAGGGAGTGGGAATACAAATCGCTTTTGTTATAAAACTGTAAGTCTTAAGCACATTTTGTAGTCTCCCATTGACTGTTTAACGAACAAAGTCGGTAATCGTTGCGATAGTTTAACCTGTTAATTTACTCGTGTGGATATATTTGGGATTTTTAATTAGAAGTTCCGTATTTGGTATGAATTATGAGACAGAATACGAAAAAACAAATTATTATACAAATTAAAAACTCGACTGCAAAAAAATCATTAACTGAAAAGAAAAAAACAAGTACTATGTAAACTTAATTTATACATTAAATATTATGAGGCCAGATAATCATTTTTGAGCAGTTGGGTTTTTTTGATATTTTGTTTTTTATTTTGGTTTAATTAATGAACGAGTTCTCCTTGTGGTAAAAGGTTATTTATTTTGCAATCAAAGTTAAGCTTATCTTCAATTTATGCCATAGTAACATAAAATGTGTTACGATATACATATATATAATATTTTGTAATGGTCTATTGAGTAGTTTTCTTTTGATACCCATATGTTTACGACAACAAAGCCATTTTGGCTGTAGAGCGTATCATAGAAATGGATATACACACATACATACGCTGGAAAAACATTACCCTCCCGCAGTCGGGTAAAAATGTAACGAGGCAAGTTTTTCTTACGAATGTTATGAGCGTAGGGAAGTCTAAAGAAACAATTGAAAGATTGGGTCGAAGATGTTCCCGTTTCAGACCGAAATTATGAATAATATAAAAATATGGACAAAAACACAGGAGCTTGTGGCTAAATAATAACAGCCGCACGGGTCGATCTTCAAGGTTAAGCAACGCTTGACAAGGTCGGTCCATGGATGGGTGACCATTCTCAACATACCGAGTTTCCTCCGTCCCTCGGAAAGCAAGTTAAGCCGTTGGTCCCGGCTGTCATTTGAAGATCTTTGACAGTCGTTACGGGTAGTCAGAAGCCTGAGATCTGATACCAGTATTGCCAAGGGGTACCGTGTTACCCAGTTACTGGGTTGTGAAGGTCAGATAGGCAGTCGCTCCATGTAAAACACTGGTACTCAGCGGAATCCAGTAAGACTAGATGCCGATGATGAGAAAAATATGGAAAAAAATTGAAGATATCTTACACTGATCCTTGATTTGGAATAAATGCAAAATTATGATGAAATTAATTTACAGTAATTACATCATAAGATTCACTAGGTATACTTTGGAAAAAATATATTTTCATTCATATTTGGTGAGGCCATCTGAGTACATTCTGCGACAAAAAAAGAAGAATTTTATGATTCTCGTCCCGGCACTTATGACAAAGTTCTACACGCATAAAATGTTATCCTCAACTATATCCAGAACCTATATAAAATGAATAACATAATCAATGCAACGCTCAGCACTTACCGCAAATAAGCACAGTTGTTTTGTGGTTAAACTGTGGTCAGTAAAACCACAGTTAACGACGGCCAAGTTACAATGATTTTGAACCGTTGCGATACAAAAGGTCATTGGAAATAGGCCGTTTAATTCATCGTTTACGTTCAATGGTCAGTAACAAGCAAGGTGTTAAAATTGACTGTTACATGTTGTTATGTCACGAGTCAAAGGCTTTTTGTTCAATGGTTTGTAAATATAATATTTATTGACAATTTAGAAGTTAAAGAAAAGTTTTGATAAAAAGTGTTTAAGGCTTACATAGTCCCCAATGTTACTCGCTGTGCGCCTGCTCGGAACCAGAATATTCGCAGCAACAAAAAACATTATCAATACATGTAGCAGTAGTCACAGTTGTTCGGGTTGGTTCCTCAAACACATGCGACAAATTAAATGATTTGAATAGATTTAATAGTCTACTACTATCTGAATTATTTTCTAAAATATTTATATTAAAGTCACCACAGATTATGACTAGTTTATTACCAGTTGCAAGTTTTGCCAGAACATCTTCCATCACTGACTCAACTATACAGTAGTTTTTATAATTGGGGGGTCTGTAAACGCACACTATAACATGCTTATCCAGCTCAACACAGGACAGTTCAACACTATGTTCAACTGATAGATCTACAATATCTTTACGAGGTTTTGATTTAATACCATTTTTGATTAATATAAGTGAACCTCCACGCAACATAACATTTCTGTTAAAACAGCTACCCACAGTATAATTTTCAAAATTAATAAGCATTGAATATTCCTTCAGCCAATGCTCAGTAAAACAAATAATTTCAAACATTGTCTTTTCTAAAAACAGTTCTATTTCCAATTGCTTTGCAGAAAAACCTTGAATATTTTGATGGAATAATTTCAAAGAATTCTGCTTAGCCCCTCTGCCTAACCTTGAATATGAATATCGAACCTCCTTTTGGACAGTTTTGTTTGCAAAATATTCTTTGATTTGCATATGTTATTTCTGTTATGAAGGAAATATAAAAAATATAATAGCCATCAATTTTCTAGGTAAAAAATATTTTTAAACGACCAAAATGTTTTGGAGGATTATTCAAAAGTCGCGAAAAAAAATATCGTGTTTTTTTTTTTTTTTTAAGTAAGACTATTACTTACATGAAAAAACCATGTTTCTCAAATAATGTAAATGAATCAATAATAAATATATATTTTTTTCAAACCTTTTTACTTAGCCGTTACTAAGGAGTATGCTTTAGAAAGTAACCGTTTTACGGCACTAAAGCGGTGGAAGGCCCTTAACACGTGAGATTTGAAATGGTAGTTTATACCCACTGGTGGAGAAGCTCTTGGCTAAATATAATAACAGCCACACGGGTACATTTTTGACGTAAAGCAACGCTTGTCGAAGCCGGGCCGTGAATGGGATAACCATCCATCACAAAGTGAAATTCCTTCATGCCTGAAAAAGCAAAGTCATTGATCTCTACGGTAATCTAAATAATATTATAATTGCGAAAATATGGATGGATGGACGGATGTATGTTTGTTACTCAATCACTCTAGAACGGCTGAATGAATCAGGATAAAACGCACAGACATAGATTATAGTCTAGAATAGCACATAAACATAATTTTCATTCCGGTATAATGTTTCCTATCGATCTTGATCTTTCTTCTTTTTCGTGTGCCCACCTCCCCCGGTGTCAGAGTTAATTAACCCGCCTCTGGGTACCCCACAGGCCTCTGACTTGGCTATACTTACATTACCTATAAATTAGTCCAGCCTACTTGCAGTGAATTCAACAAGGCAAAGGGTGTAACCGCCATCAATCGACCAATCACATAGACATTTGAATGCCATGGTGGCCCAGTGGCTAAGACCTCGCCTCACGTGCTTGAGGTCGTAGTTTCAAATCCGGGCTAGTGCCTATGTGACTTTCATTCTGATAAGACAACAGAAAACATCTTCCACGCGGCCGAAGCTGCTCACAGAATCTAGTTTATACAAATTTTATAGTCAATACAGGCAGTGTGAAGCCAGAAAATATGACTCCTGTCTTGCCGTTGCCCAGGTGAGATAGTGGTCAAGTGCGAGCCTATAAAAAAAACAGAACTTGCGAATTATTGAAATTGCGAAAATAACTTCTGGACATCGCTCAAACCAGAACATAAGGTAGTTAAGCGAGTCACTGTTACCAAAAACCTACCATAAAATTAAACTTTTGGTAAGTCGACCGTCAACTCACGTCTTCAAAAATTCTAAGATAACAATGACACCTTGAATCATGAAAGTTTCAAAAATGCCCCATCAAGCTGCAACCATAAATTGCCCGTTGTGCGGAGAGCACCATCTAAGTTTGCCCAACTTAGCCCTCGGGGGCATTGTATAACTTAATGGAAGTAACTTGGAAGATAAAGGTATATCTGGTGGGGAGGGGTGTTATTAATAGGATATAAGCATGATAATGTAGGGCAGTCTAAGTCTTATATAATAATGTATCACTTACTATTATAAAGGCGAAAGTTGTGTGTATTTTTGTTACTTCTTCTCGCCAGAACGGCTGAATCCGGATCCGCCGGATTAAATTTGGCACAGAGATAGATTATTAATTAATTGATTTATTTATTTAATTAATGAAAAATACATGTTAAAATACTCATATTTTTACATTTACATTAAACATAGAAGTAGGAAATGTAGAACAGTTGTAAAACAGATTTTACTGATTTAGATAGTTTGTTATATAAATACAGTTTATTGTAACATAAAGCCAACTTACAAAAACAAATGAAATCTCACAGATTAATGCTGGATTTGTTCGATTAATACAATCAATTTTGTTCCACATTGTGCAAACCAACAAAAAGAGAAAAATTATAGTCAGGAATAAGCACATAGGATAACCTTTATCCCGGCAATAATTATGTTCCCGCGGGATATTTTTTGACTTTCACGCAGGTGAAACCGCTGGCAGAAGCTAGTAAATCTATAAAATAACGATTATAAATTATCAGACCCATTTATTTGGTGTTCACATCACGTGAAGTTTTGGCAAATAGGACAATGCCTGTGTCAAGATTAAGAGTTCAGAACCTAGTCACATGTCTATCAAGGATAGTGATTTGTAGGAATGCCAAAATATCACCTGTTTTGGTAGCGGAAGTCGATACCACACATTTTGGATTTTAACAATCCGTATCGGTTACAATTGCGACTAGGAATTTCTCCTGTTTTGCGGATGCGTGGACAAACATTTATGAATTCACATACACAAACAACAGAACAAATATCTGTAGGCCATACAAATATTTGTTCCGTTGATCTAACCAGTGACCCGCAGTGCAGCCACTGCCCCAATTGTGTATTGAACCTCAAAACCAACTTTACCGTCTCACCATTATTCTCGTCAACTATCACAGGGTTTAACAAGTAAAATTTCAAAATTTAAAAACCCCCGACACATTTATCTTGCGAAAACACCCCAATTCAAACAGTAAAACACCCATAACTTTTGAACGGCAGAACCGATTTTATTCAAACATAGCTAAGAACACTTTCGACAAAATTACCTTTCAAACCAAAAAACTAAATCAAAATCAGTTCATCCGTTTAGGCGCTATGATGCCACAGACAGACCCACAGATACACAGCAAAACACGTGAAACTTATAACACCCCTCTTTGCCAGCGGGGTTAAAAAATAAGCACTGCTAATTAAACGACACCTATTTTTAATCCCAAGCTAAGACCCACCCAAAATATTTCCAGGTAACCATCCTCTTCAAATACGTGCTTACACTTAATCAATGAAACAGAGTGCACTTTCGGAATACGTGCCACCTGTAGAGAGCGAGGGATATCGCGCGTGTACACAACGCCGCGTTTTATCCCACCGTGTGTGCTAAGCTTTATTTAAACTTTTTCGTTTTATTCGACAGTACGTTCGCACCTTTTGTTTTTCGTGTCGTGTTTGCTGTGGTGTGATGCGGGTGCTATCGTCTGTGTTATTGTTTAAGTAGCTGTCTAACTAAAATATGGTTTTAGTTTGCATGGAACAGTGGAACTTTCATGCGAAATTGTTATGATGCGAAATGACAAACATGTTTCTGGCGTAGTTTATCCGGATGGAGTTTTATTTTGTTTATTTCACTTGGAATTATCCTTGATTAAGTAAAATTCATGCGCCCAATATTCTAGAGGTCATGAATTTTCTCATGATTTTTTCGCGAGCTGGCTGACCAAAACTAGATGTATCCTCCGACTTCACAGTATGATTTTCTTCTTGCAAGCTTTTAAGCTTTGGGGTTTTTCGATTTCTTGAGTTAACTTTTTTCATTCGCTGTCGTCTTCGGTTTCCTAGAACAAGCGTACCGACCACAACCGTCTCTTCGAAATGCATGTTGATGAATGCGGATTTTTTTTACAAAATGTTGCGTTGCTGTCGCTTCAGTGTGCACATCGACCAAATCTCGGCGAGGAGACAGCGACGGAGATAAAAAAACTGGCGCAGCTACATTACCCGTGGGCACTCCCATATTTAGAAAACAAAGTTCATAAACAAACTAAGAGATGGCGCTACACTATTCATCTAATGACTTATACAGCTTGACCCACATACATTATTTTCCAAAACGGTTGTACAAAATAATAACTATATAATACAACATCCATAGATATCGTCGTCCGCTTATTTTTTTATGAGAGCATTTATTTGTTCTTATAAAATAAACTGAATATAAAATTATGCAAAATGAGTTGCATAAAATCTTACACTCCGTTATTTCTGCTGGAATCTAGATTTTATAACTGTTTTTACTTTTTTACTCAAATTGTTAATCATTTATCACATCAACTCATTTACCTATGTCGGTAATTTTATATTGGTCTCCTTTTAAGTAACTTCGGATAAAACAAATCCTATATATAACTTGCAATTACTATATATTTTAGCAGCCAATACATCTTAGTTGGATTGATACGATTTTACGACCAAAGTTACAGAGATGTGCTAGATTTCTCTGAATCATACATTAGCTTGAAAACAGTAAAATTCTAATAAAACTCGATATATTTTCGAATCGTTGAAAGTAAGCAATCAAGAATTTTATGACGTATTTGACGAAATACGAGCAATCGAAGGTCAAAATTTTATTTTGCAATTTTATTACACGCACCTTAAAAATATATATTTCCGAAGAATTCAATTTGGTTTTATCGTTTACCTGTGTTATAGGTAATTTTCTTTCTAGTAGCTACGAGTACCATTAGGATATTAGGTACCCAGGCGCTACATTTTTCCAATTATTTTTTTTTCTTTTTTTTATTTTCCCTTTGCAGGAAATTTCCCAATATTGCAGTACATCTCAATGAGTACAGTACAGTATTCTACAACATATTGCCGCGGGGTTCCAGTAATAATCTAAATGAATACCCAAATAACTCGTTTTGTGTAGTTTTCAAAGGGAAGGGAAGTTAATGGGATGACAATTATCTGCCCGGGAAGACAGTAAGACATTACCCATTATCATCAGACTAAATCTGTTCATGGCTAGACATAGGCTCATCCACACGCTTGCCATAGTTGCCATTCATGGTAAAACTCATCCAACCAGCGAAGATCGTCGCTCCACCTAGCTTATGGGCATGCAGTATTAATTTTTTATTTATTTAAAAAAAAAACGTTGCCCCACACTAGTAATTTCTTCCTGTATCGTGGATGCGTTTACAAACATTTAAACTCACATACACAACACCCAGAGCCGGAACAACTACCTGTAGGTCATACAAATATTTGTTCCGTGCGGGAATCGAACCCGCGACACGCAGCGCAGCAGTCAATCGCCAACCACTGCGCCAACACGCATCACGCATCTATATATGGAAATATATCATACTATGCTTTATTTTACATGTCAGTTGAATACTAATCTCTTTGTGTGACGACCATACGACCTTTTTATATCTTACACAAAATTGTTACTAGCTGACGCGGAAGCTAGTCCACTAATCCTGGCAACACCGTCGTTCTTTTGTTTACCGCCTTCCACTAAAACAAAATCCTGCACCACTTTTCATCTCATCATACCAACCTACTTCATAAATTACGTTTGCATTACACTAAATAATGCAGTGGAGGAGCGTACGGCTGATAAATGTTGCATACTAGCGGATTGCGAGTGTAGGGAGCGGGCTAATCAAATATTTTTATGATCGACGCCATTTTTACGGCCGTAGAGGTGGAAGTGGTGTGGAGTGTAAGAATGTAGCGGATTTATTGATGGAGAAAGCAGGGTTAATCATTTATTTAGACACCTGAGTTACACATTCAGAAATATCAACCGATAAAAATATAACAGCCAGAAAGTTTTATATCGGCAATGCACAAGTACGTAATACCTACAACTAATATTTGTTGGTTGCCAACGTTTGTATTTTCTACCCACAAATCTTAAAAATAAAGTGAACAAGCATATTCTGGGTCTGCCCGTCTCCTAATAAACCTTGTTCGTTTTTCAATAGGCAAGATTGATGGTAGGAGTGGATCAAGATTGGAAATTGACATATGGAGTGAGTCGGTTTCGCTTCCCTATGTCAATAGGGATGTTTCCTGAGTAAAAAAAATATAATTCTATTTAGTCCGTCAGTAAGATAATCAAATAATATTGCACTTGTAATTTTTGCTTTATCAAATAAATCAAAATTGACAAAGATAAAGCGCATCAAAGTTCAGGAGTGGGGGCTTGTGACGTCACTTTGTAAGTATAACGTGTAGCATATCGTGACGTCACACGATATTTTAACGCACTGTATCGTCGTAACTTTTTGCTAACGTGACCAAACGAATAAAAAGTAAAAATACGTGACGGACTAAATAGATATTTTTTGTCAACTACCCTATTCCCAATCTTAGACACAAGTTCTTGTGACTTACGCCACACTTATATTCACAAGCGTTTTTCACAACGATTGCTCATTTGTGTACATAATTTGTTTAAGGAAATAAATGTAAATAATTCAAGCGACGCTCGACGACGTGTTCTTGTCGAGATTTTAATTTTGAGAAGTACCTTTTGATCTTTACCTACCTACTTGTCGTACTTATTTTTGTAGTTAAACATGTAGGTTATTATAGCGGAAGTGAATGTCAGTACCAAGTTCACAAGCATAAAAAGAACAGGAAGAGAGCATTAACCTACTCTTTTTCTTCATAGCGTGTCGATGGCAAATATAAATATATATATATATTATGTTAGGCCCAGAATTCAGCCACAGTAACACCATTAAGTGTCGCAGCAGTCATAAAGTCTTCGCAATAACAGGTGGCAAGGCATGCTGCACACTCCAAGAGGTGAGCCGGAATGCGGAGAGATGCCGCACAAGCACTGAAGACTAGATCCAACCTAGAAGCTCCACCTGTGGAGGTTGTCTTTGCTGCGGCCGACCCGACAGTGCAGTATATTTAGAGTTTCCAGCCCGGCCGTGGCAAGGCGTGTTCAGGCGAAAGGCTCTCCGATGGCTCGATGAAATAATCAGGAGGCTTAAGCTTCTCTCGCCAAAGGTCGCATCTCGCCAAGGTAGAGTTGCTATCATAGATATACATATATCTATGATAGATCCACACATCCAAGAATACTTGCCGGCTTTTAAGTCATTGAGACACTGTAATTGTGCATTGGATAGCGTTGGTCTTTTTCTAGTTTAGCCCTTTCTATGTGACTAACTATACCGATAAGTGGATTCAGCAATACAGGAGTCGGTTTGAGGCAACGAGTGGTAATCCGACACGTCTCATTTAGAGCTGTATCCACTAATTTAAAGTGGGCAGAGCGGCTCCATACTAGACTTGCATATTTACTAGCGGAGAAACAAACTACCAAGCCAGTTGTTTGAAGGACTTGAGGAGAACCCAAGCTAGTGGTCGTTACGCGGCGAAGCAATATTATTCCTTGAGTGACCAATCCGTTTGATATTTATTTATTTATTTATTTAGACTTCATGCACAAAGGTACAAAGGCGGACTTAATGCCTCAGGCATTCTCTACCAGTCAACCAAGGGTGGTGAAGGGTGGTGATATTCTCGCAGTTCTCTCTGTAGTTCTCTTAGAATTTTAATAAACTTTGGAGCCTCTGTTAAGTTGGTAACCTTCCATAACAAGCGCTGAATATTAACGGTGTCATAGGCTGCCGGCAAGTCCAAAAAAACTGCACCCGTCACTTTCCTTGTTTCGAACCCAACCTCGATATGATGTGTGAGGTTAGGATTGGTCCACAACAAGACTTTCCAGGTCTAAATCCAGCTTGCTCTGGAATAAGTATTGGGTCGACGAGAATTGTTAGACGGGCTAATTCTTTCGAAAAGCTTGTAGGTGTGACAGAGGAGGGAGATAGAGTGGTAGTTTTTTGGGTCGTCATGCGGTTTTTCTGGTTAGGGTACAAAAATAATCTTTGTCTTCCTCCAAAGGCGAGGTATATTTGTTGTCTCCAAACAGTGGTTTAAAAGTTGCAGCAACCATGACATGATACCGGACCGAAGCATAAGATTTGTTCCACGATTATACCATATAACCCGGATGCCTTACCCCCCAGCTCGGCTGTTGAATAGCTGAGATGATGTCTGTCAGATTGAATGGATTGCGTACGGACTCAGAGTATGAATAGGGGTTGCTAACTTTGGAGGTTCTGCCTAGCCCTTTTGTTGGTTTTCTGTTAAGAAGGAGTTGATGGGCTACTTTGTTAGCCGTAACTGTGCTGTGTGAATCAGCTGGTGGCGCTTCACTAGTAAGCCTTTTTATTATTATGGTGTGGATGGACACTGAATTAAAATGGATGGACACCGTCATCAATATCAATATGACGCCGATACTGATGATGGTGTTCATCTACTTTTCCTGGCGTCACTCGCTTATCTGATCCAGCATTTTTTTCTACCACCTCAGTTTTTTGACGACCCTTTCTCGGAAGAAATGTCTTCCGAAAAAGGGTCGTTGTGATAGAGATGTTCATAGGCCTTGAGGAGTTCACCGGATTCTTAGGATATGCCTGGAATGTACGAAATACGATATCCTCGGCGTATACATTAGCATATAACCGTAACTGGACTCATGTGTTTGTCGTAGTTTTGTGGGGTAGGTGGGATGATAAGTAGTTCGTCGTCCACAGACTTTTCAAGAATTGTTTCCAGTCAGCTTTCAGGTAGTGGAATTGGCGTTTGAATGCCATGGATACTGGGCGAACGACGGACTGAAAAATGCACTCGATCAGCCTATGTTGTGTTCGAGAGATTGGGGGACATATAGTCTTTTTGGTCTGGGTGCTGAAACTTGAGCTAACAAATATACGGACCGGATTGTACCCGCGCTTCAATCTTCTGCCATTGAATGACGCTGGTTGTTTAGGGTCATGGATTAAGGTTAATTCGTGAGCTTCTGCCCAATCCTCGACAGCTCGGCATGTGAATTTGTAGAGCTATAGCCCCAACTGAAGCTAAGGCTGTTAAAGTCACCAACTACTATTTTCATGCGCTGTCAATACCAGGTGTCTCCCATTGGAAGGGAGTGCCAGGGGTTTATACACCAATTTAACTTTGCAGTTACCATGATAATTTCAGTGTTATTCACACTAGAGCATTTTGTAGCAATAACACTTACGCCGGGAGCAACAAACATTACTTTACTGGGCTTTGGGTGATAGATCTCGGCGGCAAGTGACAGTCCATGAACGTGAGACTTACCCTAGGTGAAAGCCCGGTGGGTATCTTGAACACATAGAATGTCATAAAGCGTGAACTGGAGAACTCGGAAAGAATTATTTCTGCTTTATCCCGTGAAAACCGTTCGATGGTAATGGAGACTACACACAAGGTTGGTTTTGTGAGTGGACTGTTTGGCCCCGAGAAAAGCCGATTAGGGCTTATATTTGCTATCGTAGTGAAAGGATTAGCCAATCGACGGAAGCCAATTGCCCAGGATACACCGGACATAAGAAAAGGTCGAAAAGTACGTCACACGGGGAGGCTCTTTTCTTGTACCCCCTTATATTAACCTACTTAGATGTTACGACAGTTAAAATAAACTACGGTAAATGGCATCCGCTATCTGACGGTGGCGACCCCGTCCAGGCCGCGAAAGGTAGGGTATCGCCCGCCGCGGCTGCCAACCCTCAGCCACGATATCGTATGGGACCTGGGACGCTCCATACGACATCGTGGCCCGCCTCAGTTGCGATGTCGCCTCTGTTACCAAGCGACACTGCAACCTACTTGTTGGCCGCTACGGCTTAATCGAAAAAAGCCCTGACGAGCGGCCCCTCTTCGGGTTCCTCTTCGCCACCGTCGTGACCAAGCCACGGCTACTGAGCCCGCTCGCCTCGACAATGCGGGAACCCACCGGTGAGCCGTACCCTATGGCTGGCTTCTCAATAACCAGTATGACATTTACCTACTCCTATAACTTTTAATCAGGTAAACAAGAAATTTGTTTATTCAGGACTAATTAAACGTTGTCAGAATACTTGCATTGTATGTACAGCTAAGGAGTCGAATTCCCGGAGTCTGTGTTTCCTGATACCTACAATCTGGAGATCTATAAATAAGGAGTAAGTTATTTCTAGATAAGCGCACTTCACCGTCGTTCACATCATCGCTTATCATCATGGAAGATTGTGGTCAAACGCGAGCCTATCAATAAAAAAAATAACTATTGCTGATTCAAACATATCAGTTACCACTTTAAAAATAATCTGAATGGTTTATATGGCATTCAATATTCACACTTCCCATTTTCATTTATTGATAGACCCAATATTTGATCTATTGTCTGCAAACATGCAATAATCTGACCTTAGCCTCTAAGACAATGTGACATTATATAAGCGATGACATCTTGTCAAAAAGTCCACGACAAGACCGATATGTCACGTACAGTTCCTTACTTGGGTATTTTGGAAAAAAAATATCTCTAAAAGAAATCTATGTATCTCTAAAAGATAACTATCGTTTTCCCATTCTGCTGAAAATATTTCAAATAACCAATTAAACTCTATCTAAAGTAGCCCGACAGACTGTAGCTAATTCACCCAAGGACTTTTTATCTAGGCATCCAAACTAAAATTTCCTTTTTATAATTAGAGATTGCACATACAAATCTACTGTGAACAGTTAAGAATCAGTTTTTGTCCGAACGGTGACCCTGATCAGTCTGACCGTTCGTTCACGTGTTCCTTTGTCAACGATGATGTGGTAAGATCACTGACCCACAAAGTTGCACATAAAAACTTTGTATTGCGAATTTTGATAGACTGTGACTGTTTTCAAGAGCATGTCTTGTCTGCAAAAGTTGGTTGACAGTTAGTATTGGAATTGTAGGGTACACTTAATCATCAGTCCTAAAGGGGCTAAAATAACTATACCTTTAAAAGTGGAGTACAGTTACCACTAGTAAAAAATCTAATTTTCCATAATTTTTTTGGAGTTTGTTGATAAAGTGGGACTGCTCTGTTTGCACCTCTGCTAATCACGAATTTCTGTGTCAGCAAGGTGAACATCATCTTGAAATTTTTACACATTGTGTTTTGAGATGTTCGAATACTGGCCCGGTTAGACTTGAAGCAAAAACGTTAGGGTCGGCTTCCGGAGCTGGCAAGTGAATAGATAGATTGTGTTTTGTGACGTGTTATAGGTAGGTACAAGCTTAATTTTTAAGAGAATAAATAACCTAAAAATTACTTAAAAAATAAGTAATTTGAGTTGACGACAAAAATCATGAAATCAAAATCAAATTCAACTTGTTATCCACTTTTGAAACTCTTTTGTTTACTAAACCGGTAAGTTGCCTATATTATTTTCTTTTTGTTGTTTATTTTATATACGGAACCACTAAGATGATATCGGCACCATCACTCATTGATCCATAGCATTATATCGGAAGTGGGACATATACCATGGAGCTCGCTATAAATCAGAACATGTTTGCATGCGTTCCCCATAAAATATGAGATTACTGAGGATAATCCCGGCAGCAGATTTTTATAGGATATTTAGAGGTTGTTTTCTAATTTGTATTTATGATTATGTGTCGGGCAGGTTTATAATCCTTTGAAAGTTGTTGTGTGGGCTTGTTTACCAAAGTATGTATTGGGAGTATTTTAAGCCTTTTCAATTTCGGGCCTTGTTTCTGGATCAGACATGAATCAATTTGGATCTATGCGCGATCCTGTTTGAAGGCTTTATCTGACCTCAGAATAGGCTCAGCTCAGCTCAGCTTCTCTGGAAAGATCCGGGTCGGATTGTGAAAAAGGCCAGTAGATCAATTGATTTATGTTAACATGCTTTTATTAATTTCAATAAATTTATTTACTATTATTATTAGCTGTTAAAAGTTTACCATAGATACCTACTTATACTTGCTAATAAAAGCAGAACTAAATTGTATAGTCGTTAGTTTCATTAATAATACGATAAAAATACTATACCAAATGAAAACGGGTGGGTCTTTTATATAAAATTTACATTATTTTAGTAACGAGCTTAAAATGCACCATGGCTCTTCAGTGGGCCGTTTTAATAAAATACAAACATCTATGATGATTAAATAAAAAATAATAATGGGACTTGCCACTTGACACAGACTTGGCCAATATAACTAAACAAAATTTCAATGGACGTTGTCCAATCCAAAATTTTGACCAACTTTTTTCTGACCTCCATACAAGTGAAAGCGACAGTCCCAGCAATCAATTTAGCTGACTAATGCTAAAACAGACGGACAGTAGATACCATTCTCTAACAACAATTCGATGTTTCTTCTATTTACTCGAAAATAACACCTATATGTGTGAAAAATGTCGAGTTCTTTACCCATTTTGAATGGTTATAAACTCAAAGAACGATACTCTATTCACGGTTTCTGAACAAAAACTTTACCTACTTTAAATCAAAATATAGAAAAAAGAAAACTTGTTTATTTGGCACACACAGTTACACATAATGTTGGTAAAAATTAAAATGAACTTAATTTTAAAACAATTATATACATAGTGTGCCCCGTGGCTGCGCCAAAAAGGTCGAGTTTAGCAAAATGCCAGACAACTACGTGTTGCCTGATGCTGGTTTTCAAATAAACCTTACGTTGAAGTGTACGGATGTCAATCAGTTTTTACGGTGTTAAATATACAGGTAAATAGATACATGTTAGTGTGTTATAAACGATATATATGTATAATAATTTGGTGTGAACCATTATGCCATGAGCATCTGAGCAAAGAGATGGATTGCAAGTAGCGTTTAATATTAAAAAGTTGCTTTTATAGTCGTGTAGTTTGAGAAATATTGCGACCAGTATGTACGTCACATTAAAGATTTTTTATCAGAGAGGTAAAAAAAAGTAAAATAAGGATATTGTCAGAAGGATAGAAGGAGTAGATCAACACTTCGCACTAATTTCAGTTTTGATTTAACTCAAGATTTTAAACCAATAGAAGCAGATATTTAATCTGTTATGTGCGAGAGGGAAATCTTTAATAAACTCCAGTTTTTAGGGTTCCGTAGCCAAATGGCAAAAAACGGAACCCTTATAGATTCGTCATGTCTGTCTGTCTGTCTATCCGTATGTATCACAGCCACTTTTTTCCGAAACTATAAGAACTATGCTGTTGAAACTTGGTAATTAGATGTATTCTGTAAACCGCATTAAGATTTTCACACAAAAATTGAAAAAAAGCAATAAATTTTGGGGGTTCCCATACTTGAAACTGAAACTAAAAAGATTTTTTTTCATCAACCCCATACGTGTAGGGATTATGGATAGGTCTTCAAAAATTATATTGAGGTTTCTAATATCATTTTTTTTTAAACTGAATAGTTTGCGCGAGAGACATCACTGAATAGTTTGCGTCACGTGTGGCCCCCCCTGTAACTTCTAAAATAAGAGAATGATAAAACTAAAAAAAATATATGATGTACATTACCATGTAAACTTCCAACAAAAATTGGTTTGAACGAGATCTAGTAAGTAGTTTTTTTTTAATACGTCATAAATCGTAAACCACAATTTACCAAGTACGGAACCCTTCGTGCGCGAGTCCGACTCGCACTTGGCCGGTTTTTTTTAACTTCAACTTATCAAGATCATTCACATTTTTTAATGCTTCTTATCGGTAATAACGGCATTTTTTTTGGGATTTTTGATTAGGAAGCAGATTCACCTCCTTATAAGAGCCAATTCATCATCATCATTATCAGCCGTTTAATGCTCCCGCTGCTGGGACACAGGCCTCCTCTCTGTTAGAGAGGGTCTGGGCCTTAATCCACCACGCGGACCCAGTGCGGGTTGCTGGATATCACATATCTTCGAATTTTTGTTTCTGGGACATGCCGGTTTCTTCACGATGTTTTCCTTCACCTTTTTCAAAGCGGTGGTGATGAAATAATTTACACAAAGTAAAGCGCCTGCCTGGTTTCAAACCCACGACCTACGAAACGTTAGTCGGAGCCGTTAGCCGAAGTGGCTGCTCTTACTGGGCCACCACGGATCGTACGATTAGTTTACTTACAAGAGCTCATTACGATTAGTTTTTAATAAACTATCACCTTTCTCCGTGACTTCCACTGCGAAGCATAAATACCTACTTACTTGAATTTTTGTTTCATCATTCAAACTTCCACTCCAGCCCCTTTCCACCCCCTTTAGTATGATTGCCGGGATAAAACAATAATATATCCTACCCAGGGCCTCAAACTTTCTCCATACCTAATTTCATCTATATCAGTTTAGCGGTATAAGCGTGAAAAGGTAAAAGACAGACAGACAGAAAGAGTTACTTTCACATTTATAATATTAATAGTAGTAGTAGTGGTATGTATTTTTAAAAGTAAATACAGCAAAACACTACAAAGCAAAAAAATTTTTTGTTTTTCGAAGTCGGTGTCTTTGGTCAGTACCTATTGTATTCGACACCGACTTCGAAAAACAAAGTTATTTTTTGCTTTGTAGTGTTTTGCTTTAGAAGTTCGTTTATTTATTTAGTTAAAAAGTTATATATTTTCTTCTTTTTAGTGATGATACCTCATATTTCCATGAAAATTATTTATAGCCAGAGTATATCTCATTTCAATTCCAACAAAGCCAAACAAGACTAGGATAAATTGTTTTTTTACGGAGATCCAGTGCATACCTTCCGACTTCATCAGATCAGTTCGGTGGTACCATTTATATCAGAACCATTTATTTATAATATGTATTTGCTTCATCAAAGTCCCTTAACCATTCGAGATAACTTATACCCCATGACATACTTATTAAGGAGTTCCAGTGGCCATCTATTGTCTGCTTCATCAGTTCCACTTCACCAAATGATACTTTCTGACTGCAAATGCTTGTCATGTTATTGAAAATACCAAAATCGCTGTATTTCTGCCTATATTTGAGGAGTTCCCCCGATTTTTATGACATCATCAGATTCTGATTTGGTGATAAAAACTACCTCGAGAGTATACCCTTTCAAACAAAAAAAGTATTTTGCAAACCCGACAATATAAAAAAAATATACTACTATAACTCCGTCATATTATGACGGAAATATAGTAGTATATTTTTTAAATATTTTATTCATCATCATCTGCCTAGCCTTTGCCCAATTGTTGTTGGGGTCGGCTTCCAGACTTACTGGATTAAGCTGAGTACCAGTGTTTTACATGGAGCGACTGCCTATCTGACCTCCACAACCCAGTAACTGGGTAACACCATACCCCTTGGCAAGACTGGTGTCAGATCTCAAGCTTCTGACTACCCGTAACGACTAAATACAATCCCACCGCACTATTCCCAAACCACTGCAACTCCTGAAAGCCAGAATCAACAGTGGCGACCACTAGAAAAGCGCCGAGGCAATGAAGCTCGACGAAGTCCCGGAGACCCCGGTCGGGACGAGGTCCCGTAACGACTGTCAAAGATCTTCAAATGACAGCCGGGACCAACGGCTTAGCGTGCTTTCCGAGGCACGGAGGAAACTCGGTATGTTGAAATGGTCACCCATCTACGGACCGACCTCGGCAAGCGTTGCTTAGCCTTGAAGATCGATCCGTGTGGCTGTTATTATTTATCCACGAGCTCTACAACTATACAGCTCTACTCTACAGCTCTCAACGAGCTTAATATTTTATTTAAAAAAATATACTTCTGAATAGTTAACCACATTCTTTTTGGGAAAACGGTTAAAAACTACGAATTCACTCGTCGCCATTCCACCAGTCCAACAACAAACCTGCAAAACACCGTACAGCCTAAAATCCTTCAAACCAATATCCACAACAACCCACCATTCATGGTCACACCCCTTTCTATGACATACTCCATTATCAGGCAACACCGATGAGCCACGGGAAATATTTCCCTTTCACCCCTTTGGACGCCGGCCGTTTTTAGGAACCCCTTTGTCATTGTCAATCGTATTGATTTTCACAAGCCGCTCCTGGCCGATTAAAAAAATTACCGAAAATTGAATCGTGTTGTGTGAAAACTGATCAATATATGTTCGATGATGAGAATTTTTTGTGTTGATTTGTTGTAATATATTTTAGGCTAAATCCTGAGTTAGATAACTTTTGAAAAGTGGCTGCTTGTACACACTAAGGGCAGAATTGAGAATTATGATTTCTGAATTGACTGAATTGAGTATTTGAGGTAAAGAACGAGTTGAGTATTTGTCAATCTATCATTAAGCCTGAAAACCTATCAAAATTTAGTACTAAAGTAAGGTTTCAAACCCTACATTCACCTCAAATACTCAATTCAGATATCGGCCCTAAGAAAATTCACCGGGTCTACGCAAGAATTTGTGTCGTTTCTACATATGAACTGTGTACATTGCCACAGTGCTGAACAAGGAAAATTTTGTCTCAGCTAGTCAAAATTCGTGCCTAGGTCCGACAAAAGTTTTGTTGTATACTTACATGATGAATTGCTCGTGTACGACAGAGGCTTCTTTTCTGGCGTTTACAAGCGGCCTAAGAAGAGTAAAACCATTATTTTTTATTGTTACTGTCCCACCGTACTATTTCCAAACCGCTGCAACTTCTGAAAGCCAGAATCAACAGTGGCGACCATCAAAAACGCCGAGGCAATGAAGCTCGACGAAGTCCCGGAGAATGAATTTATGTTTCTTGGATCCCGCAACGAAATTAATCAGAAAGGAATTACGGACGAATAGGAAAAAATACAAATTTACTCTTCCCTCCATATCAAGCAGGAGACAGGACAAAACCAATATAGAAAAATAATATTATACTTCTGACTATAAACGGCAGCATAGTGTGGATATGAAGCTGCATTAAAAACTGTGCTCCAAAACATGCAGCCATAGTGACGTAAACTTGCAAAACTAGATAAAGCAAATAAAACTCAAGATATATTTATTTAGTTTTTAATTATCATGTACATATAAAACATGAAAAAGAATATTCAACACAAAAATTTAAATGCCTTACAGGTAAATAAATAAATACTCAACCTTATAACTTTATTTATTTACAGAACCTAGAACCTACTTGAGCGTATATCTGACAACCATTAAGAAAACTTAAAAATATTGTTGAACTGAACCCCAATATTATAACTAAAATAAATGATTTGTTTAAGTATCACTGTAGATAATATTATAAATTATGAAATAATTAATCTAAGGAAATACTTTTTGTACGTTACATTGAAAGCCCCTTTGTCATACGGGTGCTTTTTTTATCAAAGCTAATCCTATGCTACAATCATACTAATATTATGAACTACATATAACCTTACCAACGGCTTTGCCCCAAAGAATAACCCAAGGAAACCATTAAAATCGTATATTTTAATCCAGGTCATGGACAAGGCTTTAAGTTACATTCAGGCAAACGAAACATACAGACTTTCACAAGCCGCTGCCAAAAGCTAGAAGTAATTCATCTTATTTACCTAAACTCTTGGCTTAAACCTCAACCAAATATCCCTGTCTACCACTCTTCCGAAGTTATGGTCCACCATGGTCAACTTCGACGGAGTTTTGGCACATGGCTCGATATCATACTTATTCAGTAACACCTTGCTTACATTTCTTATTATTTTCAAAGCCAGCTGTTCGCCTGAAACAAGAAATTTAGAAGTTTAGGTGAATATTGTAAAACATAATTATATTTTTTTATTGCCTGATGAACCAACTTTGGACCTCGACCTCGCTTGATTGAAAGCAATGAAACGAGTGAACCCAGAAGATGCCTGTTTACTCTTGCTGACGCACACAAACAGACAGGTAGAACACACTCGTCAACAGAGAGCTCCACATCATGTGATGAGGAAGAATGAAAAGCATGTTTTAAGGGATTTATGAATTTAAATGAGGATGGATTAAGATAGAGGGGAAGGCCAAATAAAAGATGGATGGACTGTGTGAGGAATAATATAAGAGAAAAGAGAGTCAGTGATACCATGACAGGGAACAGGACGGTATGGAAGAACAAAACGTGTTGCGCCAAGTAACATGGGACAAGGACAGGAAGATGATGATGATATAATAAAAAATGTAGAAGAGAAGATTCGGGATATCAAACAATAGCGTATCTCTATTGTATGTCTGGTAAACCAGTAAGCTCTTGCATACATTCATCGAACAAAACAGTGTGCACGACCGACAAGCAAGATTTTTTTTGCTGAAATGCTTCCGTAAGTGACACAAATGTGATATTTATACTCATTTTTATGCTTTCATTAATCTTTGCAAAATACAAGAATAAAACAGCAAAAAGGCGTTCCCAAAATAGACAAACTTAAACACAAGAGGTATTATAATTAACTAAACTATGCGTATCGTGAGCATATGTCACCGATTCCAAATTACTTCGACGAAGAAAAGCAAACTAGTTTTTGACCAATATTCATAATGTTTATTCATTTATTCATAAAGTTTATCGAATCTAGTTTCGAATGCAACATGGTGGAGTATTCAGCATTCTTTTTATTATTTTCTTAAATTATAAATAGCTAAGTCAGAGGCCCGTGGGGTTCCCAGAGGCCGCTTAATTAACTCTGACGCCAGAGGTGGCCACATCCTCAAACGAAAAGAAGAATTATTCTGTTTCTTAAAAAAAGTATTTTGGCTTTTCTGGGGGACATATGTTATGTGTACTTATGTAATTATTTTATATTGCAACATCATCATCGTGTAAAAAATATTACCTAGTAGACAACAATGTCCAATAAAATTTAAATTGCATCTTTGAGACATTTACAAATTCAAATTGTGAACCATTCTAATTAAAATTATTAAAAATAAAATTGTGGACAAACCGAAAAAAGTACATGCGTAATTTTTTTTTTTTTTACTTTTCCATCTTTAACTCCAACTGCTATTAAGAATATGTATCTTAGTAAGAATATACACAATGACATTATAAAGATTCCCATGATAAATTCATTAAAATATTTCAGAATTTTAAACGTCCAAACTTAAGAAACAGACACACAGAGTTTTTTTTTTACATTTATAATATTATTATGAATAATATGAATTACTTAATTAGACATCACTTCATTACATATAATAAAATAAAGTCGCCCGTCGCGTTTGTACGCCATAAACTCAAAAACCACTGAACGGATTTTCATGCAATTTCCACCAATAGAAAGAGTAAGAAACTAGGAAGGTTTTAGTGTATAATTTGTAACGGGCGAAGCCGGGGCGGGTTGCTAGTAAGCATTTAATAAATACTGTTGGCGGAAGTTTTAATACCAATAGTTATCATCAATTAAATAAAATAAGTAATGAATCAACCAATCTCACAGAAACAGGATATCCATTAAAAACCTAATTTTGATGAAAGTGCCAATACCACACTTCAATTTCTATCTAACAGAAAACAGGGTTACGACCACAGTCAACAAACTTTCTAAATCATTGACAACTCTAAGAGATGTTGAGAAGTAAACGCTTGCAATATCATTGTGCTTATTTATCATAATAACTTCTGCGACCTCGATGTCTATGTAAGTGGAGAAAGCCTATACTAACGTTAGAATGTATTTTTAACTAGCTTTTGCTTGCGACTTCATCCGCGTCAAGCTCGTAAAACTAAAATAGGCATGGGTTTTATTTTTTACCTGAAACTCAATTTTTTTCTCAACAAAAGTAACCTTCATAACATCAGCTATCTGCCAGAGAAAGGCCCGTCAAAATTAGTCCAGCCTTTTCGGATATTACCCGGGACTGAAGATAATTATACCAAAAATGTTATTAGTACCGTATACACTTTCATTCGCATTTACTTATTGAGAGCTTATTCAAGCTAGTCATAGTAATTATTTATAGGTTTCTCGTTTTTTTTATTGGTATTTGTTATAGTAAAATTAGTCTATTCTATTTGTATATGTGTATTATTAATATATATGTAAGTATACAGGGTGGAATTTTGTAATGCCACCTGAAGGGAAAATACTCTTAATAAGTACTGTAGATAGAAAATTTTACTCAAAGAAAACATTCCTTTATTTTTGAAAAGAAAGAAAACGGCATACAAAGATTTTCGAAAATTCGCTTGCCATACCCTGGAAACGAACCGACTAAAATCTTTAAAAATTACACCCTATACTTTTATTGCATAGATCGTTAGGATCAATTATAAGGATGAAATCTCTCTAACGAACTTGATAAATTAAATGAAAGGAAAACCATGAAATCTGGACTTATAAATTCTATTGGTCAAGTTAAAGCACTTTTACTCCAATATGCATCTGAGGCCTTAGTGCGAGTTTTTACTCACGCTTAATCGCGTTAAAGTAAACGTCAGTTTGTATTGAAACTGGATAAGCGCCGTCTGGTGACGGTAAGGAGAAATCTATTTTTTTGTATACATTTTGACATAAGAGATCGTTTACGTTATCACGAGTGAGCGTGAATAAAAACTCGGACTAAGGTATCTGTATCCTTATGTGAGTATTTAATAATTATCATTGACGTCATTTATCCATTAAAATGCAGATTACTATTTAGATAAGACTAGAATTCATTAGAAGAATACATTTGTGCATCCAAGAAAATGGAGTCCATTTCGAGCAACTAATTAGTTAGTTTACCATTTTTTGTAAATAATTAAAATAATAAAAGATTTCATGGTTTTCCTTTTATTTAATTTATTAAGTTTGTTAGAGAGATTTCATGCTTATAATTGACCCTAACGATTGATGCAATAAAAGTACAGGGTGTAATTTTAAAGATTTTAGTCGGTTCGATTCCGTGTACGGCAAGCGAATTTTCGAATATCTTTGAATGCAGTTTTCTTTCTTTTCAAAAATAAAGGAATGTTTTCTTTGAGTATAATTTTCTACCTACAGTATTAAGAGTACAGTCCCTTCAGGTGGCATTACAAAATTCCACCCTGTATACATTTTCGTATACAAGATGTTATTTTTTAGATATTATTATGTACCCTTTCACAACGTTGTCCTATTTAAACCAAAGGTTGACTGGCAGAGAATGCCTTGTGGCATTATCCGCCTATGTACCACTATTGTACATAAATTTTAAATAAAAATTTATATTATTTTGATATTACAAATAGACACTTCAATTATTTTTTTTTATTTTTTTTATTAATGTTCAAAATATATATCGCAGAGTTTCAATTATATTATAAATTAAGAACCACAGAAGCCGTTTATGGCTTATATATGGCTAATGAGTTCGGAATAATTAAGTTCTGAGACAAACAATACTACGAAACAATGATTACTGTGAGTGTTACATTCGAGCGATACAAAAAGAAAAACAATATCTTCAAGTACTTGATAATACAGGAGGTAGGTATATCAAACTAAAGTACATACTCATGATGTGTAATTTGCATAAAATGCGTTTTAAGTACATTTTTTGCTTTTTTAGGGTTGCAGAGGTATTTATTTTGTATGTGCGCAGGTAGTTCGTTTATTATTTTTGGTAGTATGTAGGTGTATGTTCTCATACCGTATGTATTATTGCATTTAGGCAAGGCAATTTTATTTATATTTACTTGTATAGATGCATAGATTTAGATAATGTCAGCTGTTATAAGTTGTAAATACACATGCCTGTATAAAAGTAACTTGCATAAATCTTTGCCATTACCTTGCATGTCATTGTGACATTCTCCAATCAGAAGTTATTATGGCACAATGGTATGCGAGCTACTTGCACACTTTTATGCAAGTTAAGAGCATGTTTATTTTTGCCCTGAAGTCGTGAATACACATACCTTCCTGTAACTTGCATATTATGTTTAAACTGTAAATGTAATGTGTACAATGAACAACTAAATCAACATAACAGTACCAGTATAGTTGGGATGTGTGCAGGTATAGGCGTCCATACAATGAAATGGAGCCTCTAATTAAAAATATATTTTACTTTGTCCACTATACACTAGTATTTTAAATTAAACTCGTTTTATAAACGGTAATTTCTGAAAAATATTTCAATTGGTTTAATGAATAATTAAGTTGATCTACATTATATTGATAATGTGTTTCCATTTTTAAGTGTACTTAACAATGGTTTAGGACAGAGTGCAGAGATGGGACTCAATCCCTGTTACTTGCACAAAAGAGTGTCATTAGCTTGCATGCCATGCATGAATGTCACAAATTCACCAATCAAAAGCTTTATGGGCTAAAATACACATACCTGTAACTTGCACATAAGTGTGCAAATACTTTGTATGGCATTGTGATATTCACAATTCAGAAAATATTGGCAGATTGGTTTGCCACTTTCACACTTTTAAGCAAGTTACAGCGACAATAAAAGCATTCCATTTGCTTGCATGCTATTTATATATTTTTTATTTTATCGTCGCACTGTGAAGCCTTGCAGCAATCACAGCAATATAGCACAAACTTATACTACCAATCCAGGTTTCTTTACCATGTTTTTCCTTCTACATTATGTCCAAGATAATCTTAGAAAGTACCTTTGAATTGAAAAAGTCATAATGTTACTTGTCCAGATTTGGACCCACGACCTCAACACGAGAGGTAAGATCTTAGTCACTAGGTCATGCATGAATGACACACAATCAGAAGCATTGTAATCAAGCCACTTGCATATTTTTTTGCAATTTAGAGTCATGTGCATAGTTGATGTCGTGCTTACAAGCTGCCCACTTGCGGCTTTATAATCTTACGGTACCGTTACTAGGTATCCTAAACCCAGGAATTGATTGGATTTCCTTACTAATAGTCAGTAAAATCGATTGGAATTCTAATAGTTTTTCTCAGTACCTTAATTGTTTTTCGCGGTCGTACAGTAAATTGAAAACTGTTCTAACCTAATAAGTAAGCAAGTTGAATTCTACTTTATAATCAAATGGTTTCTGTTGAACGATAGTAGATATCTCTTTGGTAAGGATCTAGCTGCCCAGAGGCCTTAGATATAGAAACGATTTCTGAATTGAGTATGAGTTGAAAACCAAAATTTTAGAGGTTTTCAGGCTAAAATAGAGTTTGACAAATAATCAACTTCAAATGCTTGATTCAAAAATCGGCCCATAGTGTCATTCGATTTCAGCAGTTTCGATGGTTAAAATGCCAACACGTAAGGAATTGATCGCCTGACATTTTCATATCACATTCCCATACATATTTGATATTTTTCAATTGCTATCACGACGCTTTCGCCCATCGAATGTCACATTATTTTATAGACCCTCAGGCGTATTTTATTATTTTTTTTGGTTTGGTAGTCATGGAGAGCGAGTCAAACTTTTACTGTATATATTATTTACCGTTCTGATGCATATATTCATCCTCATTTACCCATACGGTACCAACACTAATTGCTTTGGCACTCAAAGCCACAGAGCAGCGAATGCGTTTCAAAATAATAGTAAGTACGCAAGCACTTGCACGGGTTACTAAGCCATTCTTATTTCGTCGTATAAATATGGAAATAGCCCAGCCTGTTACAGTTATATTACTGAGCGAAGGCCCCTTCTCATACAGAGAAGGCATACTCGTGGCGAGTAGGCAGTTGTGGTAAAATAATGCCTAACTGGGTTGTAGCGCTAGCGAAACTGATCGCACTTTGGCGGTCAGATCTTATTGCATCCGGCTTGTTGATAGAACATCTCAAAACCGACATAGTTATGTAGCAACTGATGTTCTTCTATGAATAATTAAAACAATACTGTAATTTCAATAGTAGTAATGTTAAAATAATGCAAATCAAATATACTCCCATCACGTTTTCGAATATGGATAAATTCATTTCGAATCTGTCACTACAGCGTTTCTACATACGTGCCATAATTAGATGATTTACGCATAAAATAAATACTTATGTTTGTGAGAATGCTAACATATTTTACTCGTATGTAATTACATTGACGTATGTTTCTACTAGTACGTATATAAATCTGCTAACTGCTTATACAGGAGTTAAAGATCGTGTGAATAGAACGACAATGACGACAGCTGCAATGATATATCTAACCTTAAAACATGTCGAGGAAGCGACGACGTATGCGTTAACAATATAGTGTCAATTGGTTTAATATATAAAGTATATAAAATAAAATCCTTACCTATGCATTTTCTAGGTCCGGCTCCGAATGGCAAATAAGCATAACAATGTTTAGATGCCCCTTCATCATCCATGAATCTATCAGGGTTAAAAGTATCCGCTTTCACATAGTGTTCTTCATCTCTATGCAAGGCCAAAACAGGAACATTGATTGTGATTTTCCTATCAATCAATAAACCACCTTCTGGATGATAAATCTTCGTACATTGTCTTGCAATGATTGAGTACGGAGGATGCAGTCTCAATGCCTCTTTTATGGCCACGTCCAGATATTCATCCCTATTGTGCACCGATACTGAATTCCTGGATTTCTCTTGCACCTCCGGATTCAATGCTAGTTCATAGATCAATGCTGTTAACGCGTTCAGACAGGGAATGTACCCCTCAGTTATGAATGACGATATTATTGAATAAGCGAATTCGACGTCCGAATGACGCTTTCTATTCTTTTCCTTGATTCCAAGTTGATAGACGTTTCCCAAATTCTTGATTTGCGCCAATAGTTTTGACTTTTCGATTTCACCCTTTGTTTTTGCCGAGGGCTCTCCAAATATAGTAGACAATCCAAACATAATATACAAAGAAGGGAAAATATCTTTCATGTAACTCTTAAATCTTTCTATCAATGAACGCTTTTGTATAGCTGATCTCACTTCCTTTACAACTGACCCTCCGCTACTACCGAGAAGCAAATCCTCGAAGACTTTGTCCAATACCTTCGACAAAATCTCTTGAACGTTAGCATCACCATTTGTTCCCGGCAAACAGTCACTCAAACTCTCCAATTCACAGTCCATTCTACTCAATAAAGAGTCGTACCCCTCGCGCAATAAGGTCCACTTTTCTCCGTCAGCGTAAAACAAATTGTCTCGTAAACAAACATCCTCAGATTTGTCCAAGCAGAGACCTCGGCTATGGAAATTCGCGAAATCTGTTGACAACATCCTCTTTACAGTGTCGGGATCTTTCACTATCAGGTCGGGAATTCGGCATTTGACGCGTCCGACATACTTGTCTTTGGGGTATTTGGAGTAGAGTGTGTTGACATCTTCGGTGCTGCTCCTGATTCCGAGGACTCTGTGGTAGTCGCCTCCAAAGAAGGGGATGGATGACTTGTAGGATACATGGCGGACGTACCAGTAGCTGAAGAACTTGGTCACATAGTCGACGATTAGAGCGATTATGAGCACGACAAGTATAGCGAGGTTTAGGAGGAAACTTTCGAAAAACATTTTGCGTTCGGCCGCGGTGAGGTGTCGTCGGAGACTGTAAGCTTGTTGCAAGAGGCTCTGTAAGTAGGTCGCCTACGGTACTATGAGTGATCTAAGAGGCATTGCGTTCATCTTCGTGGCATTGAACTTAACATTGTGATGCTGTAATTAGACGCACTTGCATTTTATGGCAATTAAGTTGATTACAATAATATCTATAGCACTATTCTTATGGTTCGTTGTTTTAGTAGTGATCTAGGTTTTAGAAATAAATAAAGAGTTCTGCGTGCTAGTCAAGTTAATAGTCACTATTGACTTTTTTTAAACAAACCTGTTTACTAGTTGTAGATTCATTATCTTTTTCTGTAACAAATATACCTCCATTAAGTTTCTTCCAACATCGACCAGATTTTATTTTAATTTACCTCGGTCTAATTGAGTATATATTTGACCAGCAAAAAATTTCAGTTTACTACCTAAACAAACAATTATTATTGAATTCACCGTTTTCACCAGTCCCACATCTATTGTGAATCGTTGGTAACAATGATTCGCTAATTACAGTATGTACTTGTCTGGCTTCAATTCTCGATGTACCGCAATAGCGTAGTGCTACATAGAGTCTTCTGTGCGTAGGGTCATGAATTCGTTGTCCGCATTCCAACTTGCAGAATTTGATTCTTTACTTTAAGAGTTAAATTTCATATTGGAATTCTTTATAAAATTCATTTCTTAATTCTTTTTGAGATACTTTTTTAATGAGTTCTATGTTAATATTTTTTTACATACTTAAGTCAGTAAGTATGAAATAGTTAAAATACTCGTATAGTAATTTGTAATACTTGTGACTATCTACTAGTTGTGTGTACATAATGTAGCTATCTTGGTTCATTTCATTAAGTTTCTGAAATTTGATCAGTACGTATAAAAATGCAAACTACTGCCCATCAATTACTAGATCGGTATCGCTCATTATAAGTAACGACCTCTAATAATTAAATCGAATATCTATCAAGTCAGATAGGAACAGAGGGATTAGGTACAGGACTCACAGTAACCACTGCCCTGAGAAGAGCCAAAGATAGAGTGGCTTGGCAGCGCAGCAGTACGTCAGTAACCCCATCAAATCTTTCCAAGACGGGCTTCAGCAATGAAGACAACGAATAAGAAGAGAACTTCCTTCAAGTTTTGTTCTAAAACACTAATTTATTTTAGTTTTTACTAATTAATCAAAGTGCCAATTAACATAATACCTACGTAGGTACTTGACTAATCAAATAAGATCATTTAAATAAAGAACCAACAATTGATGTTCATTAAACACAAAACTCAAATAAATAAGTGGAATAAAAGAAGCCATTTTAAGTTTACTGCTACCGAATTACCGGCTTGAAGAATTTTAATAACTCAATCAATACATTGATTTAACGCCATCTAGCTTTTCTATACTGAACTTTTTCATTCCGAGGAAAGCTTCACGTAGTGCCGTTTTAGAAAAGCGCCATCTAGTTATGTCTTAATATACTTTAAAACTTTATACTGAGCTATCATTGGAAGACGATGGTAATTGCTTGCTATGCAGCTTCACAATGGTTTCACTAGGTGGCACTAATAGTGTCAATTTATTTTAATCTCACAAACCACTGCCATTCCTGCCAAAGAAACCTGGCTATTGCATACCTTCTTATATCAATTTATTTCATAACCCCAAATTACTATTTTAAAAGACTCCGTACTTTCTGCTCTGGTCTGCTTGTCCAGAGTGAACGCGCGGTAACTTACGCCTTAATTTTCCCACTACCACTCTCAATATATAATTAGGCAAATCTTTGCGTATAACGCATTCTATGCACAGGATGACGACTTTGCATTGCCCTCTGATATTCCTTATAAAACTTCTTCACCAATCCATACCACTTTTAATACAAATTAGATAACTTATTTCGTAAATCACAACCCAACAACCGATGCATCATCAATAAACCACAAGTATATTTTTCGCCTTGAAGATGGCTTTCCGATGCGCAAGGCACGGATTGGTGCTTTTCTTAGGGTTCTGTAACCAAAGGGTCCAAACGGAGCCCTATTGCTGTCACTCACGTCTCCGTCTGTCACAAAGGTTTTACAGCCAAACAGTTGGAGCTACAGTCTTCAAATTTTCACAGTATAAGCATCTTGTTGATCCAAAGCCATACAAGTCTAAAAATATTTTTAAATGCTATAAGGACCTCCCATACAGACGAAAAGGCGCAAAAAAAAAGTGAAGAAAAAGAGTGGGGTATCGTTGTTTAGTACTCGTGAGTAGATAAATACTGTATTTATTGCTTTAAATAATATTGGAAAATAAAGGAATGAGAATCCAACAAAGTCAGAATTTTTTACAAAATTTTGTTGTCAAGCATTGTTTTACTTCCCATTGACCATTGAACTTGAAATTTGGTGATAATGTTTATTATTGACATGATCGAACCAAGATTTTGTCAGGACTTTAAAATAGACTGTGACCTCTGAGTTTGTTGCGGCCTTTCTTCTCAGAGTAGTCAGATAGGAAACGCCGACCTCATCTAGAAACGTATTTGTACAAACCAACTTACAGAAATAAAATCATTTACCATTATTACGTACATTTAACTAAGAAATACCAATAATTATTTCTTTGAAATCCCCCCATTTTTCCTATAAAACCAACTTGATTTTGCGGTTTGGTACGGAATCCCAAATGTGTAAAGTCTGATACGCACTTGGCTGGTTTTGTATGAGATTTACTACTGCGCAGCCATTGTAGCCGACCTCAGAGCTGTAGCAGAACTATAAGTATATACTTCTCGACAAACGTCTTGGCCTAAACTAAGTATAGTTACAAAGTTAATATCTATACCTACGTATATTAAAGCACAAGCTACAAAGTCATTATTCATGGCGCAGTCCCACACAGTAGTTACTACGGCACAGGTAGGACATATTCATCTGAGACAAAATGTAGGGACACCCTTAGGGGATAGTCCGGTACAGATATTGTGGCGCTTGTCCCTTCGATACGGACTCTACTGGTGGGTGAATTTATCCGTTCTTTTGTCTAGTCGATTGAATCAGTTTCATCTGAATGAGAATTAATTTATTTATCAAATTATATTTGGGTCCTTCTAGGCAGATCTCAGAAAATATGAATAGGTTAGATATTTCGGATAATGGAATGTTGTCACCGCATCAAACTGCCTTAAATGAATTCGGTATGCAAAATCTGTGATTTCATTTAATCATTTTCATAAAGAGAATAAGATCTGGTGAAATAATATTATTTCATTCGAAAGTCGTAATAACAAAATTCATTAAAGGATTCAAATCCTGTCAATGTTTCTGTATTTTCTTTAAATTGTGTTAAAATATTTCAACGACTACCATGCAACCTATAGCCAGCGTTTTCTACGAAACATGAACCGACCTATACTGACGTATTAATCAGTTCATGTGAGGCTTGGAACAACGCTGATCAGTAATCATAAGGAGCGAAGCAGCACACACTGCTATGCGGACCTATCGCAAGCCTCGAGGGATACATATAGATGCAAAAAAACCTTTAGTCATATAGGAGTTCATAAAATTGTTCATTCGCAACTGTTGCAATAAATAGAAAGATAGGAATGAAGCGGTAATATCCTATTAGCTAAGGATTTGTGCGTAGTCTTGAAGATTGAGAGTAATTAAGTACAGTGATGTCAGACTTGGCTTGTAACAGTTGACGAGTGTGGGTGGATTGCATTTTGGCTTTGGCAATGTTGAATGTTTTCTGGTAGATGTCCTGCAGGTCACGCACCAGTATAACTCTTATCACAAAGATACCTATTTAGCTTGATAAAAGCGATACATAACATAACTTTATACCTATTCAGTTATTTAAATAATTAACTGACTATTAACTTTGTCTTGCGCCATCGCTGATGCAGTTACAACACTTCAATTACAACATACAAATCCACTTGTTTTTTTTTTTTTCGTAGACGTCCTTAATTTTAAATCCTATTACTAGTTCATCATAGACTCAATCGCTAAAGACTCTATGATTATTACCTCATATAAAACTTTTGCTGTCATCCAATAAGTTACGACTTACAACCATCAAATTGCTTACCCCGACTGCCAGGTAGAAACATTATGTATGCATCCAACTGTCCTGTCCCAATGCACCGGCCATATGCAATTTATTTTCCACTAAATGAAGATGTAGTACCCACGTATCTAAAAATAGATACGTGGGTAACATGCTACCTACAAACAGAGTAGCACGCAATACTTGGCTGTCCCCTAAGGCTGTCATATGGATGGGAGATATTAATCTATAGATTACTTCTATCTACTATCGATATCTTTATCATCTATGATAATTTGCGGTGATAGTAGATTTCTCAGAAAGTGGTCATTAGTCATATTGATAGTATAAATCTGGTCCTTTTCTGCAGTCACCGAGTTGCTCTATAATCCCAAGAGTAGCCATGGTCTTCTGTTTATTAGGTTTTTCCTTCAGTCTGTTCTTTCCACTGTATGACTAAGGCGACCCTTGTCTCTTTTCATGCCTCCCGATTTTGGGCACATGAATACCATTTCTGTCGAAAGGCGTCAAGCTCGTCTCTATGCCTTTGGAATGTCTAATTTAAACTGCGTTAGTTACCAAATTTTATCAGAACTCAGCTCTTGGTATTTCAAATTGTGTAATTCTGAATTTCTGGACCTCCTACTTTAAAACTAAATTAAAAGAGCTACAAAGTTACTCTTAATAATCTATCACTTCTATCATCGATCTATACGCGTGCGCATGATTCATTGTCCTGTAGGGTTGTCAAAATATGTATCTAAAATCTAGAATAAACATCAGTTTCTGTTAATTTTGCAAACGCAAATGGAATATATATTTTGCTTATATCGAGCCATTTAATTTTTTTACAGAGAACTCCTGATAAATCAGAAATCAAATCGAAAACGACGTACGAATTCAAATTCAGCAAAAGCTCTTAAATGGTAATATTTGCAATTGATTTCAAACAGGAGCACTTCTAAAATGAAGAAACAAAGTGGCTAAAATCTTATACAGACTTAACGAGTTCGGTCTAGACCAAATTCGCAAGAAGGACTAAATACATATTATATGTTCACAAAAAATCTTAGATGACAATGATCTCATTCATAAAATACTTTACCAGCCCAACCCTAACTCCACATGACATCAACCACAAATCTTGATAAACCACGCTTGCAAGGTCGATCATTACTCACTCCATTGTACGATGAAACAAATGTTCTATGACAACTTTAATTGTTAGACCATATTAATTGTTGTTAAGTTTATCTTTTCGTGGACTTAATGAAATCACTTCGAAATCTTGCGCCTACATTAGTGCTTGAGATTTTTGATAAAAGCTTGGTATGTGTATTGGGATATCATTAGTATAATTAAAGTGTCTCAAGTCTTCAAAGATATGTATTTAGATTTATTTTTGTCTATAAATTTCAGGACAAACTATAATAGTAGTAGTATTGCATACAATGAAAGCTTGAAACTGGGAAGTATTGAAATCCATTTAGATTTTTGTAACAGAAGAAACCTTATTCTATTGTTTGACTATAATGAAAGTTTTAACCGACTTCAAAAAGAAGAACGTTATTAATTCGACTTGTTTTTTTTAACCGACTTCAAAAAGAAGCACGTTATCAATTCGACTGTTTTTTTTAACAGACTTTAAGGAACTTTAACTTTAGGAGGAGGTTGGCAATTCGACTGTTGTTCGAATTGATTGAACCGAATTTGATTTTTTTTTTATTTGAAAGCTGGTGCTTCTCATGCGATCCCATTTAAATTTGGTGAAGATCGAGAGACAACAGAACTCTGCAATAAACAACGGCAATCTCTAGGGATTGCTGCTATCGTATGTCTGTTTATTGTTTACGCCATTTCATAACAAAACATTACGCCGGTACGTCCTAAAGGGATACGCAGATGTGTACAGTTCACCAGGGTACACTCCTATTACATCCAAAATCCAATCTGCCTAGCCTTTTCCCGATTACGTTGGGGTCAGCATCCTGTCTTATCGGATTCAGCTGAGTACCAGTACTCTCATTTCACCCGTTATTTTCAAATTTTATGTTATTCGAGTAATCTATTCTGGCCAACTTTTGTACATGTAGGTACCTTCTAAAGAACTTGCTCATTAGGTACCAAAGCAAAAAGTGAAAAAGTTGTGTTGAAAAAATGCTTTCCATCTGAACCAGTTATAATCTTTCAACATAGGCCCTACCATCAGCCCATGGAGCCACATGTTTATGTCGAACAAAGCCTCAAACACATTGACAAAAATTCCAAAAAACATAATAGGATCCTTTGATGGACCTCTGGATACCAAAAAGTCTGGATTCTAAAAAAATCCAATCAGACACTCTATGACCCCAAGAACGACAAAAAATCACATCTATAGTCGTTGTGACCGTTTCATTTGCGACGTAATCAAAAATCGAGATCGATTCCATTCAACAAAAGATCTATAGATCACTGATCGATCTCTCACTGTGCTCGGGAAAGTGATCTATTTGAGTGTATTATTGATTTTAAATCTGCCGTGGAGGTTCTACCACAAAGGGTTTGTGATGGCACGTGGAGATCAATAGTTTTTTTTGCAATTATTTCGTGATGCATCAAAACATGAACTTCTAATATATGAATCTTCTTCTACAGCTAAGCAGTTCCTATGTCAAATAGTGAAAATATTAGTTTATCGGTCTAAAAGTTCTTTAACTACATTAGTAGTAAGAAGCTTTTCTTGGTGCTTGGTACACATAATAATATATACAGTCGTAAGACATTTTCATACTAAATTTTCAGACTAAAAGTTTTTCATTTCAGGTCCTTTGAACCGCCTCTAAAATGTCCTCAAATGATATTCCTCTTCCAAACAGTAAATCTCTTAATGTTGATAAAATTAGCAGAGCATTAGTTTTTTTACAAAATAGACTACATCATATTAAACTTTATTATGCCACCATATTTTTTTGCCATATCGCTCCAACAACATAATTACAGTTTTCAAATCATTAATAAAACAAGAATAAAGGCGACACAATGTCGGAGATCCTGCGCATTACCCTAATGACCACAGCATTATGGTACCCGACCATACCCTTGTTTATTACCCTTAATAAAGGTAACGAGTTTTTTACAAGCTCATATTAGCTGTTTTTGGGTATAAGTGTGGTACAAATTATATGTCTAGGATTAGAGTTTTGGACTGATATGGCATGCTCAACGATCCTAATGTTATGATAATCGATTGACAATAGACGGTTAGGGTTTTTACGCATGAGTTATTTTTTGATGAACAATACTTTTTGGTCTATTTTGTAATTGTAAAACCTCGTCATTATCTTAACATTTTAATGGCGCCATTTAACAGTGCAAAAAATATCATTGATATAACCATACAGGCACTGCTCTCATTTGTTCCTAACAAACCAATCATCAGTCATTTGTCATTAACATTTTTAAGTTTGACTACCTTGTCGTGAGATAATTTGTGATAAAAACTTACCTTAAAAAGTATAGCCAGACCAAGCCTCCAAAAACGTTAACAGTTAAAAGTTTAAATCAACAAAATCCGAATAAAATCAATGAATTGAATCAACCAGGGTACTGGCTGGCTGACCAAAATCTGGTGTATCCTCCGCCTGCACAGCATGATTATTTCCTTGTTTACGACTTTTTAGTTCGCTTTTGAAGCAGTCGGGTTTTTTGATTTTTTTAATTAAGTTTTTTTATTTATGCCTTTTTAGTTAGTTTTTTTTTAAATTAGATACATTTAAATATATAACTGTTATATATTTTTGAAATCACCTCTTAAAATCCTTTATTTTGATACCCCACAAGATGGGTTTGGAAGAAAAAAAAAATTGGGCCCCCACAATATGGCACCCAAAATCCGCCATTTTTCTATTATCCAATTTTAATGTAGCCTATGACACTCGCAGGGTAAATATGGCACCCAAAATCCGCCATTTTTCTATTATCCAATTTTAATGATGCGTCTTAACACTCGCAGGGTTAAGACGCATCGATTGACGTATGAATCATCAAAATCGGCCAACGCGTTTGGTCTCTGGAACGCCATATAGGAACAAACATACATACATACATACTTACATACATACATATATAGACTGATAAACACATTACCCTCCTTCGGCAGTCGGGTAAAAAGAGATCAAATGAACATGCGATATCGTTATCGGATGCGATAGCGTTAGATTGACGGTGACCGTAATTTGCCTGAAAATAGTGTTTATAGTACATACTTAAACTTGCAGAATTAGACATAACCTTATATGGTCTGAGAAAACCCCATAAATTTTCATATCCAAAATTCGAATCACCAAAATCAATGAAGCGGTACCAAGGCACCAGTTATAAAAAGAGATCAAATGAGCATGCGATAGATACGTCACAGGCAATAGCGTTAGATTGACGGCAACAGTAATTTCCCTGAAAATTATGTTTAAAGTACATTACTTAAACTTGTAGAATTGAACATACCCGTATATGGTCTGAGAAAACCCCAAAAATGTTGACATCCAAAATTCAAATCACCAAAATCAATGAAGCGGTACCAAGGCACCAGTTATAAAAAGAGATCAAATGAACATGCTATAGATACGTCACAGGCGATAGCGTTAGATTGACGGCACCAGTAATTTCGTAAGCTGTGTAGCGATGCGCACGAGATCACCGCGCTTGCGTAGTAGGGATTGAATGAAGACTTGATCTTATATGGAAGGTGTTTGGGATTGCGTTTACAGTTGTAAGTGGTGTTAAAATTAAATTAATAGTCGCTAGGTGTATTGACATTTACCGGGACATGCTTGCGAGTTTCCTTATAATAGATATTCTCTTGCCTTTTTAATTAATCTGCTCTTTGAAAAGGGCAAGTTTTATCTCTTTTAGTAATTTGTCGCACTTACGGTTTCGTTTAAATCCTTGTGACAGTATGAGTAAATACTGTCCGAAAACTAAGATAAATTTATTTTTGTAAATGTATCATTGGTGACTTTAATGCCATGAAAACTTTTACGTAGGTGCAATATTCATTTAATTCCACTATCCATTAATTAAAAAGACTTAAACCGAACACCTTACAAATACAAGTCTTCCAAAATAATCCAAAAGGACCAACTATTTATTACTATATTACCGGCGGACGCCGAAGGACCAAATAAAAATGCAAAAATTGTTAGGACCTGACCTTGCGGTCTTTGGGACCGTTATACTGATCCCTTTTTTGCCACAAAACCATGGGGCGCAGCTATTCCTCTGATCTTTTTAAACGCAAAAGGAGCGAATGATATAAACATTATAGGGAACGAACACACTGGGAGTAGAGAAAGGGTTTATTCGATTTAAGAAAGGTTTTGTATAATACTAGATAGGTAAAATGGATCTAGCCAGCAATTTTTTTAAATAGTGTTAGAGCTTACTTGACCTTTGCAGTTTAATTTGAGGTCGTTATTTCGAATGTTTGCTTCAGCAATTTAAATTGGCAAACTGCACAAAGGTATTTTTTTTTCAGATAGTGTAATGAGCCTTTGACGCTCTTAAATTGCATGATACTCGTGACTATCTTGTGACTTCATAAGTAACGTCTGAACGATGACTACATTACAATGGATTATTTGTATGATTATGCAATTATGCAAACCCGTATTGAATAGAGTTAATCCATTCTCAACCTAGCCAAGTTCTCAAGTCTTGATCAATAGCCTGCATACCATAACTGCCAACAAATAGCATACACCAATTTTTTACGGACGGCAAGCGAACAAAACTTTCCATTTTAAGCAGTACAGATCCAGTGTACACTCCTCCCAACTGGTTTCGCCGGGACGCTATGGCGAAGACAGTTTTGACTATAAATAAGTGTGGTATTGTATTCAATGTAGCTACTGTTTGCCAGGGCGGCAGACCACAAAAGAATTTGGAATCTTTTTACAATAACTAGCCTTGCCAGCCGGTTCTGTTCGCATAATCGAATAGGTGAATTGTTTTTTGTTTAATTTTTTCTTGTTTCGTATTGAAATTATTGTTGGTTACATTGTCGTTATTATAATTTAATTTGTTTGTGTGTTTATTTAAATTATCGATGCTTTTTTTGCTTTCTTTAGTAAAAACTTTGAATATGTTTCAGGCAGCAGCTGCATGCTGCAATTCTAGAGCAATCTTTGTATTAAAATACTATTTAATATAGGCATCTCCTAAACCGGACTTTCTAGAATAATGTCTTTTTTTATTTCATCCCTTGTCACTCTTGGGATTAAGGGAGAGTTTCCAATTCATAATTTTATTTAACAATGTCCCCAAAAAATAACACGAGAAACACATACACACCCATCTTTCTTTCTCCAGCCAAATATAACTGTGGGACCAAAAGCCGACTTTTTTTTTTGCTTAGAAGCCGCTACAGTTATCGTGCTACAAGATTTGGGCCGTATTAGCGACGCACACGCATCGATGCGTCATTATCAAGGTGATATCCACGTGATTTGTGGTGTAAAAAAAGATTTAAGAAGTCAGGTGTAAGTCGGTGAGGTAGTATTTATTATTCATGCTGGCTACCTGTGACTGGGCTGTGGTAAATGGAGATATGGTGTCAATACGATGATGTAGTAAATCAAGTATGTTGTAGACATGCAGTTAAAACTTGAAACAGAAACCCTGTTTTAAGTTTTCAATGGGTGGCAGATATGAAGTCGCTTAAAGTACCTACTAAGAAGTTTGGGACTAATAATGCCCTGATAACTTAGGAGATATTATCATCATCATTTTGGAGCAACATGTCTAAAGTATACTAGTAGTACTTTTCTATTATCTTTGTCTCTCAGAAGTTATCCCCTTTCTAGACATGTTTCACACAGTCCATCCGTAACCGTCACCTCTCGTCTCTTTAGTTACAATTAGGAAAATATCTTGTACCTTTCATTGTGACTATGGGGCAAATGCCCCAAATAGGCGGTTCCAAGTAGTTTTGATGACAAATTTTACCAAACACACATGACATAAATGGACGTATGAATATTTTTTGCAATATATAAAAAAGCAATTAACTGCCAAGCATACTCCACCGCAATACCAAACAATTATTTCAGCCTGATTGTTAAAATCCTATTAAAACTCTCCCAATTTGGTCACTTCCAATATAGTCTCCATAAATCTAGTGCCCATCAGACGTATGAATGGGGTTGGGCACTCAAGTTAATAAATTAATCGCTCGTGATACAATTATTATTGTAATGATCGGCTCCCGTCTACGAGAGTAAAATAAAACGGATAGTATCGTAATTGAATCTCTTGTGGGACGCGTTACGAAAGAACTGTTTGTAAAACTGATACTTTTCACTGTTATTTTTGATAGCTGCTAATTATAACGTTGGTTTGGTTATATTAGTAACGCCACTCCCCCTAATCAAGTATGCACCTACCTCTTTCAATTAACCAGCCTCTAAGAGTGATCTACCGAAAACAGTAAATTTTTAAATCGACTACTACATCCACTAAATTATGCAAATGGAGTTACTGATGTTCAATTAACAGTTCTAAATTATGTTCCTCCTATGTAATAAGGTATCGGCCGTAAAATTGCCTTTGACGTTTCTTTTAATTTAGTCATTAACATTTTTAGTTAATTTAGGGTTAAATTCATCTCCGGCTGTAGCTTCTTGTTTCCGTTGGTCGTCTATAATTTGATAATTAACAGCTCTTATGTACTTCTT
Organism: Orthosia gothica; assembly: GCA_949775005.1. Classification (NCBI taxonomy): domain Eukaryota; kingdom Metazoa; phylum Arthropoda; class Insecta; order Lepidoptera; family Noctuidae; genus Orthosia; species Orthosia gothica. The sequence goes on along the minus strand of OX459054.1, from coordinate 14,200,732 downwards.
GTTATTAAAGGTGAAAGTGTCACCGATACCATAAGATAACTATTGCCGATTTTAAGAAAAAAATTGTTTGTCTTGCTTTCATTCCCATTTCAGTCATCGTGATTTTCTGATCAATATCACAGGTCTGATATTTAGCTACTGGTTCCTTAGCTACAGTTACTGTTCCACATTACTTGCCCAACACTAGTGTAACCTCAGTATTGTAGAGCTGCACCACATCGTCGCTACGCTAGAAAGTTTATGGTTTTTTTATCTAAATCTAAAATTGCTTTTGCGTCTCGATATTGCTTCTTCAATTACATCAAAAATTCTATGGCGTCCTGTCACAAAGCACAGTTCTATAGTGTTTGCACGAAATAGCTTTAAACATTGTTTTTCTTTCGTTCATCTTTGAATGATGTGTCTACAGCATATTTATGTATTCTAATAGGTATCAATCAACACATATCGCTGGGTAACAGAAAACCCATTTGCAAAAGAAAAATCAAAGGCCTATTACTTGCGAAGATATGAACAATATAATAGTCCTGGGGGGTAACCACAAGCTCTTAGAGTAAGGTTATTTTGAGATCGAGTAAGTGACAGATGTATACAAGTCAGATACATCTGTCCCTTACTCGATCTCAAAATAACCTTACTCTAAGAGCTTGTGGTCACCCCCCTACATGCATGATGACGAACTACCAAAGAAAAAAACCCAAAGATTACAACGCCTAAGTGTGGCCTAAGCAAATAATAATTATTTTAAATTAAACTTCACAATTCTTCAATCTTTTGCCTCCCAAAAGAAGACCAATCTAAGTCATAAAGTGACAAAACCATATAATCAGGCGGCTAGTATAAACCCAAAATTGGACGCGAGCAGACGGTAGCTGGATCGAGTCGCATTCATGATTATAGTAATTCTACCACGTTCCATGTAGCCATTTGCTCGATATAGCGTTGGTATCGATTTCATTAGATAGGCTCTGATTTTTATAATAAAACGTGCCGGATGGTATATGTAAGCTTTTTGTAACTAGACTAGTAATTACAATGAGTAGGTGGTGGTATCGGTATTGGTATGGCCTTAGAGTTAGCGGTTAATACCGCGGTGGCTATTGAAGCTGCTTTGAACATTTTCAAGTTATCGCTTATCTGTTGTCTTGTCTTAAGTTTTTGGTAACTGGCAGTGCTATACACACTAGTTCCGCTGGATGTGAGACACACAGGATCGGTTGATGTCTTTTTTGTCAGTCATCCAGTGACTCTGACACGCTCTCCCGCTCTAGTTAGAGCGGGAGAGCGTGTCTGACTTTTTCTGACTAAAACCACCGCTGTTCCTTCAGTTGCTTGTGTCTGGGCCGCGGTAACTCGCTTTCAAATCTAGCCGCAATCGGTCGATCTGGCGTCACTTTGTCTCTGTCTTTCGGTTGAAATGATTACGATGACAAACTGGGTTCTGTCTCGGTTGGTATAGCTGTTATAGATTCATGTCTGTTCCAAGCATTCATGTCTATTTTTTATTTCTTTCTTTCTTTCTTTCTATCTGTTTTCTTCTTTTCTTGGTTAGATTTCTATATTGCCAACTTAATATATATTCCCTATCTTGATAACAGCATTCAGTATCATCAGGAATGAGTGAAGACCAAGACTTAAGACAGCTCATCTTCAGCTGAAAATCTATACCCACATCACTTTCACCGCCAACTTCCTAGCTTCAATCAATAGCCGAAGTACTAGCAACATTAATGATCCATGCGCAGACAGCGATTGATTGATTGAGCGTTTTATTGGCGTCAGGCGATGCGTCTCTATGTGATTATCAGAAGTCGACTTTATTAGGGCAGTGTGTTCGTAAGATGTAAAATGATCACCAATATTCAGTACGTGCTTGCTTTTAAGATGGTTATTGCCCGCGGTGGATTGTGTTTTAATTAAAGATTGAGTTGATGGAATAATTTTTTGATATAGGTTGTTGGTATTGTGTTTCCTGTGAATTCCTTTTCCAGGGCATTATAAAAAATAAAAAATCTATTTTGATATGTTATTGCTATTCTATTTTTTTGTCTTTCACCAATTTTACGCAGTTTGATTTCCGTCGGCAATTTAATATTTCTAAAGTGAACTTCCTGATGGGACGATGTATACACTGATAAGCGATTTATATTGCAAGTTCGATCACGTGGTCGCATTACGATGCAGTTTAATTGATTTGTACTTATAATTTTCTATATAATACTGGTGTGCCTATCTGGTAGTGTTGTCTCTCGACGCAATTTAAATTGCGTCGCTTCTCATGAATTTCAATAACTTGTCGTATATTTTTTTCAATATGCAATATCCTTCTCTCGGGTGAAAACTACGGATGTGAATAAAGGCTGTATGTCCCGAACTTGATCTTAGTCATTAATAGAACGGCAGAATTTCAAGACTCAAAACGGTAGTAGGAATTTGAGCTGCTCATGAAACAAGTTACAAGAAAAATTTGAAAGGAAACCGTTTGTCCTAATATGGTCATGTGAAGGGATGATACTCATATTACTAAAATAGTTATGAATATAAATGTGGATAGGACTGTGTGAAGAGTGATATGAAAGAAAAGGGAGTCAGTGATAGCTTAGTGGGGGACAGGACGGTATGGATGAAAAAACGTGTTGCGCCAACTCCAAGTACTATGGGACAATGGCTGGAAGATGATGATGAAAAAAATTACAAGAAAAACAAATTACAAATTGTTATCTATTTGGACGACATTCTTTTTATATATTACCATGGAATTTAAAGAATAAATCAATGTAATTACAACTCACAGTTCAGCAACATTGTTTAAGAATCTTCAGAAGAAAATAATTTGCAACAATGTTTGACTTAATTAGATTATTATCTTAGTGGCTATCAGTTTTATCTGCAGCGAATTAATATTGTAATGTAAACGGTTGATAAAAATTAAGTACTTACTCAGGCACATTCCTTAAACGGGTTCTGTGTTCCTAATGATAAGCCAATGTTAGTAAATATTGTTTTAATTGCTCTATTAAGGCTTAAGTGGCGGAATCATACTTAGTTTACAGAATTAAGCTATTGGAATCACATTTGCGTATTTTATAGTAGGTAATGTTCACCATCGTGTTTGTTTCTTCAGATGTGGTAGATTGACTTGAATTCATTGACTCCAAGTATTATTATGTTGAGATTTGATCTCATCATAATAATAATACTTAGTACCGTGTTGACTAATGGGATAATAGCCAAGAGCCTCAATCAACGCTTGAGGAGGCTCTCGGAACATGGTGCATATTGTCAGGATATTCCCCCCACAGGGGCCTTGTCCACCCTCAGCTTGGACCCTGTTCCCGATACGAGTAGGCCACTATCATCATCATCATCTTTTTAATTTTCCCACTGCTGGGACACAGGCCTCCTCTCTGTGAGAAAGGGAATGGACCTTAATCCACCACGCGGGCCCAGTGCGTGTTGGTGGATGTCACATGTCTTCGAATTTTTGGTTCTAGGACATGCCGGTTTCCTCACGATATTTGCCTTTACCGTTTTTAGAGCAATGGTTATGAAATAATTAACACAAAGTAAAGCGGTTGCCTGGGTTCGAACCCACGACCTGTGACACTTAAGTCAGGCCGTTACCACTGGGCACTGCTCTTACAAGCAGGTCACTATTTTTAAGCTAATGTGTGAAACATATCTCTGAAACTGTTTTCATCGGTTATCTATTTTGATTTACGGCTTTACATTATTAAGTAGATACCTTTTAATAGATACCTACCTAAACTAAAAAATAATTAACATAGGTACCTAAAATCGATCAGAAGTACCAACTGATCTTTCTTCCGTATCAAGCATTTAGCTACAACTTCGTATTGCACATTCCTGCATCCAACTAGAAGTGAGACAAAAATATAGGTTGTATCAGGAAGTTCTTCCCGTTCAACATCATGTAAGAGTTAATTGAAGTGGAACAGGTTCCAACCTGCTGCTAATAGGCCATGGACTAAACCTGTCACTATGGTTATAATACTGCAGGTTTAGATATTAGTTTACTACCGTGTTTGGCTTAAACGGTATCAGAAGTCATTTTGTATTACATTTTGTTATTTGTTCCTTAGTTTTATGAACGGTCGATTATAACTGTTGATATTGCATGTAATATTTAGGATTACCTAAAAATAAAAAAAAATATTAGGCCCCCACAATATGGCGTCCAAAATCCGTTTTTTTCTATTTTCCAATTTTCATGTAGTCAGTGACACACAAGGTTAAGACGAATCGATTGGCGTAAAAATCATCAGGTCTCTAAAACGCCACATAGGAACAAACATACATAGACTGATAAACCCATTACCCTCCTTCGGCAGTCGGGTAAAAAAAACCCTTACAGGATTACTTTGTTGTCTGTCTGTCAAGACATTTTTTCTCAGGAACACGTGTCATTATCGAGATGAAATTAGTATCAAACAAATCTGCAATGCCCTATCATAGGTAGCTCATTGCAATGTCTTCGTAATCTTGAATTATTATTATTATTTGGATGCCAAACGTCTCTTTTCCTGCTTTCCTTTCCTCTATTAAGATTGTAGACGGATTCTATAAAACAAGTAAAATTAAAATGCCCTTACACATTTTTATTTCATGCTACATAATTTATCTAGTAGTAGACAAGCTTCAATCAACAATCTATTGAACACGTAATTAAGACACGATATCTTGCGAAAATTGCCTGATTCAAACAGTAAAACGCCCATAACTTTTAAATGGCTGAACCACTTTTGATCAAATTGCTAAAAACACTATTGATAAACTGCTGAATCTGTTTGGGAGTTTTGATGCCACAGACAGATACACAAACACACAGGTACACACGTCAAACTTATAACACCCCTAATTTGTTCGTCGGTGGTTAACGAGTCTAACACAAGGTTTAAAATAGTACGTAGGCCCACTTCCACCACCCTGGGTTATCGTACGAATTCTGAGTTAGTAGCTTACACGGGCACATTATGTATGACATGATATGATTATTTTAATTAAGCCTGGATTTAGAAACTAACTCTGAGTTAAGATTTTGGCGCAAGTGGGCCTTTTTCAGGCTTCTAACCTTTTTAGCTAAATTGTGTCTTAAGTCAATCAAAGTTCATATCTCAGTTTAATTACACTTGCATAACATTTTAGCAGCTAATCTCCAACCAACAATAATCTCCTAAAACATTTACAAAAATAATTACAAGATTCAATAAAACCAAATGCTATATGATTTCATCGAAATTGAACCATACGTACGCCTGACGTATAAAAACGAAGTGATCTTTAAATTAGACGGTAACACAGGAAGTGGCTTCTTAGGCCGTCAGTGTAGCGGTGATTAGCGATCGCCGATCACCGATCGCCTATCACATCTAGTGAGCAGTTGATCATTGACGGTTGAGCGCACGTTAAAAGTTCCGCAGAGAATTAGTGCTTGGTTGCAGATGGGATACGATTTTTTATGAGGTGAGACGTGTGTTGATGTAAAAAATTAACTCTTTCTAGATGGTAACGTAGAAAGAGTAAATTTATTTTGTTTGGCCTATATTTCCATGGCATGGCAAAGGCTCCCGTCTTCGTTTTCCACACAGTTCTGTTTACTACTTATGTCGGGATGAGCTTGATTACCACCAAAAGGCAGTCCTTATCGAAAGGTAGTTGAGCTCTTCCCAACATCTTTGTCTTCTGTCTGCCGCGATGTCATCTAGTGTTTAAGGCACCGTACGGTTATAGATACCTACGGTTTATTTAAATGCATACAAGAATTTGCCGTTACCTTATTAAGACGGTACCCTGACCAAAAAATCGGCATGAGATATGAGCATTCCTATTGGTCTAGCGGCACTGGTGGCGCATGAATTACAGTAGTGAATACGCCCAGATTTTAGAATAAAATCTTTATAAAATCGAATGTTGGTCTTTTGAAAAAAAAATACTACAAAAATGTTCGTTATTAAATTGTCTATCCATTAGTGTTAGAACAAAAAATAATTAATGAACACTTTACGAGGAGAATAGAATAGAATAGAATAGAATATACTTTATTGTACACCATAAAAGTTACACATCTATTTTATAAGAAAAACTTAATTATACGGGTACAAAGGCGGTCTTATCGCTGACAGCGATATCTACCAGACAACCTTTGGATGGACTGTAAGAACTTACAATGAAAATGGGGGTAGTCTGTGGTGTACTGCTATTACAAATGATGAGATGCATAATATCAATAATTATTTCTCATTTTTATGTTTTTTTGGAAGGAGATTAGTGAAATATATACAACATTAAAAAAAAAAACTAAATCTACCATTTTAGAATCAATATTATGTAGAAATTTAGTGTATTTTTATTAATTGATATTTCTTTTTAAATAACGAGTAGATAGCTCCTAAAAACAGCACAAAAAACGGCTTGCTCGGCGTTTTGCTCGGGTTACCGCCTTAATCTAGAATAGCAGGAATACGCAGAAATTGTTGCTGCAAATGTTTTAATTATTAGAAAACAATTAAAGAACTGTTGGTTAGTATAGGCCGTCTGCTGTTGCACCATTTCATTTTGGACAGCAACCCATCGTTTTGCGTCGTTCTTTTCAAATCAGATATACCATTCTGCAGCTACCATACTCTATGTAAAACCAGTAAGCTCGCGGTGTGTTTAAGTATGGCACGATAATTGAAGATATGCTCGTATCATACTGCGGAGTTATTTCCAAAGACCTGACGCCTGATTACTTCGTAGCAAGCTCAATGAGATTACGCTTTTGGCCACAAAGTAAGTGGTTGCAAAATATTATTTTGCATGTTTCTTTGCACTAGAAGATATAAGTAATGTCATTTCAATTTAGAAAATGAAATAAAAAGACATACAGTCACATGATGCCAAGCATTTAGATATAAATAGACCAACAATTTTTTACTTTCAATAATATTTCAGATGTGTACTTAATTCAAAACCATCCTCCTGACTTCATCCATTATTATTTACGATTAGCTCAAGGTCTTATTCTTTCATTCATTTCTATTTGCGAAAATATGTACCTGGTGAAGGTTGCGGGGATCCGCTGGTTGCGGGACGCACGGGACCGATCAATGTGGCGACATTTGGGGAGGCCTATTTCCAACGCAGTGGACGTATTTCGGCTGATATGTTTATGATGATGATAATTTGTATTGACGAAATTAAATGAAAAGTACCTAGGTGAGCTAGATCGATTTATCGCCCTCAAAACCCCTTCAATATTAAATTTCATTAAAATCGTTTCCAAGATTCAGATTACATATAAACAAGAATAGCTCATATAAAAATATTAGATTAAATAGATAGGTAAATTATAATTTTTCCAATTATTAATATTGCTGAAATAAATACTCTGCCTAAGGGAAATTACATTCAGTTCAACGAAAACGACACGCTAGTGATTGGTAAAGAGTAAAAATGTTAAAGCCTACACGATATTTTGCGCAAATACCCCGATTCAAACCGTAAAACGCTCATCTTTTCAACGGTTGTACCGATTTTCATCAAACATACTAATAACACCCCCGATAATGTCAATATTCAAAAAAAAAAAACTAAATCATAATCGGTACATCCGTTTAGGAGCTATGATGCCACAGAGAGATACACAAAGACAGATTTACTCATCAAACTTATAACACCCCCTATTTGCCGTCGGGGATTAAAATGTCAAAATGTTTGGAATTGCTAAGCGCTATCAAAATGTTACGTAATCAATCTCTGACGTTTTGGCATTTCGACTATCGCCATCGCTTATGGATTATAGAGATTAGATTAAAATAATAAAATTAATAAAATAAATATTAATTAAATTAATTATTATTATTAGACTTATCTAGAGCCTCTAGACAAATAAACAGCATTTTTAAGCTCTAGCTTCGGGGCCACACATTTAACACATCTTTTATCCTATCGCAGGTAATCAAGCCCTACTGGCAGTATTTTTAGGTTGACGATTTTTAAAAGGAATATAATCTTAAATTGATATCTTGAAGCTAAAAAGGTCTTTAAGAATATTGCATTTCAACTTTAGGTCCCTATCTAACTATCTATCCCAATTCTAGCCAAATATAAAGAGGATGACATAAGACGGTGGCGACCCCGTAAAGGCCGCGGAAGGAAGGGAGAGCAACGCACCGCAATACCGGCACTCCTCTCCCGCCGCGGGCTGAAACACAATATACGTTCTGTAAATTTTATTTCTTTTGAGAAATAAACTCTTATATAGTGGTCTGCTTTACAAAAGAGTTTGGTATATCATTCTTTTGCGTCAAATTTTATCAAAGAACAGAATATTGAAATTAAACAAACTCTAAAATCAGTACACTTGAAAATATCATGCAACTGCATTACGATTATAAGCTTTTAAACGAAACGAAGATCGCGATTAACGAACATATCGAATGGAATTAACAATATCATCCTGCGCCTGAGTTGTGAAGTAATCAAAGAAACAACATTCATTTTTTTACACTCGGTTCCCGGTATAATCATAATGTACGCTCCTCGTGTTGGCCAGGATTCTGTGAAACTCAGGACATTTGAAAATCAAATTTTAATATACTGTTATGAACAGAATCCCACAGATAATAAATTCTGAAGACTTGAATGGTATTGTTGTTTTAATTGAGGTTGTATATGTGGCAAAATAGATTTAGTTGAAAATAAAAGTGAAATAACAGTTTTGACAACCATTATTAAGATTTGGTGGGCTGTCTTTTATGAATATTTTTTTAAATCCCAGGCAACGATTCTTCGGAAAACCCTTTGGTGTCGCTGATCAAAGAAATTAATTTATAACAGAATATATACAGATACTATTTAATTTTTAATTTAGAGTTAATAGTTGTATTACTGTTATTGAGATCAGTACTGAAATTACTAATTGGAGGTTACCAATGTATCTTAACAATTCAGGAACAGCAATTGATTAATAAAACCGCCAAAGTTATACTTTATCTTTTAAAAGACTTGTTCCTAGGTATTAGTAGTACACTCGAAAATCCCTACTTCTAGGCAAGCGTGTTTCACCGTCGACCACGTCATCGCTTACAATCAGGCGAGATAGTTGTCCAACCGCGAGCCGAACAAATTAATAAAAACATTAGTTAGCAGAGGAATGCCTCACAGGATTCCTAAACCCATGGTCACTCTGTCACCATGATCGTAATAACTGGGAGCGAGATGGGCCGCACTAATGCCGCGCCCCGGGCCCGCTCGCTATCGGTAGCATCCGATGCTGCAAGCGACGTGCCATTACACGCAACCAACGTTCTAACTTTGGAGTTGTTAGTGAGGAGTCTTTCTTAATCCTTTGTGGCTTCAAGCAGCTAGAATATAGATTTCGGGTATGCTTTGATTAATACATCGATCATTTTCTGAGTTTCTATATTGGCTGGGCTATCAGGAGCAATACCATAAGTACCACCCGGTTGATTCGGTAGTAGGTGATTGTGTCTTTACAATAAAAACGGAGGTGTGGAGTGAGTTTTCAATCCATAGTTTCGGGGGAGTGACAGTTTACTTCACGCTACCTACTGTATAATTTATATCTGACATTATTCTATTTTAGTAATTAATTTAACTTGTAAAACACATTTTTGTATGCCTCGCTGGGCAAAACTTGTTTAAGCGCTAAATGATTAATGAACATCTTGCATGCCTATCGTAAACACATGTTATAACAAATAAATTATCTCTATGTTTACGTTTACCGAAGATTTTTCGGTGAGATTTGCCAGAGTAGCACTAATTCATATCAGGCGTTGTGCTGAGCAGGTCACGGAAATCTTCTTGAGGTTGTTTTGGAATTCCATGTTTTTTCTCTTTGTGTCTAATTTGACCTCCTTTATGATTTTATAAGCCTGTTGATCTGGCTCAATTGGCGTGTCTAAGTTGTTTATCGTAAATAATGTCAAGTATCACTTACATAATCTAAAAAAAAAGAAATCCGGAATACTGACAATATTGAAACGTCAGAAGGATCCAAGGAACACATGCTTATATATTGCACCAGCGGAATTTATTTCAGGAAAACTTCCTTCAAGGATATAATCACAGCAACGACACTTGATCATTATCATCATCATCTTCCTGCCCTTATCCCATGTTATTTGGTTTCGGCGCAACATGTTTTCTTCTTCCATACCGTCCTGCCCCCTGTCACGCTATCACTGACTCCCTTTTCTTTCATACCACTCCTCACACAGTCCATCCATCTTTTCTTTGGCCTTCCTCTCTCTCACCATCCATCCACATGTATATTCATAACTCTTTTAGTAACATACGATTCATCCTTCCTCATCACAAATTACCATACCAGGACAAACGGTTCCCTTTCAAGTTTTCTGTCACCGGCGCCACTTTCAAACTTCCTCTAATTTACTCATTTCGCACTATCCGATCTCCTCACGCCGCACAAGCATCTCAACATTCTGATCTCTGCTACATGCAATCTATTTTCATCTATCTTTTTCACAGCTCAACATTCTGATTCATATAGTATAACAGGTCTAATCACGGACTTGTAGACTTTCCCCTTAACTTGAGGTGAATGCGTGGGTCACAAGTTATTCCTGTGACTTTAGTTCATTTCATCCATCCTGAGTTGATCCGGTGCGTTATGTTTCGGTCTACCTTTGGACAAGTGACACTTATAGCAGATTATATTAAGAATGTATGGATCTCAACCCTTGGTATGTTGAAGCAATGATTTACACTCATTACATGCTCGTTTTCACACTACCGTCATAATGTGTCTGTATTAAAGTAAGTAAATGGATACTAAGTCGAGCCATTGACTTAATAGCTGGCTTGAGATCGCTCGCACTTATGAGATCTTGTACTCAATCCATGGATCGAGTGGGTTAAGTGTGATTAGGTTTTCTGTTAATAATAAGATGGAAATCACTTCTCATTCAATCACTAAGTCATAATAATCCGTTTCATTAGATATTATTTATCCCAAATGTAGTTAACTAACCGTTCTTCGAGTAAAATGTTAGTGCAACCAATTTTTTTCTTCTAATTTTGTTGTTATCACTTCAGGGACTTCAGCAAATACGAGTGAATCATGATAAACTTTGAATGAACTTCACTAAATTGTCAGCATCCCAAATACCTTTGCCGTTTGACTAAAGTTTACGACAAGAACGAATTCCCACACTTCAGGAACTCGTGCTGAGAAAAGAAGAGAACAAAATATGTCTAATCAAAAAATGGATTTTTATTTTTTCCTAATTTCCGTTTTTTTTTTCAATTGCCATATATTATAACAAAATAAAATCGGCGACTAAACTAAAAATTCGAGAATTCTCTCGAATTTCTGGCCCTGTGTTTACTTGGTAACAAAATAATATGACAGTCGATTTGAAGACATTGTATAGGAGTAAAAAAAGCTATTATTCCATACAGTAGCCCTTGCGTTCGCCCTGCGGAGGAGAATACTGCAGTATCGTACAGACACGGAGAAAAGTGCTTCACCTTTGAAAGGGATATGCAATATTTTGCATCTTTATGAAATCATCAGTGATCTCTTTACAATACTAGAAATAGACTAGATGGTTTTCTCCAAAATTTTATAAATGATTGTATAGTTCTCGCCAAACATCTTGGCCGTCCTGAAGTTGGCTACAATGGCTGCGCAGTAGTTAATCTCATACAAAAACAGCACGGTTTTGTGCCTCGCGCATGCGGAAAGCCAACTTCAGGTTGGCCCAGAAGTTTGGCGAGAGCTATACTATCGAAAATACTCGAAATCGAATATAAGATCTTCAGTCTATTCATAAGCTAGAGCATGATGACATAACGTATGTAAGAGACATCTTTGCTAAGCTAACACAACACCGCTTTAGATGTTGCGTTATTTTTGATAGGTGTTGAACTTATTATTTCTGATTGCTTGATTTGTTGATTGATTTTTTCATTTTTAAGCAGAGTCTTTATCGCAAGCCAATAAACTATTCAATATTTTAATATAACTACTACCGGATCCAATCACTAGTCACTATAATAATGTCCACACCTTCCTCAATCTTTAAACTAGCCGAAAAACATATTAACAGTCGCGTCAAATTGCAAACCCAAAACTGGAGCATATTATTAAAATCTATTAGACTCAATAACACTTTAGTGCGCGCCTTTACCGCTGTACTGTGATTATGACCAGTTTTTGTGAAGTCCTCAGACACGTGGAGCGATGAAATTATGGTAATCACAGCTGGTACCAAAGCAAGCCACTGGTTTTTAGGGTACCTTTGGTGTAAATTCTGTAGGAAATTGTTATTGGTATGCGATCTTGCGGAGAGGAGGCCTTTGATAAACTGTTTGGGAGACTTTGATATTTATGAATATGCACTATTAAAACCAAGCAATTTGGTAACTATGCAAACAAACCCATAAGGTACCTAGTAATAATTCCAGCCTGTGTGCCTGTAATTTTTATGCGTTCAAGCGTTTTTGCCATACCTAATATTGGAATCGAATATAACAGCTCACAATGTTAGGACTCATTAATTTTATCCGTGGTGCTAGGCAACTGGGTTTATATTGTATATAACTGGGACCAATTGTACACGACCCTTTGTGCCTATTGGCCTTTTTTGTTCTGTCTTCTTATTGTTATGGTGGGAAGTGGACATTTTTTTTTTTCAGGGAAGACATTTATTTGTAAAAAAAAGGTGTAAAATTTGTACAAACTTAATACTAAACAAAAGTAAACTATACAAATTTAAACTAAACCTAACTACTTACACTATATACAAAAGACAGGTACACTTAGGCGTTGAAGTACTCCTCCACATCGCTGTCATCCGGGAACGTGCCCAGAAGACTGGCAGCATTGCCACGTTGAATGGCAATGCTGATTCTTTGCGCAAAGAAAGATCCAGCCCTCTGGTCACGCACAGTGTCGATCAGTCGGCGAGAGATCTCCTAAAAAAGGAGACGTGCGCTCGGGCCCCATGACCCAAGCGTTTCGACCCCAAACGGCTCAAAACTGTAATTACCAATTAGGTTACAGTATTTGCGCCGCTTGAGGGCCTCAGCAGCCGCAGCAGCAGCGCCAGCACAGCCCGCCGAACTAGGATCATGAGATGGCGCAAGGGTGTCGACACAGGTTGCGTTCCACACCAGAGGCCTACCCACCTTCCACGGCACCAATGTCATGCCATCTGGTCTCTTCCCATCGTCACGTACCAAGCCTAATACTTCTAATACAGCTGGTAAGCTGGCGGTGATAAAGGCTCGACGAATAATGTAATTGATGCTGGTATGCCGTGCTATGCATCCTGCGCTCTTGCAACAAGACAGGCTATGGTACCCAAGGCTGCCGACAGCTTCACCACATTGGCACCGATGTGGAGCAACACAAGGTGCGCCTAAGCGTAGACAGGTTGCGAGCCGAAACGAAGAGTCATCCATCATAGTGCCTATGGTGAATGACGGGAGCGCTTGAAGCCACAAACCCGACTCCCACTTCCCCACAGCCAGCAGACGCGCACGCTCAGCAGTACTAGACGAAGTATTAATAAGGTTATTCTGTATGATTAATAAAAAAATTTTTTTTTGTTTTTTACTCCATTATTCCTTTCTGATTAATTTCGTTGCGGGATCCAAGACAGTTAAATTCATTCTCCGGGACTTCATCGAGCTCCTCGGCGCTTTTCTGGTGTTCGCCACTGTTGATTCTGGCTTTCTTGAGTTGCAGTAGTTTGGGAATAGTGCGGTGGGATTGTATACCAGCCTGTCACTGTCCCACTGCAGGGCAAAAGTATCTTATGAAACAGAGAAGGCACGAGCGTTAATCACTACGCTTACTAAATGCGGGTTGGCGGTAATATCAGACTTATATACTACCTAAATTCAGGTTTCCTCACGTGTTTTCTTTCACCGTTGTCAGCGATGTCCAAGATAAATTTAGAAAGTCATTATCATCAGCCTTTTAATGTTCCCACTGCTGGGACACAGGTGCCCTCGCTGTTTGACTTGTAAGAGGTAATTGGCCTTAATCTACCACGCGGGCCCAGTGCGGTTTGGTGGATGTCACAAGTCTTGGAATTTTTGGTTCTAGGACATGCCGGTTTCCTCACGATGTTTTCCTTCACCGTTTTGAGAACTGTGGTGATGAAATAATTTACACAAAGTAAAACTCCTGACTGGGTTCGATCTCATAACCTACAACTTGTAAGTTGCGCCCGCGACCACTGTGCCACCACTGCTTTAGAAAGTACCTACATAAATAATTTGAAAATGACACATTTATACTTGCCCAGATTTAAACCCAAGACCTCAAGCACAAGGCCATCACCACCAGGTACGTTTTTATTATCTAAAATCCATCAAAGATTAGACTATGTCAAAGTTTCTAGGCAAATTTCATCACTTGACGTTGTTTTAAATTTGACAGCTATTTTAAGTTAAACCTCATTATAGTTAGCAAACTTTGAAGGCTGAAATTAAGAATAAAGATGGAAGAATTTTGCTACAAAATAAAATCCTTTATACATTTTGTAACGGAACCCAACCGCAACAAACAAAACAGTGGCACAAGGTAATAGTAGTTTTTTCAAAACAATAATTGTCGCCGACATTCATCAACATCTGGTCTATTTGGACCATCAACATCACGCATACGTTTCAGTATCACCAACTTGCAATGAGGGAAAGTTGAGATCTTAGTAAGGATGGAAAAGCGATGTATAATAAGAGAAAAGTTGGCTCGAATGTAAAATATTTGACAATAAGTTCTCTGGTGGGTTAAAACGGTTTGAAATATTTTTTTAAGAAAGTAAGAATTCTTATTTGAATGTTTATCTGATACGTATAGCAAGTTAGATACCATATTGGAAGTAAGTAGGCTGCAGTCGAAGGGATCAAAATGGAAGGACAATGTTCAGAAAATGAAAAGGTCTTTACCCATATCTCGATTAAAATTGACATAAAGATGCATAAAATTTGTTTTTATTCACTGTGAATAATGCAGGCAAATCTCATGGAAGCAAAGTCACTGTAAGTCACCAGTCATGTTATGATGAACTGGTAATAATTTTAAATTTCATTACGGTGCGAAACCAGCATCCAAAAATTTTGCTCAGTAAACTACCTACTTGTCGTAAAACTTTGAGGTAATAGAGTCTTATTAGCACCCGATGCATTATGATATCCACCATTACTGACAACACGGTTGGCGTAGTGGTTGAGTGATCGGCTGCTATGCTGCGTGTCGCGGGTGCGATTCCCGCACGGAACAAAATATGTTTGTATGGCCTGCTGATAATTGTTTCGGATCTGGGTGTCTTGTGTATGTGAGTTTAAATGTTTGTAAACGCACCCACGATACAGGAAGAAATTCCTAGTGTGGGGCAACGTTTTAAAGAGAAAAAATATTGACGTGTATTTAATTGAATTAATCACGTCATAAAGAAATGAGGAAAAGCATAGCAGACAGTAAATTTGTCCAACTGTGATACATAGTGAGCTAAAAAGATCTAAACATTGTTTTTTTTCTTTAAATTATGATGTACCTAACTAATAAAAAAACAAACATACAGTCCAACATAGAACATCCTCCGTTTTGGAAAGTCGGTTTAAAAATAGATTGTACTGAATGGGTTAGGTACCTACATTCATTTTTGTGTTTTATTTATTGGTTGCTTATATTATCGCTAACGCTTGTGGCTGTAAACACACCATAACTTTAAAAGCAAAAAAAAAATACAAAATCGCGCCGACACCATACACGTATGTATAATTAAGAAAGAAATGCTCTATTCGTGTTTTAAACACGAAACAAAATGTTTTGACGCGAGACTTATTTATGCGACACAAAGGTGGGAAAGAATATTCCAATTTCATATGATTTTTTAGAATAAAAGTCATTTTGGTAATGACTTACGTTGCTTAATGTAAAAAGTAACTGTTTTTAATGAGATGTCACCAATTTCGGGTCGTTTTAGCAAGCTTGCTGTATTCTTGTTGATCTAGAAAATGGTAAGTTCATTATTTTTATTTTTCTATTTAATTGCAGTGGCATTATTGCTAAAAAGTGACATTTACTGTCAGTTTTTTTTTGTATTCGAGCATACAATTTAAAATACCAATGCAAGTACCAATGTGACTTTTCAAATTCATATGTACTTTCTAAGTTTCCCTTGGATATCACAGGCAACGGTGAACGAAATGATCGTGAGGAAACCTGGACTTATTTATTTATTTAGACTTCATACACAAAAGGCGAACTGAATGCCTTAGGCATTCTTTACCAGTCAACCAAGGGTGGTGAAGAGACAACATGACAGGTGCAATGTTTAAAAAAAAAAGTTTTATTAACATACTAAGATAGGTAAAATAGACTTACTTATATCCTGCCTAGCCTTTTTCCCAATTATTGTTGGGGTCGGCTTCCAGTCTTACCGTTTTCAGCTGAGTATCAGTATTTTACATGGAACGACTGCCTATCTGACCTCCACAACCCAGTAACTGGGTAACACGATACCTATTGGCAAGACTGGTGTCAGATTTCAGGCTTCTGACTACCCGTAACGGTTGTCAAAGATCTTCAAATGACAGCCGGGACCAACGATTTAACGAGCTTTCCGAGGCACGAAGGAAACTCGGTATGTTGAAAATGGTCACCCATCCACGGACCGACCTCGGCAAGCGTTGCTTAACCATGAAGATTGACCCGTGCGGCTGTTATTATTTAGCCACGAGCTCCTCGTAAAATAGCCAAGTCAGAGGGGGGCCTGTGGGGTTCACAGAGGCGGCTTAATTAACTCGGACACCAGAGGTGGCCAAATCCTCACACGAAAAGAAAGAGAGACTTAAAATATATAGAGTATATAAAGGCAGTAAATATATAAAGGCAGGACTGTCTTTCTGACCACGATTGTATATAATAAGTCCTTTCGTAGTTTTAGATAATAATCAGTAGATACACTTTAACTATCTAACCCAAACCCAATATCCTATTGTTTCCATGGCCTGGCAATAAAAACCGGGGTTGTTCTTGGGTAAATTTAAATTTATATAGGAACTATGTACAGTTTACTGCTCTGTACGAGTTGACTTCAGCCTTTTGCACCTACGCTTATACCCTTTTTACTGAGTATAATAGTTTTGCAAAGGTTAAAGAACGACATTGAGTTAAAAATGTATATGTATATAGGTACTTGCTGTTACCCGCAGCTCTACCCGCGTTAAAATAGATTTTGTCAATATATTCTGGTTGTCGACATAAAGGGTGCGAATTCATAGTGATGATTCAGTCATCCACGCCCACTTGGAAAACTCATCCTATATAGGTACAGGAAGCTAGGCCAATAAACGGCACTTTTGAACGTCAAATAAATTAAAATTTACAAGTAATAAAAATTGATTCTACCTTTTATTAACGAGAACATTTTAGAAACTCCATACCGACGCACAAGAAACAACACATTTAAAAAAAAAATTGGTTTAAAGGTTCCCAGAACGAAAATGAGGTATATATCAGTCTGTTGCTAACCTAAAGTGTCCAAATGCACATTAAAACAACAAATAAATTAGTAATTTTAATTTACAACAAATATTGAGTCAAGGACCTCAAAGTGCAAGCGGCCACTGTCATCTACAAGACTAATGAGGCAATCTATCAGATTCAGTTATTCCCATAAAACAAAATTCAATTCAACATTGTCGCTCAACTTAAAAGGCGATCTATCTCAGGATTATCTTGAGAGTAATTAAAAATTATTGGAACATAAAATCGAAAAGCTTTTTAAATTTTAATAGAACAAGTCTAAATGCTACTGTTTGTCAACCATCAATCATTAGGCTTTCAATAAACTTGCTTTTAGCCGTGACTTTGTTTGATTTTATTTATTTTTGTGTCTCTCAATTATAAAACCGTTGTATTGTTAAAATAGCACAACACTAGATTAAAAAATAAATACTAGTTAAAAAAAAACTATAAAACACGCTTTAATAGAAAACCTAACTAAAAAGGTGAAAATAATTTTCAATAAACTTAAATTAAGAAAAGTGATATTAAAAATATTTGTTTTTTTAATCATAAAAAAGCTCGAGGTATCTTAAAAAGCAACCCATTTTTTTATAATATAAATTCAATATTTTTTTTGTTGATATCACTATTGTTAATATAAATTTATTTTCTACTTTTTAGTTTGGTTTTCTATTAAAGTGTGTATTTTTAACTATTATTCATTTTAACTTTTTAGTTCAATCGCTTATCCTGAAGACCCTGGTAAGGATAATGGGACAAACCATTTAAATTATTGCATTGTCATCGGTGCTTGATAAGTGTGCAAAGTTTCAAATTAATCCAACCTTTTGAAGGGGGTGAAAATCACGTTCAAAGAATCCATTACATAAATACATACATACCAAGCTAATAAAAGCGTGTTAATGATTGAGCACAATACTTTAAAAAATATTATGAATACTATTGAAAAAAATACTTTGAAAATTAAAATATTCACAAAATTACGCAATATTAACATGGTCATGAATATGTATATATATATAATAAGGTATCATCTCTTGTCAAATAAAAAAACCTTCTTCTCAAGGAAAATGATATTTAATGCATGGAAAGTAATTGTAACACACGAAAATATAAAATAAAGATATATATTTTTGACAAAAAATTAATTATACTTTCCATCTCACTCACTGCTCAAACAACACAGTCACTCACAACACACAATCACTTTGGTTATCTGTGTCTGATGACAAGTCCCACATCACACTCTTCATTAGTGAAGTCCATTACAAAGGATTGACAGCTGCTCACTTCAAACTTAAAAATAAGTTAGAATGAAGTGGGCTAATTTCTGGCATCATGTGCAATCACAGCTCACTACCGCTAAGTTTGTATTTTTACAGGGTATTAGAGTTTTTATCGTTTAGCACAAGATTCGCAAAGCAGTAATCAAATCAATAAATTTATATAGCTCCTGATTGAATATTCGAACAATACCCCACAGCAACTAATCCAAGTAAATGTAGGAAGTACATTTACTCAGTTTCCTGGCCCTAATATCGCCCACATCACAATCAAGCCATTTATATATTTACTTAGCTAATTGGTTGTAAATCCTACTCGGATTGTTCAAAATGGTCGGCAACGATTTTGTGTAGTAAAACTCATAAACCTCCCTCGCGTTCGTTGTTGGTTAATGGGTCCATGATAAGGCCTTTATGGTCTAATTGGGGATTCAAATGTAGTTCTCGGAACATTTTTTGTCTCAATCATTATTAATTTGAACGCCAATTAGTCAGATGAGGTTCTGTTTTTGTCGGTTGTTTTATAGTTGTAGGAAAATGTAGAAGGTTCAATAGGGATGTTTCCTGAGTAGGAAAACGATAATTCTATTTATTCCGTCAGTAAGATTATCAATTAATATTGGACACGTATTTTTTGCTGTACCAAATCAAAACAAAATTACAAAGCTAAAGCGCATCAAAGTTCAGGAGTGGGGGCTTGTAACGTCACTATAAAGTGTACTATCGGCGTCACTTTACACGATACTTCAACGCACTGTATCGTCGTAATTTTTTGTTTACGAGTCAAAAGGAAAATATTTTTTATTTATCTACCTGACGGACAAAAAAACTAATTTTTAGTTAACATCCCTATTGAAGGTATCTAAATTCAGCAGTGCGTAAGTGATCAAATTAGAAAAGGGGGATCCATTTTACTCTCTAAACCCACAGCCTTGTTATTCTTTTCGATTCGATGGAAAACTTTTTGATATTTCGGGACCAGTAAACGGCCACACCAATCACAGTATCAGTGGCGTTCATTAGGTTCTCTTAAATGCAGGTGTAGGCGTACTAGGGGCACTCCAGCATAATTGTCACATTAGCACTGCACAGGGGCACCGCACTTACATCATGTATCAGATGGGTCAATAAATCCTTATTCCGCCAAATTGTGTATGCAGCGGCCTACCTGGGTACTTTCTATATAGACCACTTTAGTTAACGCCCAGATGGCAGGTGTTCCTGGACTCCTGGTGTTTCAAACCCACAGCACACAAAAATCGCAAGCCCACATCCGCATGTGTCTGCCAGAATATTAAGTCCTTGCTGCCAGCAAAGTTAAAAAAACACTAGCTATGCAGAAAACAATTGAGCAGAGATTGGATGTAGCTCAAAATCCCAGAAGGCTATATTTATATTCCTTATTAGTTTACTCCCACTCTAAGAGCAAAGACCTCTTCACTCAACTTCAACACTGCGACCGACGTATTATTATTTTAGTAGAATCAATCACCAGTAAACAGGATCCTTACTCGTCTCAAAACATAATTTTTCATAACCTAAAGCATTTTTGGGTACAAATTTATGGGCCACGGGACCAATTTACCATTGGACAAGGGTATAGTAAATCGTCAGCGCATTATTACGTCATTACCATAATGCAACCGAATTTTGGATGTATGGTATGAATAATATGATCATTTGTATGTATGAGTTTGTTACAACCTAAGTTAATAGTTTAAAATTCTGCGCACGATTAGTTTTTTGGGGGAATGATTTAATGGTATATGTAATGGTATGGTACGAAGTAACCCTTAAAAAGTAAGAAGCTTATTAACAAAAACTTCTTGAGTAAATATTAAATAAATTATCAAAGATGAACGCGTGCAACACTTAAAAAAATACTTTCGGAATGTCTAATCAATATGACAAGAACCAATTACCGTTTAAAAATATTTGGTGCTTCCGGAAATCAAACCAGGTATACCGGTCCTTCTGGACTGGTAGATTTATGCCATGTTGCACCATAACTGTGATCCAAAGTTCATTCTTTAATACCTGTACAAAATATATTTATTGTTTTAAAAGCTCAAAAATTTTTTTTCGTCCCCTCGGATTCTGTATAATTAATTACGGAACTGTTACAAATCTTACGCTATGAAGTAACGCAATAAGCTGCTAAAAATCTATACAACAAATCACAATACCAATTTCTGGCATTGATATTGAGGCAATTTTTATTTAAGAAACTAACCCAGTTTTTGATTTTAGTAGGAATTTCGAGTTAAGAAAGCGTCAAGCCCTGCTTTAATGTCAGTTTCACAGGTTTTCAGGCTAAAATAGAGTTTGAAAAATACTCAACTTTCATTTAAATTATTTATTCAGAAATCATGGGTTAGTCTAACCTAGTAGGCAAAGTCAATCCAATGAGTAAAGTGGTAACCTAATGTTTCTGAAGAAAGCTACATAAGTAATTTTGAATAGTGTCCAATTAGATCCTCCCGTACTAAAGCCAATCATGAATAGATCGCATCGATAGTACCTTTTCAATAAGGGAGAATGTTATCAGTCTTATATGAATGAGTAGCAATATGTCTGAACAGGTTTTCGTTCAGTAGCCAGGGATGGATCTGAGAATCCTCATATTCATTGTGAATCCTTAGGTGTATTTTATTAGTACTTTCTTTAACAAAACCTGTTGCATCATGTGGCTAAAAATAGTGATACAGAAGAAGAGAATAAGAATTCATAAATAATTCATAATGACTAATTTTTTACGACTCGATTGCGTTTTGCAGCTTGATATTTGGCAATCAATGGAATAAGCTTGGCATATTGAATCTTTAGGCGAATCACAAGCCTCAGTCAAAGATGTAGGTACCATACCCACCATACATGGTTTATTTTAGGTTTTAGAAGATCAGTGTTATGATTTTAATGATCGCTGACGCCATAAAGTGAGATGAAATTAAAAAGTTAGATTAATATATGTATTTATTTATATACACTTTATTGTACACCAAAATAAACAAGAAAAAATAAACTTTATACTACAAACATACAATGGGCGGCCTTATCGCATACCGCGATCTCTTCCAGGCAACCTGCAATGTATAATAAAATTTTGAAGTCTGTTCAACAAGAATCAGTAAGTACGCGTCGAGAAACCATCACTAATCCGTCCCTGTACAGGATATTACCCGAGTGTAATTATTGGGAGGGATTCATTATGACGTTACGTGACAGCCACCGAGGTTCATTTCATCATCGTATGCAATTTGCTGGGAACATTAAATTACAAGATAGGAACCGAAGACCATATGACTCTCGGCTTTGATCGGAGGCAATACAGTCGATATTAACAATAAAATTTGACGAATCCTGTCATTACATCCCTCCGGCTCCTGTAAACTGTTACTGTAATGAAATGTTTGTTGTGGCAATGATAGAGATAATGCAGGATGGGATGATGATTTTGAAAGATATGGTTTTTATTCTATTTGGTTTGGTACGTGAGGGCATGTAATTGGTATCTGCGACAAGGCTGGTGACGCCAGTGGTCTTCTTGCAGTAGATGATCTTACAAGTGGTTTAACGATCAAGTCCAAAGGTGAGTATAAAGAATCAACATTCTCTGACGAAACCATGAATCTCATATTATAATGTGACATACATTAAATCGAAATAACCAAAAGAATTCGGCTGGCAGCAATGGTAAAGGACTAATCATCTTAACTTAAGAAAGGCTCAAGAGTGACAAATGAAGTACAGACGACTAAGACTGTACCAGAAAACAAAAAGTAAGAGGCAATTCATAATAACCCTCAAATTCTTGCACACCAATACAATTACACCAAAGAAATAAAAATCCAATCGACCAGAACAAGTTCAGTTAATCACGCGAATAAATAATTCGCGTCTAACGATGTCAAAACATTTAACAGCTAATGCAGTTATGCTGTGTGCTAGTCTAGCCATAAAAAATATAATAAAATACAGAGAGGAAGTATCTAATAATGACTGAGACGCAGTAAGCTCGAGGCGAAATTGTTATAGCTCTTATTAATCGGAAACTGCCTTAATTTTGGTCAATGATTTTGAGAATGCAAATGCTACTGGTAGTTTAAATTAAACTTCTACCTTACCAGAACCAACTGAAGGTTCATTTTTAGTTGGTTTACAGTTTTAAGGCACGTTATCCGGTCACTGAGTTTTGCTAGAGGCAGTAATTTATAAATGTTCGTATGGATGGTTTGATGGCACAAATTAGACAAAGGTACATGGAAGCATCAGTTCAGTCTTCATTCTTTACTGAATTATGACGGTATTGAGATGTGGCCGGCTTTTTTGTAACGGAAAGTTGATGATTAATAGGTTATATAAAAATGTAAACATTATGATTACAGAAGCTTTAAAAATATTGTTTGGAGTGTTATTTTTCGGTGGAATTATTAAGGTAAACCCTTTTTCTATAAAATATTAGGTCATAATTTATAAATTTTATCAATTTGCACTGGACCTGTATGTTGAATTTTATGGCTCACACAAAGAGAAAACTTGCATACCAGTAGTGGGAACGTAAGCTTACTAGAACTATCCTAATAATATGATAAATTCAAAAGAAATAATATTTTTTTTGTCTGCCTGTTTCGTTACGTTTTCACACCTAAACAGCTGAACCAATTTTGATAAATTTCGGTATGGAGATAGATTGAAAAGCGAAATAGTACATAATTATACTTTTTATCTCGAGAGTGCGTTCCCTTGGCATACTTTTTAGCAGTAGCTAGTGCTATATAAATCTAGTGTATTAAAAAATTGTAGAAAGGTTAATTGTTTTGTTATCTACCAAAGTATATTACTATTATTATGAAGTAAGTATTTTACTTGTGCTAATAATTACATAATAATGGTTTAACCGAAACTTTAAAACCATTATCTAGTAAAAGCAACTATTAACTCTTTATTTGCTGTGATAATGAAGAAGAAAACTACAAATAGTTGACTTTTACGACGTACTCTATTGTAAAGATTATTTTTTTTGAATTTTACTTTTATGCCCTTCAATATAGGTAAATGCTAAACCACCACTTGCCCACTTTAAAGTTGTCTGCAGTGTAGCACTTTATAAATCTTCGAGTGTAACTAATAACAATTGTCCTTTTTACCGGTAGTACAATTTCCAATAGTATTTTCTGTAAAATACACACATAACCTTAGGAAAATGATGATTACAAACAAACTGTCCAAACACCAGTCGGGCTAATTCTATAAAATTTTCACCTAAAAATATAGGTAAAGTGAGCTTGACCTGTTGATTCCTAGTATCAGCTGAATTAACACGGTGTGAATTTTATAAAATCGCATTGTTGGCTTTCTCTTTCTCGTCGCATCGATATTCTTCTTTACATGTTGATTCTACTCAAATTTCCACCAGAATTGTGCCACCTGCGGGGCGAGCACGGTCTACTGTGAGGCTTGAGTCCCACATTTTTATCACAGTTTGAGAGCAAAAATGACCCGGCTGAATAGCTCTCTCGTTCGCCTTGTTCTAGTCGTGGAACGTGCAGAGGGTTCTACCAGGCAGAAAAGGAGTTAATGCATACCCTGTGAAGAGGCTCCACACTGACACTGTATTTGGGACGGGTCAAGGACATCCTATTTTACCGTTTGTCTCTACAGCGACCAACCTGGACCCGCAATCGTTTTAGAGATTTCCAGATTGGCCATTGCAGTTCGTATGCAGTTTGCAGGTGGTCGTGTTAGGTTTTGTATAGATGATTCTCAGGTTATATTTTGTTTTGACCGAAAGTTACACTGGCTATCATTATGAAATTAACAGGGATTGATATTTTACTGTAATTAAGTTTCCATAGTGAGATTTTACAGAATAATACTGTAAGAAACCAATATAGACCATACTATTAATTATGTCTGTCTTATCCCACCATCTCAATCTTAATACACAGGATAAAACTCTTAAGACAAAAAGCCCAATACTTATCCGCCTACGTACATCGAAAACGACCATATGGTCAAACCTGTGGTTACTAAAAAAAGAAAACTAATAAATAGATGCCGAAATCAGCTTCCAGCTATTACGGTAAAGAAGTAATGTGGAGATACGATTTTTTTATGAAGCACAATGAGTGGTTATTACTGAGAGATGAAAGTCGATACTTGCGCACGCGCCAAGACTTAGAATTATTTCGGAATGTACGCACACCAGATGTTATCGCGTACCGTCTTTAGAATTATCGTTTTTGTTTTTAATGTATGGTATGGTACGGTATTGGGGAGCAAGTGAGGAGTGGTTTGATTTTTCGGGAGGATTTTGGTGTTTGTGAATTAAAAACTCACGGTTTAGCTTCTAAAATCCCGAAGAAAGAATGATAGATATTTATTTATCAATACAATACAACCCACATTTAAACTCATGGGACAATGCAAAAGGAAGCTTACCATGTGGCTACTGGGACTCAACTATGATGACACCGAAAAACTACTTACCACCGTGACTACTAAAGTATACTGAATGCCATCTGATAAATACTCACCCACACACGCACTCTCAGATATACTCTGATATATACATACACACACCAAACACATCTACTTACTCACACTCTCGCAAAAATGTTTACGAACAATATACTACTAATACTAATTCTACACCAAACTACAATATTTTCTGTTTTTTTTGTTCCCGTATTTTCTTTTTTGAACACTCTATTTTGAGGTACAGACTTATAAAAGTTATTAATATTATACAACCTGTAATTGAAATTATTAAATCAATCAATTTTTTTTTATTGTTATGAGATGTATGTAACTGATAGAGGGTGGAAACCTGGTGACCTGAAACACAGGCCCTTAAAGTCTAGCTTGGGCACCAGTCTACCACAGTAAACTAAACTATATCATGTACCGTTACTGTAACAAAGACATTGTTACAGTAACGGTACATGATATAGTTATAAATAATTATTAATATATAATGATTATTGTGGTGTGAAAAAAATAGAATCACAGGACTCATACAAATTCAGTATTGGATTGAAACATTGTGGCAAATAAATAAAAAACTTGTATAAAAAGACCCTCGCAAGGTGGCGGTGACTTAGTATCATCAATTTGTTCATACAACTGCAACAAATTTCACCTAACTTATGCCAACCATCCACCATTCGCTCATACCTTGCGTGACTAGCCCGCAGTCGTACATATCCACAGAAATACACAATAAAAAATGTCAATAGGAATGGCATATAAACAATGTTGGTAGTACAAGTATTATTTAAACTAAAACACTATTGCAAGTAACAATTTGGCCCGCAGTACCGTTGCGACTATAGATCAGCTCAGGTGTTGTCGGCCTGCGGGCTTTTTGTATGGGGCAAGTTACGAGATTATGGGAGTTGCCGACTGCAGCTACTGGAAACGTTGCCCGATTCAAATATCACAGATTCCCGTAAGTGACTATCAATCAGGAATCGAATATAACAACTCACAATGTTAGGACCCATTCATATTAATTTTAATTTTTATCCGTGGTGCTAGGCAACTGGGCTTATCCCAGTTGTAAATGACCCGTTGTGCCTGCTTGACATGGAGGGAAGTGGAGATTTTGTATTTTTCCGTCTCAGTTAAATTCATTATCCAGGACTTCGTCCAGCTTCATTGCCTCGGTGATTTTCTGGTGGTCGAAACTGTTGATTCTGGCTTTCAGGAGTTGCTGCGGTTTGGGAATAGTGCGGTGCGATTGTCAAAAAGAGACTATCAATATTTATATGAAAGTTAACCAGTTGCAAGTGTTCGTTAAAAGGAGAGTGTCAGTATCCGAGCTACCAACCCATGGTCTGGCTAACACAGCATTAGATTATTATTATAGTGTCGTTTATGGTTTCTTCCTAACGACTAAGACCTCAGTTATACGACGACGCGAAAGTTTTTTACGGTCGTCGCAGCTTCATGACATTTTGATAGCGAGTGTGGGTTCTAATTACTAGGTAACAACATTAAAATGCCGGGAAAACATGAAACCGGGCGGAAACCACGCGGTTGTCATGAAAACTGCACCGCATATGAATACAACCTCGCCACGCCCGCTTCAGGTAGTACGAAGACGCGTGACTTGCATTTGTTTGTTGTATGTTTTTATCTTGGACATCACAGGCAACAGTAAAAGAAAAGATCGTGAAGAAACCTGGACTTAATAGTTAATGTAAGTCTGAAATGGCTATTGCTTGGCTTTGGCTTGTGGGGTTCCCAGAGGTGGCTTAATTAACTCTGACACCAGAAGCTGGTGGCCACATCCTCATACGAATAGAAGAAGAAGAGGTTGTTTCTTTGCCTTATTAATTTAAAACTTAGTTGTTAAACAAATGGAGCTTATTGTTCTGTAACAAAAGAACGTGGTTACTTACTGGACAGGTATTTGCGGTCGATCGCGCAGTCAACGCCATCGTTGGGTTGGCGCGAACAAATTCATCTCATAGAAACGCACCCTGACCCGACTTTGATGTCGCTATCTGAGACCGCTCTTCGTTTACAACTTGGACCATTTGCTAACCAAATGGCAGGTGAGATCCTACCTTATAGTAACCACCACGCCCGTCCATATGGAAGAATAAATTTGTAGTTTGAGGCTAAAATATCGGTAGTTACGGTTTACGATGCCCACACTGTCAACAGATTTATAGGTATGGAGATGTATTTATGAAGCGTATATCTGTTTGTTACGGGTCTAATATAAAAAGTGGGATCCGTTTCTGAGGGGTTTCGCATAATATGTTCCTTTTTCGTATTGGCACGGACTAAGTATATGCCAGGCACTAAGGTAGACACTGTCACAATTTGTCATGAACTCGCTACTGTGCAGTGACTCGCCTTCTGTTGCACGCCACCATACAGTTTGAATCTACCTGTAGGAAACTGACTTTCCTGGCCAGACGTACCTACCTACAATATTCACGTATCTAAGTTGGTATCTATAATTCCAGAGGCTTTTTAATGAAAACTTACCTTTTGTAGTATTGCAGTCGTTTACGTCAAGCATCCCTATGTTCTGCTTTTGATTTCAGTTGTCGCTAATTTTAAAATTCAAAATTAGTTTTTTTTATGGGACAATCCCACCGCACTATTCCCAAACCACTGCAACTCCTGAAAGCCAGAATCAACAGTGGCGACCACCAGAAAAGCGCCGAGGCAATGAAGCTCGACGAAGTCCCGGAGAATGAATTTACCTGTCTTGGATCCCGCAACGAAATTAATCAGAAAAGAATAACGGAGGAGTAGGAAAAATGAAAATTTCCACTTCCCTCCATATCAAGCAGGAGACAGAACAAACAAGGCCAATAGGCACAAAGGGTCATATACAACTGGGATAAGCCCAGTTGTCTAGCACCACGGATAAAAATAAAATAAAAAATACCAACCAAAAACCAAAACACAAGCAAAAAGTAGCATTGGGCAGGGCACATGGCTCACAGAACGGATGGCCGATGGAGCCGAAAAGTTCTGGAATGGCGACCGCGAAACGAAAGACGATGCGTTGGAAGGACTCCTACTAGGTGGACTGATGACCTGATTAAGGTTCCAGGAATGGACTAGCTGCGAGACGCACGGGGTCGGTCAATGTGGTGACGCCTGGGGGAGCCCTATGTCCACCAGTGGACCTCTTTCGGCTGAAATGACGATGATAATGATGACAAGAAAAAAATTAAACAACTTAAATGTGATATTATTTGTTTCAGTCTTTCTCTAAAAACGCGATAAGAAGAACCGCAATCTTCTCTACATCTCATAATTAAGACCTCATAACACAACAACATTATAAGCACAGCACGATCATCATTAAAAATATTAATTACTTACTTACTTCAATTTCAATAACGAATTTGACTTTTAAATAGACATACCATTGCAGTTTTGAGCAGACTAGTCCCGGTCCGGACGGACAGCATCCGTTGACCGTTCACGAATTTGATGCATGAGTCAGCTCTGTTAAGATCAACCGTATTGGTTTTTAAGCGCCGATGTGCCTTATGCCTTTTTGTTTTTATAGGCATTAGCATTTCGGTTTATTTATTTATTGACCAAGGCACACCAACGTCTCATTTACAAATTAATATCAGATAATAAAATTCACAAAAGATCCTGTGTAAGCAAGTCACTTACAGGAATGCACTACATTGATGGTTGATGATCATTAATACATTTATTTTTAATAGAGTGACCGCAGAAGAATAACACGAAGACGACATACCCCGAAGAATAGGGTCGAAAAGTTCTGTAGTCGCGACCGGAAGACGCAGCGTTGGAAGTCCTCCTTCTAGATGAACAGATGACCTGAGGAATCCGCTGAATGTTAAATGCACAGGACCGATTGATATGGTGAATTTTGCTTATGTTCAGCAGCGCACTGGGTCTTTCAGCTGATATGAAGATGATGAGAGTAGCCATGCAGTTTCTTGCTCATTTTTTTCCATACAGATCTAAATTTTGATTAGCTTCAACATTCCCCAACGTCTTCTTGACAACCCAAAGTTCATACTATTTAAAGTTTGATTCATTAGTCAGCTTTGTTAAGCTCGAACCATATTGCTTTTTAAGCGCCGATGGGCCATTTGAGATTTTTTTTACGTGGGGACTCTGATGCATTAGCGTTTTGTTGATCGATATAAAATTGGATTCGTCCAACTGTGTGACTCGAAAAACCAATTTTGTATTGCGTGGTCAGGATTTAAGTCTTATGTTTTCTTTAGTAAAAGGATCATTCATTTTCATCTTAATCTATTATTTACACCTAAATCTTATACTATTATAAATATGAAAGTTTAAATGTATTTTTGTTACTCAATCACGCCAGAACGGCTGAACGGGTTTAGATGAAATTTGGCACTGAGGTGGTTATAGCCTGCAAAAGCACATAAGCTACTTTTCATCTCGGCATAATGTTCCCTTGGGATAAAGAAACGCTTTTCACCCGGGCAAAGCTGCTGGCAGAGGTTAGTCTTTTATAATATTCTAAAGAGGTATAATTATTGTAAAAGTGTCTGTAAAAGAATCCCTGGCACCTATAGAGTTACCATAAGGTTACAAAAAATATTTTACTGACAGAACGCAAAACTATTGCTGACTGTCATCTAGGAATTCTAGGATAATGATGTAATATTTACCTACGTAGATAATGCCGCCTGGGTTAGTATATCTTATTCATTAATTTTACCCGACTACGGCGAAGGATTGAAAATGATGGGTTATGATTTTAGTAGACTATGTATGTTTGTATTAACGTATCTTCCTCCGTAGCGCTTAAACTATTCATCCGATTTTGACGAATAAGGTGTCAATCGATTCGTTTTTATGGCCTGGGAAACATAAGCTAAAAAAAAGTTCTCAGTCGGGTAAAAGTTTTTACTAAACATTTTGCTTGTTATGTTTGTACAATAATGAAGTCTTCAGCATGAGGTTTCTCGGATATTAACAAGATACTAACATAAAAATTACCCCAAATTGCTTATAAATTAATAGGCCCCAATATTAATTATAAGACCTATAAGTTACGATCAAACATTCAAATAATTGAACAAAAAACTTTTAATTGATTCAATGCCGGCGCTCATCTTTGATGATCGACATTAGAAATCAATTAATTGAATAGAATAATTCGCGTAAAATCATTATTATTGATCGTTTCAATTAAAACGAGAGTAACATGAAAATAGATTCCACTTTCGTTTATTTATAGAAATGGATTTTAATGCTCAAACTCATATTGATCAAAATTCTTGCTTGAGTCTCAATGGCCTATAATTTTAAGTGGCCACCTAAGAAGGATTTGATCGTTTAAGTATTACCGATTTTGGTTAGGCGATTATGTAGCTATCTGGCAGAACGCACCATTTATTATTTGATTGTTTACGAAGTTGGCAAGATGGACCACATCATAATAGACATCGTCAGTGGTGTCTCATCCCATACAAAGAAACCGTGCCGACGTTCTATACTGATTATTTTTTGTACATCGATCGAGTTCGGTTCCTTTCCGATCCTTTCCACGGATATAGATGGTGATCTATCTATCGCCGTGGAACAAACCGAACGCGATCGATTTACAAAAAAAAATCGGTATAATCAGATGAAAAACGCTAGTTACGTCGGCACGGTTTCTTTGTATGGGATGAGGCATCTATGTGCTAGTATTATATTATCTGACACAAAACATATAAAGTGAGTTTTGAATTAATAACTCGCACAGACGAAGAGTGGAACTCTTTTTGAACCGATTTCCCAAAAAAGGATTAGGTTTCTCAATTTAACCTTATATATATACATATATATATATATATTGTATGTGTTTTCGCGGATAACTTTGTCGTTTATGAACCGATTTTGGTGATTTTTTTTTTGTGGGAAAGGTGATATCTCAAGGGTGGTACCATAATAAGAAAACCAGGATTTCATGATGGTATCCCAGAAAAATTAAGGGAACACCACAAATATAATAGGCATACATACATATAGCGATTTTAGTATTTTTATCAAAAATGCAATCATTTACACTCAGTACGTGTCATTTGGTGAAATGGAACTGATAAAAAAGACCACAGATGGCCACTGGAACTCCTTAATGCTAAGTATGTCACGGGTATAAGATATATCGAATAGCTAATCGACTATGATGAAGCAAATACTTTTAAAATGATACTGATGAAATTGGTAACATCGCACTGATCTGATGATGAAGCCGGAATATAGGCACTGGAACTCCGAAAAAAAAAGTATCTTAGTCGTGTTTGGGTTTATTGGAATCGCCATGAGATTTACTTTAGTTATAAATGATTTTCATAGTATTTGCAGTACCTATCAAAACTAAAAAGAGATAAATAAAAAACTTGTTAACAAAAAAATCATCTGCGTTTTTATTCCTATCGCCTTATAAACTTATCAGTTTTAAAACAAGAGTGAGCTAACCTTCCTTCCTTATCCTGTTACGCATGGTCGTTCCTTTATAGAATTCATTCATCGCTTTATCTATCTTTATAATGGTACGACCGAGTTCCCAAAAAGGAAAAAAAAAACAAGGACATTATTATCAAAAGTTTTGTTACACTTGCTCATTTCCTGCTCAACATCAGCAGAACCAAGACAGAGTATATGCGCTGGGGCAATCTGTCCAGTTCTAGAGCCGTAGCGTTTGCGTGTTTCCCCCGGTCTAGGTTCACCCGCATTCCCTTTAAACTATAGGAGAATACGGGGATCGCAAATACTCTCCGTTATGTGATCTATAAAACAATGGTCAAAGCTTCTTGTGCGGATCAGAAAGAGATAATCACAATAGGGATGGGTGGAACGGAATCCTTCGATACCTACTTATAGGTGCTATTGTAAAAACTATCATACAAAAACAATCAAATTAATATTGACAGTATCATAATTAGAAAGAAAATAAACATAATTAAGAAAAGTATTTGGTCAAACGGAGCCGCAATCAAAGCTTGTGCTAAGATCGTCGTCCTCGTCTGTCGACCAACAAAAGTCAACGTCCGTACCATTACTCCTGAAATTACATAAACGAGAGCACACAAACACAAGTAACTTAGCCGCTAACGTTTTTATTATACCACTTTTAATGCAAAGTAATAAATCAATAATTCTAGTAAGATAATCGGGGCGGTAAAATTCCGGTTGTGTTGCGTAGGCAGCCAGTAATTAAAGAAAACGTTATATGAAATCGATCACGGTGACGCCGAGAGCTTGTTCGTGTGTTTACTTTTATCGTCATTTCTTTGACGGTGATTGGGAAGTGTATTTACGTGCATATGTACTTGTCTACTTATGTAGTATGTGGGCGCCGCGTCGACTAATATCGAACGCTTTTAGTCTTACGAAAGTTTTGAAGTGTTTCCAAATACAGACTTCATCATGTTGAATCTTGTAAATTGAATGTATGAAGACGACTAATAGAGAAAAATTAAGAACAATACGACTACATGTTGTGAGGACGCCATATAAATTGCGTAATGGACAAAAGAAGGATGTTGAGGCGGTTTAAAATTATTTTTTGTTGAATACTATGATATATTTTACGATTTCTTATACCTTCGGAAAGTATCATGTGAGGCTTGATAAGGATTTAGAAAGTACAAATATAAAACCGGCCAAGTGCGAGTCGGACTCGCGCACGAAGGGATCCGTACCATTTTCGTAAAAAACGGCAAAAAAATCACGTTTGTAGTATGGGAGCCCCCTTAAATATTTATTTTATTTTGTTTTTAGTATTTGTTGTTGTAGCGGCAACAGATATACATCACCTGTGAAAATTTCAACTGTCTAGCTATCACGGTTCATGAGATACAGCCTGGTGACAGACAGACAGACAGACAGACAGACGGACCGCGGAGTCTCAGTAATAGGGTCCCGTTTTTACCCTTTGGATACGGAACCCTAAAAATTACTCAAAAATACATTATTCTATTTTGTAATATATATTTATATCGAAGCGGCGACGTCTAGGAATTTACCTAGATAAAATTATTTTTATAAATACCATAAATACAGACGAGCAATGTTTAGTGGTTCATTTACTAATTGAAATAATTAATTAAATTTGAATACAGTTTACGACAAATGATTTACAACTGCCTTACATATGAAATATCAGTAATACACTCATTAAATTGGCATAATTAAAAAATCTAGAGCGAAAAAAAAAGTGGTAATCGAAAATAACGACCAACAAATCGTTTAAAAGATATTAATTACAAATAAACAGTAAATCATTTGAGGAAAATAGGCGAAAAGGTGTTGTATACTAATAAAATAATTATCGTCTACCTACCGATTGCTCAAAGTATGTATCATTTGGCACGCGTGGTCAGTTCACACGAATGTAAAATTTATGTTACTCTTAAAAAGTATTATGAAACCTTAAAAACTCAGTAAAAACGACAAATAAAAGTAACAGAAAGTACATTGCTGGCTCTCAATGATACAACTTAAAATCTCCTGAACATAATTGGCAATGGATTGTGCAAAGGTCACAAAAAATATTGAGTCGTTTTGAATCGACACAGTTCAGGTAGCTTTGGAGTTGGTAGTCTGGTAGCACTCAAATGTTGTTCTGATATTATTTTTTGCTAAGAAACAATTTCCTGTCGGAATCAAAGAAAAGAAAAGGATCGTAAATTATATTCGTTTGTACAATATCGATTTTTTATGTAGACTGACAATATCTTTGAATTTTGCAATTAAAATACTTATGTATATTTTTTCTGTTAAGAAGTTCTGGCATGGCGTTTTTAATTTATCATTGAAGTAAGCAACGATTTCGAATAAGGGCAAATTATTATTATTATTTTAAATCTTTGCCCCACACTAGGAATTGCCGGCCGGAACAACTATCTGGTCATACAAATATTTGTTCCGTGTTCTGCGCCAAACGTGCGCCCAAATTGAATTGATTGTATTAAAAAAGTCAATAACTTAAATAAATACTAGTTTCTACCAGCAGCTTCACCCACGTGATAGTCTATGTTCTAGTAAAAGCCACGGTCTGCCCGTGTTTATTAATATAAGGAAACCATTGCACTTACTGAAGACACAAACGAATTGCCAAAATAAATTATGTATCTAGACTAAATCTATTGCTCTTATAAGTACGTAAAAACAATAAAAATAATTTATATTTCACACTCTTTCACAACAAAACATAAGCTGATTCTAATTTCCATAAGGCATCATAACCAGAACACTATGCGTACATTACCACACAAATTATGAACTCACTTGTCTATCACTTCGACAGGTTACAAAACACCATTCATATCTGAAACCCAACAAAAAAGCCGATCTAATCCATCTTTCCTCACAATAGGTCTAATTGAACCACTGTTCAATTTAGACCAGTGTTCCGTTTGGACCACTGTTCGCTACTATTACGAATAAAAGGGGTGAAATAAAAAACAGGACAAAAGGTGTTATAGAGTAAAAATTACCAGGCTGTTATGAATATGTATGTATCATTATGGTACGGACCATATGCACGACACATGTTCAATGGACCATAAGGTACTATTGATACGAATATTTTATTTATTCATCGCGTGATAAAAATCGTAGGAGCGTTTTTGCTGTGGATAAATTATTGGAAATTTTTAATGTTTAGAAGGTAGCATGGTGCTGTGTTTGTTTAAGGATCTACCGATCTTGAGTAAGGTCAAGAATAACAACATATTTTTGCTGTTGTGCCATATCTTTGCCATTCGATATAGCAGTTTTGGTTAGACATACATCTATGAAGCAAACATTAATGTGATGAAATTTGGAATTCAGTTGCGGTATACTCTTAAATTGAGTAAAGAATTTCAAGTAGATTTTCATGATATGTTTTCAGCTTAAAAGACCTGCGTATCACAGGACCAAAAATCATCTTGGTCCTATGGTTCCATCATCCGTGGCAACGAACATAAAACTATTTTAGTGTCTCTGGTACTTTACTTTTTTCTCCACGCTTGGCTGGATTATTGGATGCTGGAAGCGTGCGCACCCCGGCTGTGGTCCGTCACGCAGCCGCGTGCCAGCACCGCACCTTGCTGTGTCTTGCGTTTTTTACATAGATAATAGTTTCGACTTTTTGAGGGGTTCCGTGGATTTATTGCTAATTCAGATTGGTTGAAGTTTACAGGCAATCCCTTTGTTATTAAAGTGTCCGATTCAAAGATTAGCTGATTCTTTCATCGGTGCTCTTAAATAATTTGATTATTTTTAGATTTAATTTTCGAGATTAGTTAACGCTTTCGTTTGCAGCTTTCCAAAATTTATTTTTAGTAAATAATCTCTGGACTATACTTAAGCAGAGATAAAGAGATTGTTCTTCTTCTTTTGTGTTACGGTACATATTAATTATGCTGTTTGGGGCCAGGTGGTGTTTATTTTTTAACAGTTCACCAAAATTTTTAAAAACACCCTACTGGCTGACCTAAAAAATATCTAGAATAACAAGCATAATTTGTCCTGTATCTACGCTCATGTACATACAAATAATGAATCTGAGCTTTTATTAAGGCAAGCTACCAAAATGCATTTATCAATCAAACTAGAGTTACTAAAACTGGTCATTTATCCAAAGCCTACGGAACACCAAAGATCACCCATTGAACGGTGACGAACGGAAATTTTGTGGTCCTGGCACGAGCTCCGTAAATGACTCGGAAAAAAATCGTTACGCCGTATTCCGGACACCAAAAAGATCGTGGTTACGATTTAATTTGATTTTTGTTGAATTCATCGCTTTGTCGTAGGTCTTCGGCTGAAAAAACTGTGACTATATCCGATCGGTTCGCGATAGTATTGTTACTAAGGTCTACCCAAAAGCACTAAACCTGATAATATGGATAATCACGATTAAAAAATTATATAGCCAAAATATGTTACCCTTCGTAATGATTCCTTTATAGGTATTTTCTGAAAGTTATATGATGCTTACAATAAATAGTGTTTTATGTTTAGATATTTTATTGTTAGGCTCATGTTTGATCACTATATCACCTGTGTGGTAGACAGTAAAAACCGCTTGCCTAGAAGTTAACTATTCACTCTTTACTTGAACCCAGGTTGTAGCTATCAGGAAACATAGACTGACATAATTTATGCTTTTGCAAAACTAACGAAATACTCGATTGAAGAAAGGTGGGACAGCAAAATAAGGCTTGAGGTTTTAGACAGTTGGTGCATCCGTTACCAAAGGGAAAGGAAGTTTGCCCCTAATAAATTATTGGGTATGCCATTTGTTCCACCCCATTGTAAATACACTTGCTAGTTTTTGACTGCGAATTTACTTCTGTGGTTTCTAATTTATCGCAAAACTAATAATAAAACAGAATTGTATTCCTCGTAACCATGAATTTGTGCTTATTAAAACAATGAAGAATCCTGAATACAAGAACCAGATTAAGTAGTAAGTTTGCTTGTTTTCATAATGGAAACTAGTATAATTTGGTAATAATAGAGTATATTGACTTTGACGGTGATCACTTTTCTATTGCTAACTTTAAATTAAAGCTAGTAATGAGACATACCTACTTTGTGTGTCTACTCCAAAATGCGTCATTGCGATCCTTCTAATTATTCCTTTCAAATGTTATCTCAGGCTTTATTTATTCACAAAGCATTATCAGAACCCACAGGAGTCACTTATTCAGAGAATGTAACAATAATTTACATTCATAACAAATGAAGCATGAAAACGACATTACAAGAAGCTAATACTTACCTATAATGACAGAGTGGTTAAAATGATAGGTCACGAATATTTGCACACGAAAATATCATTTTAATTTTAGACTCCGTTGCAATACACTATTCAGATAGTTTTGAATCTGGAGCAGTTATTATAAAAATGTACAGAAATTACGAATGCTAGAGACCATTTAAACCTATTCTTAAATGCACTTTTACAGTTATCGTTACGAAATTATAACTAAGGGGATAAGTTTGCGAGATCCATGTCGCAGTACGTGGCTAGTTTAAAGTGTGATATTTTCGGACCCATCTCTTCGAGCCCTAAAAGGCATAATAGGATTCTGGTAGTCACCAAAAACTGCGGCATTCTGGTGATTACCAGAAGTAATTAATCTTAAGTTAATAATCCAACCACAGATCAAACCCTCTACTTTTACAGTATCAGGAGAGTGAAATGGAAATAATTTGACATATAAAAGAAGTTATATTCTTTTCAATAGACTTAAAATTAATCCTGACATAGTTTAAATTAGAATACATAAAACAAACTGATGATTGTGGTCAATGAATTAATCTTGTTTACTACCAAAACTTAATTTTTGACGTCAAACTCTTCTTGTCAATGACCAGACGTGTCGCCTCTACAAGTACGACCAGTTTAATCTCTTCAGCGTCATAATGCTAGTAGCATTAACGACTGCTCCACATTTGCGTTGGGCAGCTACAAAAAACGCGAAGGCGTGCAGTTAAGTAGATAAAACAACAGTGCCCGTCAAATTTCCTCCAGACATTAATCACACTAGTGAGTTCGGTAAGCCGGTAGTGTGGCCATGGCTTATGTTTTCGTGGGACCTCAAAAATATCTCGTATCTTTTACGCACTAATTGGGTTGTTGAATTTAAAAAAAATGACGATTTTTTTTATGTATTTTGAAACTTTACATATCATAAATTATATTGTCGTTGCAAATAACTCTTAAATATTTTTTTTAAATTAAATATAAGCAATTGAAAATCGACAAAATTTGAAAAAGAACCACATGAATACGAACGGGCCACGATTGGTCGCCATGTTGGTGACGTCATAACGTTCAAGGAACAGTGTCAACTATACGTGGATTGACTAAAATATCGGAAAATTTGAGCAAAAATATTATTTATAACAACAATTTTTATTTATTCATGTGTGAACAAGGATTCATGTATGCTAATTTCGATAATATACCCACCTGATGGACGATTTGGAAGTTTTGACCAAAAATAAAGTAGTCGTAATGAATATTACCTACGTGTTAGCGGACCGGTGTTTGCTATTGTTGTTTAGGTACCAGGTACATTTTAGAAACCTAATTGTCATAATGTAATCGTTTTTACACATGGGTATGTGATATTGGTGTAAAATAAATAGTAAAAAGACACGATTGGCGCGAAACTTCGACTTTGGATATCAAAAAACTTCATTAGATATATGATACAACCCGAAAACTGTGGAGCCTTTATTTTTATTAATTTTTTGCATAAAATCCTTAATTTTTTTGGTAAATCCCATTATTTAGATATCCCTTATTAATATTAAACACTAAGAATAAGAATAAGAAGTTTTTGTTGTAATATCTAAATTATATAATTAGTAACACTAAAAAACTTTGTAGAAGAAAAACGTGAAAATATTAACTTGGTAGATTTTTCTTACACTAATTCTTCAGTAAATATCTCTTAAATGCGTCGACCGATTATCACAATTCAAACAGAAATATTAGTTTTATGCCCATTTCTGTTATTTAAGAATAAAATAATGAATATATCTCCATAAACAAAAAATCATGTTTTTAAGTTACGTAATTATATAACAACGTCAACTTTGCACGAAAGTTCCCATAAAAAATTACTTTCCTCAGTCTTTAATGATCAAAATAAGAGATTAATACGAATCTAATACTTAATTAGTACAAGATAACGACATAATTAACACATTCTAATTGAACATTTCTCAAAACTTTAGTACATGATTGCTACTGGCTATTGCGCGATTCACACATTATTGGTATTTTTTTATAGTATTCGTACTTAATGGTACGAAGAAAGCACGATAACTTTTAAGGTTCGATATTTTTGATCATTATATTTGATATTCATCAATATTTTGACGATTATAACAAGATTAAATCGTTTAAAACTCAAAACACTGTATGAACTATGTGCTACAATGAGTAGAAATGAACGTTGTGACGTCACACGGGCTCGGGTTTGGTCGGGAACTATCGGCGTGTTTTCGGTACTGGATTCATCAAAATATTTTCAATTTGATAATACTTTGTAACTAAAACGAAAAAAAAAAAACTAAAAATAGTTTTGTATGAAAACTTATAAGTGATCTTTCCATTTATTACAAAAAAAAATTTGGTTCAACAAACCAATTGTAACTTTGCATAGCAAGTGGACCACAAACTAGGCTAGAAAAACGTTTATTGTGTGAAGGTATTACTTTTAAACAATTAATTCTGTACAGTATTAGAACCGAAAATTGGAATGTTATTGCCTAACATTACCTACTAATTTGCTCACCCATGAAATTGATTACAAAAAATAAAAACACACCTAGCATACATTCAAATTAACATTATTATTACATACTTTTGTTTACAAGGTTTTTATTAATAATCTTATTAAAACATTGTACTCCTAGTCGAACTCTAGATAGGTCATGCATTTATCACCCTATTTACAGTAAAAATCTTGTGATAACTCAAGTGAATCAGCACGTGACCGATTTGAACACCTCTCCCCTTTCACTTCCCTTAATACGGCCACCTTCCTTGACAAGGACGTTATGGGTGGTTGATTCTGTCTCACGACCTTTAGTATGCTATTCATGCAGTAAATAAAATGACAATATTTTGTGCATCTTTCTAATTGAGTAGATTAAATTCAAAGGTCCTCCACCTTGAAATAGCAGAAGGAGTTGTGGCGCAGCTTAACTGGACTGAAGTAGACTGATTTGATATAAAATTATTTATTAAATCCAATTGCCTGAACATATTTTTCTTTCTATTCATCCTTCTTATTTCGAACCCTACCTTTAAACAAATAAATTAAATGGACTGTTTGACAGGTAAAATCAAAAATTTAATAATATTAATTAATTAATCAAAACAGGTTTCTTTATTATGCCATTAACAACAATCATTATCGAAAAGAGCATCGCACAGAAATATCTATATTTTAATTGTAACATCATAGCCACAGTATTCGCGTGCCGACGCGGTCGCGTACTTTCTACCGCTAACGGTCGGCGCGTGCGCAAGGCACCTGTCCCGCGACCCCAGCCTGTGTGGTTAACATTATGTTGTTTCATTACATTCGTATTTGAAGCTTCTAGTTGGGTTTTTGTTGAAATGGGTATAGGCTTTGTTTGGACTTCTGTTGTACGTTTGAAATCATTGACAAGTCTTGTATTCATACTGCTCTTTGGGAAATAGTTGTTTTTTTCCAAAGGAGTGCTATTGTAAACTAGCAATTATAGTTAATTGCGTCGGAAGCATAAATGCATATGTACTCTTTGTGAGCCTTTTGATTGCCGATTGGCTGGTGTTTCCCAGGGCTAGGTGTTAGGACCACTTCTGTGGTGTGTTCAGCATTTAATACAGCATAATAAGATGCAACAAATATGACTGCAAATATCTTGTTTCCTTGTTTCCATTATCTATTAAAATCATTTAAAATAGTTTCATTTCAGACAAAAGTCTAGACAAATTGATAATAATAACTTGAAATGCTGTTAGAATTGTAAAGAGACTTAGTCTGAAAAAACTGATACGAGTGGAACTGGGTATTGTGAAATAATTTGAAAAAGGCATAGGCCTTTTTGAATTCAATTGATAGATAAGAATAGATCTACTGAATAAATTGATTCAAATCGGAACAGCCTATCAAATTCAGATGAGTCCAAGAAAAACCAGCAAGCAGCAACAAAAAGGTTACACGCGTATTTGCAACGAATGTAAATCGGAACTGCATGAAGTACTATACAATACCAATTCAAGTTAA
Organism: Orthosia gothica; assembly: GCA_949775005.1. Classification (NCBI taxonomy): domain Eukaryota; kingdom Metazoa; phylum Arthropoda; class Insecta; order Lepidoptera; family Noctuidae; genus Orthosia; species Orthosia gothica. Next base: position 14,159,639 of record OX459054.1, on the reverse strand, counting down.
AGTAGATAAATAATTGTTGTTTATATGGAACATAATTTAACTGCATCCGGGTTTTTCATATCGTTCAAACGAATCCAAAAATACGGAAAGATCACAATCGAATTTCTAACACGAAAAAATATTCGATCAAAATGGCGTATTGATACTGAAATTAAAATGACCTTTGACACTTTCAGCTAACGTAATTTTTTTAATCCAATTTACAGATTAACCGTTATTTCACGGAGCCATTTTTCCGATTGATTACAAAGTCGAATGGATTCGACCGGCCAATAGAGCCTTTCAGTTACTCTGAAAGCCTAAAATTTGGTTTTTTATTGCATCAAATTCAATTTAAAAGAGAAACCGAGATGGTTGGACACTGATTTGATTTTACAGTTTGCGTTGTTAGAAAGCTCTAAGTCGTGATAGATATTTGAAGGTAGCTGTATCTTCTGTTTTGGAAATAGAACCTTTTTTTGTTTGGTAATTTTGAAGACTATTGTAACTAAATGCTTTAGATACTATAAACTTTTGTTAGACTTTAGTACTTGGACACGAAGTTAATAAAGATCGTGTATCGTCATTACGATGAGGTCTGTGACTTAGAATAAGCCCCTCCCTCTTTTATTGACGATGTTCTAATGACTCGCAAGCGCCACCTGTCAAGTGAAATAATTATGCTTTTAATCTTTGAAGACAAAGAGTGCCGCTATCTACTATACCTTAGTACCTGCAATCCCATTATCTGACCGGTGAAATATATACTTAGATGTAAGCAGCCAGTTTTAACAAAATAACAAGAAAAAAGATAATAGCAATTTTTCTTGACTTCCGTCCATGTTTTCAATTCGTTTAATTTATTTTTAATTCATCTAAAAAAATAACCTGCTAATCTATTAATTGGTAAACTCAACAAAATACTCGTATGTCCCTCGCCATAGCTTGAGCGCTATACCGAAAGGCGAATGGCTACTTTTCCGTTTCGTCCTATACGTATATCGGACGTGAATTCATATGCGTCATACAAAAAGAGTTCAACGCAAAGGTTAATTGTTCAGAATAAATGGTGCTAGAGACGGCAAACATTGTTTTGCCAAAATACCTTTTGATATGATTTACTTTCCATATTATTATACTAGCTGTCCCACGCGGTTTCGTTTCCGTCAACTGGCTACCTACCTACCCATAATCTACCCTACCTACCCTACATACATGATTGTTGCGTAAATTAAACCGTTTACGCAGCGCATGCAACGGAATCTCTCAAAAAGGAATAATTTTGCCCGTTTTGCAACATTTTTCATGTATGCTCCGCTCCTATTGGTCGTAGCGTGATGTTATATAGCCTATAACCTTTCTCGATAAATGGACTATCCAACACAAAAAGAATTTTTAAATGCCAATCAGTAGTTCCTGAGATTAGCGCGTTCAAACAAACAAACTCTTTAGCTTTATAATATTACTAGCTGACCCAGCAAACTTTGTTTTGCCATAAAAAGACCAAACATTTATCTACCCTACCTACCCTACACTACCTACCCTACCCTACCCTACCCTACCCTACACTACCCTACCCTACCCGACCCTACACTACCCTACCCTACCCTACACTACCCTACCCTACCCTACACTACCCTACCCTACCCTACCCTACCCTACCCTACCCGACCCTACACTACCCTACACTACCCTACCCTACACTACCCTACACTACCCTACACTACCCTACACTACCCTACACTACCCTACACTACACTACCCTACCCTACCTACCTACCAACTCGTTGAACTATTTATTTGAATAAGAAATAAAATACTACTATACGAATGTAACCAACTTTTGTTTCTACCGGCAGCGGCGATCTAATTAAAATTTAGAACATAAAAGTTGCTATTGTGAGTCAATCTTAAAAGATAGACATATGCTGTCGCGGCCTTTTTTGTAGAACTTTTAAAGAGGAACATTGCCATCTTACATAATATTTGCGTAACTTAAACCGTTTACGCAGCGCACGCAATGGAAGCTCTCAAAAAGGAATATCTTTGCCCGTTTTTGCAATATTTTTCATTTATGCTCGGCTCCTATTGGTCGTAGCGTGATGTTATATAGCCTATAACCTTCCTCGATAAATGGACTATCCAACACAAAAAGATTTTTTCAATTCCAACCAGTAGTTCCTGAGATTAGCGCGTTCAAACAAACAAACAAACAAACAAACAAACAAACTCTTCAGCTTTATAATATTAGTATAGATTATATAGTATAGTATAGATTTAGTATTCACTATTTTAGGTTTAATCTTAGTAGACCTAGGAATTCTGGAGTGTTTATAACTAGAACCTGTGGGAAAAAAAAACAGCGTATTATTTTAGATTGACATTCAAAATGATCTAATAGTTCTAATTACCAGTAGATATAAAAACAGTCAGACTACAAAGACCATACCGTGACATCTGCAACAAAGCATAAAATCATTTTGCCATCACTCTAAACAAAAATCATTACCACCTTTTCCGGTCACCCTTTCATTGATAATGAGACGTTACGTCAATGTATCCGAATTACTTAACGGTCGCGGGGGTGGGGTAGGTGCGCAGGCGCAGGTGGGAGGGGGAGGGGGGTGAAACAGGTGACTACGCACCTGCCAACGGTCGGTCGCTTCCTTTATGCGACTGACATTACGATGGGTAGATTAGACTTATGGATCTGTATAGCTAAATAGTGGGGAATGGTCGTTTTTTTGCTTGATTGGGCGGTAGTGTAAATTCCAATTGTGTTTCTATGTATGTTTTTTTTTGAGTTTTGAGTTATTGTTTGGTAATTGGAGTAATAAGGATAATTGGTTAATAGAAAAAAAATAAGATTGTGAATATTTCATATAAGAGCATGATTTTATAGGCCATCATAGACAGTAGTTCTCTGAGGTTTGCTCCATTAGTCACACACGAGAGCATGCCTAAAGTTCCGAAAGTACTGATACGAGTTTCTTTACCAAAGAATATTGTTCTGGCAATTTTTGTCGATAGTTACCGGGACACTCCAGTGGGTACTATCGAATAAAATTGGACTAGAGATAATTAATAATTTCATTAAGGTATATTTTATGGGTCGAAAATTTCTACTAAATTAATGAATGACCCTCGTCTGCCTACTTTTTTCCCAACTATGTTAGGGTCGGCTTCCTGTCTAACCGGATTCAGCTGAGTACCAGTGTTTTACATGAAGTGACTGCCTATCTGACCTCCACAACTCAGTAACTGGGTAACACGATACCCCTTGGCAAGACTGGTGTCAGATCTCAGGCTTCTGACTACCCGTAACGACTGTCAAAGATCTTTAATTGACAGCCGGGACCAACGGCTTAACGTGCTTTCAGAGGCACGGGAGAAACTCATTCTGTAAAGATGTTCACCCATCCATTGACCAATCTCGGTAAGCGTTGCTAAACCTTGAAGATTGACCTGTGCTGCTGTTAGCTAGAACTATCACATGTCTTCGCATTTTTGGTTCTAAGATATGCCGTTTGCCTCACAATGTTTTCCTTCACCGTTTTCGGAGCAGATATTAATAAATGACCCTATCAAGGCGAAACAAATAAATAAGAAACCAAAATTGACCATAAAGACAGAACGAAACTTTTTTTCCAGCAATTCCAAGTAGAGTTATATAAATGCGGAAGTATAAACAAAACACACCAGTATCCTCGAACTCCTACATCATAAACCAGAACACATGATCGAAGGTACACAAAGAAAATAAAAGGCTGCAACAAACACCACTTGTAAAATAATCAGCACTACAAACAACGATTCGAACGTGAGCTATCTTAGAGACCATCCATTTGAAAACCTGCCACGGAAAATTGAACCTTAAAACCTTGGCTTTAGGAATACGGAAGTGCAGAGATATAGTGGTTTTTTCCTCCAGCGAAATTGTTTTTGCTCTGGCACGCGTCTCCTAACCTAGCCTACTTCAGGGTGATCACTTCGTAGGGCTGTGCTTTCATTGTTATCGAGTTTTTTTATAGTAATGTCGTGACTGTCAGTTTTTGTGTCTTTTGTCTGTGGTCTACGGGCATTTTCGAGATGGTCAACGTTCTGATTAGTGTGAAATGTAGCGTATTCTTAATATAAGGAAAAGTGTTGAAATAAATCGAACCCTTAATGAAATGTGGGTACTAAAACAGATGCAAATAACGGTTGAGAAGTCGCTAATAGTCGCTGCGATGAGTTGTATAAATGAGGGTATAATAAAACCTCCGATAAGTGACTATACTTAAGTACTTGGGTGTGCTCCGGGTATTGGACTCGATGCTAATTTCACAGACGAGCAAATCTTTTAGTATATAGATCCGACTTTTAGCACCACGCTTGACATACCACACGCAATCACATAACTTACCACTAATCACTAAGGAAAAAGGAATTTGGTATATAGTTTCAGAGCCTCCTCATGTACCATACTTTTGTAACACTAGGCTTATTAGAAAACTTATAGTAACAGCTCACAGACTGAGATCTGGACACATGCTGCTCAATAACTTTGGATTTTTAATGAAAAAAATTAATGCCCCGAATTGTGAGGTGTGTGGCAAACTAGACGATGTTATACACCTATTACCGGAATGTGACAGATTTCAGTCAGCGAGAGAGGTTTTAGTAAGAGAGCACGAGACGAATATGTACGATGTTGGTATGTTCAATCATATTTAGTCGACACCTAAACTCTGGTGCTGCATATATTTCAATTAAGTTTGTTTTGTTACGTTTTACGTTATAAGGTCCGATGGGACCGACATATACATTTGTACAAAAGTCCCTAATTTAAAAAAAAGAGAAAAATTAAAAAAAAAAACGTAACTTATATATTTCCAAGAAGTTCTACAAAGCCTCATCCATTATATGTATAGAAACTGCAGAATGTAGAATTAATCTGTCATTATTTATTTATATTAACTTCAAAAATACAACCCACAGTATTGGTACATATACGCACTTTATGCAAATAGGCATTCTCTACTATGAAGTCCCTAATTTTCAAAAAAATATAGAGGGTAACCGAAATAACCGAGGTTAAATGATAACAACGAATTGTATAGTCCCTTCTGATTCTCAACACCCCTATTCCAATGGTGCTGGAATGATTGGCGTGATGTGGCAATGGTCAATCGTAATAGTTTTTGTTTCAGCTTTAGATGAAATTACACCTCTATCATATTTGCTTGTGGTTCAAATAATATTGATCTGCCTGTCAATAATACCTCGTATTGTTCTCTGTTTTGTTTGTTTAGTGTTAATATTTGGATCGGCAGCAATTTCGTTAGGAATTGATTTCTTGTTTGCCTTTGGAAAAAGGGAAATAAATTGTCCGTGAAATAGTACTACGAAGTATGTGGTTTGGGGAGTTGCATAAATATTTGTTTTAGAAATGAAGGGTCAATTATATGAATTGAGGTTGCCTAGTGTTCGAGGCACAAAGATTTTTTCGACAGTCACATGGCTTTTATAGATTAACTAACTTCTGCTAGCGGCTTCGCCCGCGCGAAAGTCGGCAGTTATCCCACGAGAACCGTATATATTGCCCGGATAAAAAGTATCTTAAGTGCTATTCTAGACTATAATCTATCTCTGTGCTATCCAGATCCGTCCATCCGTTCTTGCGTGATTGAGTAATAAACATACATCCATTCAAACTTTCGCATTTATAATATTAGTAAGATTTAATCATTTGATTGTGCCAGCTATACAAAGTCTCTTTGTTTTTCCAGATTTTCTTAAGATTCATATTTCGAAAACTTGAATACTGTAATAAAATGTATGTCCATAACTTAACCCTTTCGTTCTTATTTTTACCATGTAATATCGAACGATTTATCTAACTATATTTTAAATTTAGAAGAATAGATTATCTCTTAACCCTACACCAAACTAAGCATGACAGTTCCAACAAAGCATTAACGAAGATACTGCTCAGCTACTAGCGAGCCTCAACGCATGAATAAGTCACACAATTAGGTCCCAATAGCCTACCAAGCCCGGTTCTCGCGCCAACATCATAAACAAAGATTGCAACTCATTCCCAACTTATGTTCCTTAAGCACGCTATCCACCATATTATTCTCGAGCGATAAATTTATATCTTCGCACCCTGATGCTGCTTTGTGCAAATCGAACATCGATGATTTATGAACAATTATCGATTAATTCAAGCAGCGGTCGTAAGTTTAATCGGGATTATTAAGGACTCGATTGTAGTGAGTAAAACGACGGCGTTTAAATCATCTGATGGCTCCAAAGCTTCCTCAATTAACACTCTGCTAATCGTTTTATGGAGATTTGAATATGAATTTGTTATTGAATTTCTGTTTTCTATTTGGTTCTCTTTGCGGTCGGTTTTCTGTTGAGTGAAGAGGAATTGGTGCTGACTCTGGACACCTGAATGCTTGGGGATACTTCATGGAAATTTCTTATCCGGCTGTCCCCCCTAGCCAAGTTAAAAACGTTTCGTATCGAATCTCTTTCTACAATCGTTAACGCCTTCTATTCGTTTGGTCTGACCACGTGACTTAACGTTCAGATGTGTCATTCCCATACATTGATTCGTTTTCTTTTAGCTTTATCGATTGTAGATTGTCAACTTGGCTACAGGTGCTGTTGTTTCATTTGGACCTCGGACTCTTCAATTTTTCTATGTGTCTCTACTCTTTGGCTTATCTACATGTATACGTACTTCTAAGCCAAAGTAATCAAAATAAATTCTTTGTCAAAAAGTAGCATGCTTTGATGATGATCATGCTATTAAAGTGTAAAATAAAAGCATATTACATTTACCAAAAGATACTGCTCAGCTTTTTTACCAAAAACTTGAGGATGTTGGATTTCTGATTCGATTCTCTTACTGTTTTAATGCAGGATGTTTTTACGAGAACAAGTTTTTCTGAAGACCCCAAAACCACACAACAGCGCACTACTGTATCAGTACCCACTCATAGTAGGTGCTTATACCTCATCGATTGTTGCGGCGACCGATCGGTTTTTTGTCGACGAAAATGGGAGCAATACTCATCAGATAGCGTTACAAAAAGCCGATGACGGCCGAGCACAAAGCCGCCACCGTCGCACCTCGATTATGGTCTATGACAACGCAGTTTGTTCGGAACAACACTCCATATTGATCCAAACATCTCTTCTATTTTGCTTTAGCTTTATTAGATTTTTTGTTCAGACGATAGGACTGTGTAAACGTCTAGTATCTATTCAACCATCATTGCCAACATTCAGTTCGCGAGTACGGGTCATTTTATGATTGGTGGGTTGAAGTAGTGGGTACAGCGACTCCCGTAGCGCGATCTATGGCATTGTATGGCCGCGCCTATCTCAATTGTTAGTTTAATCGAGCTTTTTGTAATCACCGTTTGGATAGTGAATGCAATAGTTCTAATGATCGTCTTAAGTTCAGTAAAAAGTGAAATGAAATTTGAGAAAAAAACTGTCTCCGCTTGCGCAAGTTTGCGGCTTGAACTATGGCTTTTAACGAAAAAATTGATTATTCAGAAGTTATCTGGTGCCTTTCAGAAAGCTAAAATGTCAAAGAACTTTATCTTACATAAATAATACCATTATTTCAAAAAATATTTTCCATGTTTTCACATTTAAATCAACTAAGCAACATTATCATTAAAAAAAATGCTTATCTTTTCAATCTATATCAATCAGTATAAATGGTTCAAAGATTTTTTTGAATAATGGGTTTTAATAGAAAATAATAGTACTAATAATACGGTGATCGACTTACAAAAAACTTGAGAGGTGTCAAGGGACACCCGGATGGAACGAAGTTTTAGTTGATTCGCTATTGAAATAAAAAAGCAAAAAAAAAATTGTACACACACATATACATACATATATTTATATATTTACATATATATATATATGCACTCTGTCTGTCTATTATTTCGAACACGTCATTAAAGAAAAAAATGTACATAATAAATAACAATAATGAATCCTGACAGTGTTTTTGCACAAGTTTTGGATATGGTTATTTTTGTACATAATAAATAATAAAAAATATCCATATATATATATATATATATCTGTCTATTATTTCGTACACGTCATAAAAAAGAAAAATATTTACATAATCAATCATAAAAATAATGAATTCTGACAGTGTTTCAAAAATATCCATATAAATGTATTATATACATATGATAGCGCTGGTAAATGAAACTAGCAGCAGAGACGAAATCAAAACGTCAAAAAGGCAGATGACATAACGGAAACACGAATTATGTATTGTTATTGTAAAGATTTGTTTTTATTTGAGTAATATTTTAAAGTCAAAAATGGAAGGTAGATTCACTGACTGTTAGTTTATTTCAATAAAATAATTGGTAACTATATTCGTTCAAAATATTTGTAAAAAGTATTATTAATTACTAAACAAATAATGTACACAATTACTGTATTTTTACAAACCTAAATCTATAATTAATTGATAAACGAATGTCACCGGATGTTGTTGCTGTGTGACGTCTTGTCATTTGTTTAAACGTATAAATAGGCTGGTTCTAGTCGAAAGAACTCAGTATTGAATTGTATTGAACTGTGCACATATCATTATAAAATTAAGTGAGACTTACTGTTGGTGTGAGTAATAAAAAGTGTATACAAGATGTCTGATCGTTATCATTTGAGAATCCTGAGTACGCCCGCTCTTACATCAGAAGAAAGGGATCAACCCGAGCCTCAACTGGACCCATCAACACAGTCGCCTTGCCTAGCCTACCGATCACTCGACCAGGACATTCGGATGAGCTGAATTTACTTCGTTGCCAGATCAAGTTGCAGAAAAGGATGTTTTTCAAAAACAAAACACCAATACCCACAAGCTAAGTAAAATTTATTTACCTAATTATGATCTTGACCAGCATAAAATAACAATTGAGTGAACAAGTTACCTGTCTATCCACCATGCGAGGTAGTTCAGTCTATTGCTAGGATGGAGGGATTTTCATGCTTGCTAAGACGCGCCAAGCAATTGGTAGACACTAATGCTCATTCTTTTGCACTCGTAGCACAATATTAAGTAGCTAAACTAGATATTATATTGTGTATTGGAATTGTGTGTGTATTGAATAGACTTCAAATCAAGCTAAATCTTTTTTTGAATATGGTACCAAGTCATAAAGTTTACTTTCAAGTATTTTTCCTAATGCTCCAGTGGCATAAAATCATAGTTTTACCAAGCTGAACCCCTCGGGTCAAGCATCAAGAACACAAAACAAACATGATTTGCGCGAAACTTTGACTTTGGATATCAAAATACTTCATTAGATGCCACTAAATATGATACACATACAAATAAAACTTTCGGTTATGCCCATTATTTTCATATCCCTTAATAGAGGACTTAGAGGAGCTCGTGGCTAAATAATAACTTAAGTTAAGCAACGCTTGACGATGTCGGTCCGTGGATGTGTGACCATTTCAACATACCGAGTTTCCTTCGTGCCTCGGAAAGCACGTTAAGCCGTTGGTCCCGGCTGTCATTTGAAGATCTTTGACAGTCTTTACGGGTAGTCCGAAGCTTGAGATCTGACACCAGTCTTGCCAAAGGGTACTGTGTTACCCAGTTACTGAGTTGTGGAGGTCAGATAGGCAGATTGATTGGTTTAGGTTACTACACCGGTGCACAGGTTAATTTCCATCAAAGCTGTGTATGGTTAAGATAACCGTGTGAACATTATACTCTCGTAATATTTTTCATGTTTCAGATACCATATTGTGTCGCAGCCTGAAGCTTCTGCTGAAGGCTAGCGATTCAGATGCTGAGCGCGAAGGTTGACGTGTCAACATCTGAGAGGTTAAGAAGAACAGCATGCAAGCAGTTCGCTGGTCTTAGCCGAACGGTACGAACGTGCGCAAGTTTGGAATGGAATACTCGGTGAGTCGCTTCCATTTTATTTTGATAGTGAAGTCGAATATTCTCTAGTGATGAGATGCTATTTCGAGTTTTAAGTGTTCATGTTGGAACACTGAATTGGTTGGTAGTGGTTATACCTAGCACTATCACTAGGTAATTAAGACACACCTGGTAAAAAGCAAGTAGCTAATAAGTTACCTATTGGGTTGTTAGTACTTTCCTAGTTTCAACATTTGGTTCAGTACGAACTTTAGGATGAGATATCCCATAAGAAGGAGATGAAATATCCAAAATGACTGAATAACTAGTCGTTTTCAGTGGCAAAGCGAGTTAGTAATGTCGTTGGGCTATCGTAATTGTATCGAGTTAGTTACGGTACTGGTCATTTGCGTGTATTCAGGACGGATCTTGTTGCGTAACGATGTACAACCACCGTCTTCAGATCTGAATTCACTTGCTTACTTTCAAAGTAATATTATGATAACAGTAGATCACGCGATTGTTTTTCTTACATGAAAACTGAGTTAGTGACCGACAGTAAAGGGTTACTGTTGATAATCTGATATTTATGATATTGATCAGAGTTAATTCGTGAAGCTCCTTAATAGTATCAGGGTTAGTTGTTTCCCTTTTATAAGCCATCAGTATGTTCCAAAATCTTTAAGTAGAAAACACGAATCATGTTGGAAGGATACCCGATCGCCAAGTTCTTTGAGAATTAGACGTCATAGTTGATGACTGTGGTAGTGAAACCAAATCTGATTAACATGTCTACTCATAAGACCAATTCTGGACCGCACCTCATGCGTACCATGTGGCAATGGGTTTTTTAAAGTGGGTTTATGAGTTGAGTATGCATTGCCTTTACTTTCTTTAGTTTAACTTGTTGATCGTCGGACCTTTTTCTAATGAATAGTGTTGTGTGGGAAACTTTAGTACGAAAACTGAAGAGGCCCGGTATTAAGTCCGCGATAGGTGATTATGACAGGATAGTGATCGTTATACACCGAAAGCTTTAAATAGATACGCTTAAACCTACAAGTATGGACACGGTAGGTTAAGGAAGATGCCAGCGGGTCATGTACCAGTCGATGTTGATGTTAAAAGGATTTTAATGATGATGAGCAAGCTCAAAATGTCGAGTAATTGTTGAGTCTATCAGCCGTATTATGTTTGACCGTACCAGTGGATTCTGGCGGAGGTCGGGGTCTTGAGAGACCGTTGTGTGAGAGCAATATAATTGCTGTTCGGCTACAGAGCCGTTGCGTTAGAGGTTTTACTCGAGGGTTTCTGTAAGCTTGGCAGTTTTCGCTGCAGAAGAAGTTTTAAAGTTTGATTTGAGCGACTGGTGGTACATGGCCCAGGGTAATGATTTAGTTAAAGATCAAAGTTCTAAAATTTCCCTATTGTCACGAACCCAATGATCTAGTTTGGTCAGGAGTAGCCGAGCGTTGTGCGTTGGCCTGTGTGGCAACTGTTGGCCTTTATGGCAACTGTTGGCCTGTGTGGCAACTAAACGCCAGTGTGCCAACTGGAGGCCTTTATGGCAACTGTAGGCCAGTGTGGCAACTGGAGGTCTTTGTAGCAACTGTGGTCCTGTAAGTTGGTTTAAAATAAACACGTTTGTGTAAGGAACCTTACAGAGGATTCCTGTAGAGTTATGAGGTTAAAATAAAGTAAACTCGCATAGTCACGCGAGAGGTGAGGTCACCATGTTAATGTTGATGACGTTCGAATCGACAAGCCTTCGTTACGAAAATTGAAATAATTTTGGTTTTCTAATTTTTATTACTATGCGTAGATTGTGTTAGTAAGATATACAAAGCTGAAGTACCAATTGAGATTGTAGATGATGAATAGACGTAACATAGGACAGACTAAATCTCTGTGTGAACAGGTTCTGAGTTCAGAGAGTTGAGTTGACTTGACATCGTAGGGATGTGCGAGTAGAGCAATTGAGAAGAGAGCTATGTGATGGCTAAAGGTCGTGAATAAGATACCTGGTGTCTTTTTCTTTTGTTTCATTGAATGTGACATTAGTGACTATCAGTGGTACTTGGACTTTGTAATCACGAAGATTAGAAGCTTTTGCGTTCCGAACTTCACCCTATTGATGATCATTGAATAAGTATAACTTTTCAATTAATCTTTTGGTACCTCATGTAGAATTATTACAAATGGGGAATCCGCTACAATGGCACAGATTACAGGCATTTTTATTTTCTTTTTCTTCGTACATCATGCTATTACTCGCGGTACATCTAGAGCTAACAGTCAAACTGAATGGGTTTGGGTTAATAAAATAGGTGAATTGTAATTGGCATTAAAATATACGAAATCTAAGGCTACTGAATGGCCCTTTTGATTAACTAGGTAAAATAGCCCCTCCCCTGCAATTGAAAATACCATATCCGTTTAGACCCTAAGCATAGAATGGCCGAAACGGAAGCAAAAAAAAAAAAAAAAAGTAATAAAAAAAGGTTTTGGTTTTAGAAAAAGACTTTGGTCACGCAATGAACTTTGAACGACTAGACCGTGATAGCAAGAATAAATAATAATGAAAAAAAAGGGTTAAAACTTTTTATAACATTATTCAGAATTGAAAAGCTTAACTTATGGATAAAATAATGAATGTTTTGTTTGGTTAAATAAAATTTAGTCGAAACAAGTCAAGGACTGGCCTCTGAATCTTTATGATCAAGCAACGAACTACGACCTCTGAGTTTCAGAATTAGTTAGTTAAATAAAATTCTGTCAAAACAAGTCAAAGACGGGGCCTCTGAATCTTTATGATCAAGCAACGATCTGCGACCTCTGAGTTTGATAGTTAAATAAAACTCAGTCAAAACAAGTCGTAAGACTAGCCTCTGAATCTTTATGATCAAGCTACGATCTGAGACCTCTGAATTTGATTTGAGTTAGCGAAATGGATGTGTAAAAAGGCCTTGGTCATGGCTATGGTTTAAGTTGGATGATTCAATAAAATTTAAGTCAAAACAAGTCAAAGATGGGCCTCTGAACCTTAATGGACAAGCCACGATCTGCGATCTCTGAGTTTGACAGTTTCACCAGAACAAGCAATAATGTTGCCTCTGAGTCTGGTCTAAAAGGTTTTTGCATATTTTAATTTTTTTTATGATTTTCAGAGATTCGCTGGGCCAAGCAAGGCCCGCTCGTCAGTATGGCCGTGATAGCGCTGGTAAATGAAACTAGCAGCAGAGACGAAATCAAAACGTCAAAAAGGCAGATGACATAACGGAAACACGAATTATGTATTGTTATTGTAAAGATTTGTTTTTATTTGAGTAATATTTTAAAGTCAAAAATGGAAGGTAGATTCACTGACTGTTAGTTTATTTCAATAAAATAATTGGTAACTATATTCGTTCAAAATATTTGTAAAAAGTATTATTAATTACTAAACAAATAATGTACACAATTACTGTATTTTTACAAACCTAAATCTATAATTAATTGATAAACGAATGTCACCGGATGTTGTTGCTGTGTGACGTCTTGTCATTTGTTTAAACGTATAAATAGGCTGGTTCTAGTCGAAAGAACTCAGTATTGAATTGTATTGAACTGTGCACATATCATTATAAAATTAAGTGAGACTTACTGTTGGTGTGAGTAATAAAAAGTGTATACAAGATGTCTGATCGTTATCATTTGAGAATCCTGAGTACGCCCGCTCTTACACATATAATTCATTATTGTTATTATTTTATGTTTTTTTTTCGCGCACGCCGGCCGCACGGCTTACAACTATAGCAAAAAGTGCCGTTGCAACTTTTGGTCTTAATTTTTTCCGACTAGCCCCCTTTCGCAACGTGCGATAAGGATCTTCGTTCCAAAAGGTGAGCAGTTAGTATTTCATTATGTTCTAACTTGTACCATTGGATGCCATACCGACCAGCCCACCACAAACAAAAAAACTATTTTTAAGCTTCATAAAATTAATAAGGCAACCCACACAAAATGAAGCAAACCTTTCAAATTATATTGTACTAATAGTTAATAAGAAAGAGTTTAATATAACATCGTGATCGTTTACTGTTTCCAATCGTTTTGGTGGTCTAATGGGTCCACTAGCAATGGACCACCCGGTTGTTTTAAGTTAATAATTGTATCATCATACAAGATTTATAATGTTACTGATTGACGTGTCTTGTTGGATCAATCGCCGGTTATATGGTATGTAGAACTAAACTAGATTTTTAATTATACCAAGAAGTAGTCTAATTTTGATTTGAGAACACGTTGATATATAATAGGTCCCGGTTCTCATCATAAATACCTACTTAGTTTTATAGTTAAGAAAAAGGCAGACCGATCGAGCTTTGGAAATGTCCAGTAATTGGTGTGTTAACGGCATAATTCTTTATTTATTTTTTTACATTTAAGGAAAGCTTACAGACTAATAACATTACAATAACAACAATATATGTATAAATTGATATAAAAAAATTATTTGAAAAAAAAACACAAAATTGTATAACAGGATTACCTAATATTGATTCTTAGGAAGAAAACTGTAGAAGTACACCTAATAGTTAGAAAAAATATTATTGTACGGCAAGATTCCGATAAATTCTGCACTGATAGTAAAAACTGGCATAGAAAAATATCGGATTTGCATTTTGTGGAGAATAATTCGTATTTACAAGTGCTTTTCCAATTCTGATTACTTTGATCATTCCTAGGATCTTAGAAAGTAATTAAGGTCTTTAAAAAATCTGTTATAGCACAGGATTGCAAATTCAAATGGGTTTGGTTCGCCCACTATCACATTGAAAACTAATACTTACTGATTCAAAGGGTAGTGGGCGTACAAAACTGCCTCCACATTCATAATGCCCACATTAGCATGCACATTACCTATCTGTAGAAGGTACCATTGATACACGCCAAGGGATGACTACAAAGTAAGCAAACAATCATAACAAAATATTAATAAAAATAAATATTAATATTATTTTGTATTGATTGTAAAATTAAGAGCATTAGTGGCCCTGTGGTAAGAGCACCGACTTACATGTCGTAGGTTCAAACCCAGGCAGGCGTTTTACTTTGTGTAAATTATTTCATCATCACTGCTCTAAAAACGGTAAAGGAAAACATCGTGAGGAAACCGGCATATCCTAGAACAAAAAATTCGAAGACATGCGACATCTACAAACCTGTACTGGACCCGCGTAGTGCATTAAGGCCCATGCCACCTCTCACAGAGAGGAGGCCTGTGTCCCAGCAGTGTGATAATTAAAAAAGTCTGATGATGCTGATGTTAAATTAAAAGAAGAAGATTAAAGAAACGTTAGAAGGATTTTGTGAAAGATGATAATTATGACTAGAAGTGAGGTGTCTGAGATGATGGCGAATAGAGATCTATAGAAGAAAAATACATAAATAGCGCCGAACCCAAATAAATTCGAATGCGAGTAGGAGAATATAAATTTGCAATTAAGTTTTTGAGTTAGAACAAGATATCCATGCCAAAGATTTTGATATTATTATGCTTCACTTTATTTGGTGTTATTTATGTACCAAAAATAAAACAGCTATTTCAATTTAAACACATTTTGTAAAACTATGCGTGTACTCTTGTTTAATTTTTAGAAACAACTAAAAATTTAAATTAAGCGGTTAACGTATCTACTACCAAGCTACTACTATTACTATGTACCAAGTTACACTAGTAACAAAACGAGCAGGACCCCTTATATTTCATCTGTTTTGATAAACGCAACTATTTAACCTTTTTAATAAAATCTGTTTAAATAAATTAACAATTATTATTTCGGTCACAAAAAGAAACACACTGTATAAATTCACGAAAACGTAGCTGCTCAAGTCAATAGCATTTATCATCGTCATTAGAGAATCGTTATAAATAAATCAATAAGTTTAATTTATTAGTTTAGACTAAGTGAAAGTTAAATGATTATGTCAGTCACTATTTACTAGACCAAGTTATGTAAAACATTTTATATTACCAACCAATTTATATAATTAATTGAAAATTTGAGATTCTGCTACTTGTGCAATTAGTTTTTTTTGGCTTATGTTTAATTAACCACCAGATCTAGTAAAATGTAACGACAAAAAATCACTTTATATTGCCAAAAATAGTAAATGATCATCAAAATTAAATCCCCATTTTAGCATAAAATTATAACCAAAAGATTTACAACTTGTGATCGAACTTAAAACAACCAACTCCAAATTATGATTGTTTAATCCAAAAAAAATGTAAATTACCATAAAAAATATAAAAAAAATCTGCGAGCAATTGGAAGTAGCGCGGTTGGTCACAGTTCTAACCTTTTTTTTAGCGTGTAGAAATGCTTATGCATACTGCGCTACCACGGGGAGATAACGCAGTTATGTGGGACTCTAACCCACTAAAACTCCACGGTGTCCTCCTGTGCCGCTTATGGCGGGAACACGGGAACGCGTTAGCATACATCCGCGAACCCGCCGCGGCGTCCGTCTCCGGACCCTCCTCTGGGGTTTACCCCCCATCACCGGCGCACCAGAACACACTGTACGCCGTGACCACCCCGGGGACCAAACCAGCACATGGGCGCCAGACGTCCCCGTGTATGCCACCCTTGGTCCCCCTGTGACGGGTCAGGACAGTGGCCCCGCCACCTACCTCTTTTCGGCCGCAGGGGATAGGGAGAGCGACCTACGCTATACCGACACTCCTCCTCCTCTGCGCCCCACCGCGTCGCCATCAGACGGTGGCGACCCCGTGCAGGCCGCGGAGGGTAGGGCGAGCGGCGCACCGCAATACCGGCACTCCTCTCCCGCCGCGGCCTCCAACCCTCAGCCGCGATCCCTTCCTTACCACATCGCGGCCCGCCTCAGTTGCGATGTCGCCTAGGCAACACCGCAACCTACAGGTTGGCCGCTACGTCGTCGGCTTATCGGCAAAAGCCCTGACGAGTGGCCCCTCCTCGGGTTCCTCTTCGCATCACCGTGGTTGTCCAAGCCACGGCTACTGAGCCCCCCCGCAACGACAATGCGGGAACCCACCGGGGGGGTTTACAGTTCTAACCTAACCTAACCTATTTCACAAACAATAATTTACTATTAAAATTTAGTTGTTAATTTACTAAATTTGGTTATCATAGTACAATTTTAGGTAATAGAGGTTATGGTCACAAAGTTATTTTTGGTGGTCATTATATTTATTCCCGTTTTTTTTTGTTAGCAAATCTCTTGATGTTCTAAGATTGTGGCGTGTGCCAAACGCCAGCAATCTGTTAAGAGGTTAAGGATTCATTAAATTGATAGTTCTAGGCATATTACAGACTTAGGCAATATACTTAAATGGCGAGTATAACTGTTGTTTTATGGAGACGATCTGGATCAAACTATCGTAAATAAACCACCCTTGTCGGTGATAATTGATGACAAATTAATTATTGTTACTAGTAATCGAAGTCACTAACCTAATTTTTGGAATATTGTATTATTTACAGCAAAAATTTAGACCGGTCCATCGATGTTACTATGCTGAAGATCTTTCTGAATGGATAATATTTTATCGTGATATTGCAAGTTTTTAGACTAGCTCATACTCACAAACATAAATCTAACAAGATGACGCGATTGTAAGTACTTCGCGTGCGAAAAAACGGAGTAAAGTTAGGATTAATGCTCGTAATCTGAGTATTTCATTTAACAATATCGGCACCGGAAATCCACCGAAATCTAGAAAAAGTTGGACGAGGCATTGGAAATGTTTTTTTTTTATTGTTTGTGAAAAAGTGGCGCGCTCGGTTTTCACGCAGATGGAGGGACTTGCGTTATCTGGTTAGATTTATGTCTGTGCTCATAATCAATACTTTGGCAGAAAAATATATAATTTTAGACTTAAACAGTCTTATTACAAAAAGCGGTTTAACTAAAAACCCAGGTTTAAATATCTATAAACCACGGTTTAAATAAAAATGATATTACAAATAATGGTTTAGCGATAAACCATGGACCATATCATGGTCTAACGCTAAACCTCGGCGGCCCCTAGTTTATCGGTGGTCTAAGTCGTATCTGTCAAAGTTTTTCTTTTAGGTTATAGAATCTTTTTCATTGTGTTGTGTTGTTTTTACCCGAAAATGGATATTAACATGGTGGATTTAATTGATATTGAGGATATTACTTTTTCCTCGGTACTCCAATTCTCAGATGTTTTTTTTGTTGGTCTATCATAACACTTAATATATTAACACATTATTAACAAAGAGGCAATTTTTATAATAGAGACTTGGAGAACTTAAAAATCCAAAGCCTATTAGCCTAATGAACTTTGTTCAACGAGCGATGGTTTTGTTTATTGTTATGGTTTCATGTAACGCGCGAGAATGTTACGTTTCGTTACACGTACGTAGATGTATTATTAGTAATGAATACGAATTTAAGTAATGTGCTTAAACCTAATCCAAACTGCAATCGATAAAATAACTAATGTTTATATACATGCAAAATAACAAAGTGTCAATATTTTAACACTCCTAAACATCATTTAATCCTTATCGTATTATCAAAAAGTTTTCTTTTCTGGGCATACGGAACTTTTCAATTGAACGATATTATGGTGAACGAATGATATTTGTTTTATTCCGTGGTTGATATATTGACAATGGTTCAAATGACGGTACTAAGAAGACCAGGGTTTTTTTAAGTTTTGTAATACGGACAAATTTAGACCATGGTTTTGCAGATAAGCCTGGACTTGATAGGCCAGGTTTAAACCAAGGTTTATTGAGTTTTTTGTAATAAGACTGAAAAAGTTTATGGTTTTTTACACAGAAGTTTTCTTGGTTCATACTGAAAAAAAGGATAAGGACTTTCAATCTGTTATCAGATTATTGTCTAAAATCTGAATCTGTCTGGCATTTATTTTTTCAAGAACTTAACCTGACTACACTCGCCCCTGAAATGCAGTAACCAACTACATCACACAATCGCAAACCAAATAAAATCGAAGTAACAATAAAATCTAACAATAAATAACGTTCAACATTGAATTTCCTCGCCAATGAAATGTTGGTATGGCTTTTATCGAGACCACGGTTCATGTAGCGTCCCACAAGGCACGGACACTCCACGGCAGCAACAATTAAGTCTTAATACACTCCACTGGAGTTGTTTTATGCAAATCAGTTGAGGGCTTGCGTGTACAACGCCTACTCGCTTCGAGAAACTTCTAAATATAAAGCAGATAGTTTTAAATTGCGATTAGTTTTGCCGGTTTCACGCTGGTTGACATGACGCCTCCACCATATGTTGGAAAGTAATGATGTACCGATGATGATGTTATTAAGTCATATTTTATGAGGTTCTGTGTATTGAATGTCATAAGCTGGTTCGATGGAGACAGTTTATTGTCCTGTCTAAAGCGATTGATAAGCTACCTGCCGTTTATGGGACCCTGTTACGCCTCTTCGATGCATCGGTTGACCAATGCGTGTAGTTGTCTAGGTTTATCGATGTGTGTTGTTAGGAAACTATAGAAAATACGTCATCTAGTGGTAAATGTGGGCTGGTTTTGGTTTATTGATTCTTGGTTCAGTTCTGGTTCTCAGCTCTTTATTATTACTTACTTCGGCATTCCATTTTTGCAGTTCTATATTTTTTGTTGCACAACTTGAAGTCACAGATTTGTATCAGCTTTTAGCTGCAGTATTTTTTTTCATATAAAGACCATTGCTTTATTTCATGGTGGTATTTTTTTTTCATTTCTAGACTATAGGGTGCTGTTGGATGCTGTATCTACCAAACGGTCCACACTACAGAATGTGACACTTGGAAAAGTATGATAAATTACATGATCGCGATTCTCACCAGTGAAGTGAGGACAAAGAAGTTTTCTTCTTTGTCCTCCCTCGACATTCTTTTCATTACTATAGTACTTTTGTGCACTCACTGTTCGATCCATAGACGGCAGTGGGTAAGAACTCAGAACAGAACCTATAGATTTAAAAGTAGTAAAGACTGAGTAAGGCATCTGAAATTGACATTGGAGTTAGATTTCTGAATCATTGCGTTTGCAAAATTAATTGTAGTACTTTTCCCCTCAATCATTTGTTAATTATTATAAGAGATATATTTACCAACTTGGATTTTCAATAGTACCTTAACATTGACATAACTGCACGCTTGTTTCCCTGAAGGGTTAGGTAGTGATTAGGATGCCAGTGGAAAATGAAATGCAAATTAATTTATAGTAGATTATTTATTGAAATACTTATCTAAAAATATAAATAATATTCATAATTTAATAATTCGCTGCGTATAAGCACCCTTATTCTATATTTACAGAAAAAAATGGACGGAGACGTAAATCACAATATACGTACTCAATGTAGGTATATAATTAGCCCTTAAGATTAATATTTACAATTACAACTAATTCTACATAAAACTATGTAGTCATTTCGATACTTTATCAACTACTGTGTAGTCAAAAAATATGTGATATTTTTGAAACAGATTAAGATAAACTCTTAATCCAAATAATTATCTCGCCGATAAAATTATCGCTCCAATAAAATTGTTCATCAAAAAGACAATCTGTGGTGCATTTTACCTTTTTATTCAGAGAGTTTTGTTTATTCGATATTTTATTATTCGGAACGATAATTTGATTGGCACTGTTTTTATCAACTGTCAACATCAAAATATTATAGTAAATAAATAATTTGGAATTTCAACAATATGTTTGTTTATAAATAGCTATAGTTTATCCTAGAGATACAACCGCTATTCTAAAGATATTTTCGTATATTATTGATTTTGCTTATTTATTTCATCCAAAACACTAAATTACATACATTAATTTAAAATACTATACACCCCGAAATTAATTCCATAAAAACCGTAATATAAAGTTGAATGTATATACACGTACAAAAAATTCTTTAAAATTAATACAAACCCCCAAAACTTCAGTTTTTGTCAATCCATTATTTTTAATACCATATTAAAAGTCAAAATAAGCAAATCATAAATACAACTTAAATAGATAACACTTAGAAATAATTAGTCTAATATCACACTTTTATATTTTGTAAGACGTAATAAAGTCTTAGATGTAAAAATAATGTACACATGTACGATACATCATGTCGATGTAAACATGAACTTTATTTTTTGTTTTCAGGTTGTTTCCCTCGCACTGTTCCTTTGATGTTTAGCTGTAACAAAAGAAAACAAATATTAAAAATATTGCCATAACAATTCGTTGAACAATGTCAGAAGGACAATTCAGCTTGAATTTCCTATACCATTTTTGACATCTGTATGTGATGTGTCTTCTTCGTGTCATATAAGAATATGTCTCGAAGAAGTTACCCTTGATTTCATAGAATTTCCACTGTTTTTCAGAGAGGCTTACAATTTCTACGCTGTACGATGTATGACCAATCCAAATAAACCATTCTGAATGTTCTCATTTTCTTCTGGAATAATTTTGTTAGGATTTTGGTATAACATATAGGCATATATGGCGCCATCATCCCCTACATTTCCTAAATTATCAGTTCACAAGGCCGAAAAAATCTGTACAAGTAGAATTATTCATGAATTCTTGTAATTTCTCAGATTTTACGTATTATTATATTATTAAAGAGATTCAGAATCAAAACTTACCAGTATGCAAGAACAGATGGTTCTTCAAGTTGGTGTGCTTCGAGAATCCTCGAGAACAGATGTGGCACTTGTAAGGCCAGGAACCACTGTGGACGTACATGTGGGACTTGAGGTCCCCAGGAGTCGGGAACGATTTGGAGCAGAGGTTGCATTTGTGGGGCTTCTCCTGTGAAAGAAAAAAAACTGTTAGATTCTGATCTGTAAAGTATACATTTTTGTCAAAGGGTTGTGGCCCAATTTTTACTCTGACAATGTAACAATCCATCCCTATTTTTTTTTGTTATATTGCATTAAGATGCAATTATTATAATGCAGTCAGGTAAGATATTTTAAATCCACTTCTTCTTTGTTTCATAAAGACAAAGTATATGAACAAAAGCGAAATAATAACACTCGGTAGTAAGGTGACTAAGAAAAGAAAACATTTAATATTCACTATAAATAATAAGTTGACATCACAATACAATATGGACAACCTGTAGAGGGACAAAGTAAATTTATGTTATTTTAGAAAATGTATGTTTTGGTATTATATCGGCTTGAGCAACTAAAAATAAACATTGGACGCACATTCATCAAAGATAGGCAGATAAGTCAATACATGGAACATCTCCAGTCGATATCAGAATGACTGCTGAGAAACATGCATGTCTTAGAACGGGCTACGTCCTTCAAACGACCAGGAAAGCCATTAGATGAAATGCAAGTCATAGGCATAGGTAACGTCGGAAAGGATTCTTAGTGAGTAATGTTATAGGATATTGTCATGGCAGTTCAGTTGCTAGACAAGTTACCTTTTGTCAACAAAAGCGATGCGATAGCGATTGGTAAAAGTCAGAAAATTATGAGTGAGCGAGATTAAAATTAGAGCGAGAGAGAGTATTAAAATGGCACGTGATCAATGCCTTAATTTTTGTCAATTTTGATAATCGCTATCTTTGATAGCAAGAGGTTCTGAGGCGCTACAAGTGACATTCTATCATCAAAAGCGTGGCAATAGAGATGACTGGCGATATCGAAAAATCACGGGATCAATCCATTAAATTTTGACATTGACACTATCGCCTTCGCTGACGTCGAATGCCACTTGTCTAAAGCCTCTGGAATATGTTAATACAATGGCAATATAGGGGAAAAGATATTGAGAAACCAGAATTATATTAATTTATAGATGATACTAATATAATTTATCCTGAATTTTAAACTTCAATATATAAGTACTCAAGACACGCTGATTTGATAGCTGATGAGTTAACTTTGACTTCTTGGAACCATAGAGCAATTTGTGACAGTACCGATTTTAAATTAAATTTTGCGAAGAACTGAGCAATTTTAGTTGTCAATGTTAGCTTACTATAAGAACTTGCAACTTCAGTGTTATCCAAAGCTACATCAACTCTGTTTTCATTGGCACAAACTACTGTATCGATTTCAAATCAATATATCTATTTCTGACTCTGACTCACTTCAATACTGACCCAAAAAAAAGAAAACCAATACTTTTAAACAATAAAAGACCTAATAATACTCATCACGGGCAATAATCAAAGTCATGACATCGCACATTGCTCGCAAATGAATTTATAATGAAGGATGCTGGCTCAAACCTGTTGGGCCCAGCCAATGTGGTTCAATGAGTCTTGATATTTGAGAGGCATTTAATGTAAGTTGGGCATCCAAAGAAGAGGTGTAAGTAAGAACAATTAAGAGTACTCATATGCTTAATATGAAATGGAATTAACATGTTCAGAATTTATGAGGCCATTCCTAGGTGGGACAATACAGGCTTATAAAAAATATGAATGACCATAATTATCTATCAATGCACAAAAAGAAGATGTAGTAACAGTAGTTCAAACGGCGAAAACAGTAGCTGCCTTTTTGGGCAAGGTAACCTCTTTTCAGGTAAACTAAAATATGGAAGTTGCAAAAGGGACAGAAAATGTCTGGAGAGCTGCTAGTCCATGAATGAGCTTTTTAAGAGCACTTTGTTCTTAGTCACTAAAGCGTAAGCAAATATACAAAGACTACTAGTACTAGAAGCTTAACTTGATCAAAATTCAAAAACTACTGTTGAGTATGTAGAAGCACTACTAAAACTCCAGCTCACGTTAAAGCTACTACTTTTTGTCGCACTCATAATGAGCCCGTCACTAACCGCGGTGACATTAGTCGCAAGTCGCCAGTATGCGCGCGGCCTAACACGCGTTACGAAGTAGTCATTACGTGACATTAGGTGCGGTGGTAATGTGAGCACGAGCGACACGATTGTCGCTACATCCATGACATTCACAAAATGAATTTAAAGATGTAGATTCTTCTTTTTGGGATGCTAAGAATTTCTGAAGGGTTTTGTCGCGAAGTTGATATAGGTTTATAATGTATAATCAATCCACTGAAAATATTTCACAAAAGGTTTTGCAATAGACCAAAGTGAAATCAGCATTCAACACAGAAGCCACCAATTCAAGAACTCTTATTTTACTTTCCTGTTTGTTACTGGAAAAGTATTGCTAATTATAAATTATTATCAACCATACATTTTTCGATCGGTTTGATGTGGGGACAATTGGGGAAGGCCTATGTCCAGTAGTGGACATCGATGATGATACATTTTTTTGTCTCACTATCAGTTAGAACTAAAACCAATTGGTTAACGAAACTATAGTAAAAGTTCAATAATTAACACTTAATTAAAAAGTACTTTTCAGCGGTCCAAAACAAAAAAGAGAACTATAATAACCCCTTTCAACTTAGCCGCAACACCAAAAACGACTTCCAACCAAATCACACTGCTGATGATCCGTAAAACAGTGAGCGTGAAGAATAAATTGAATACCATATCGTTGTTCCATGCTTCCCATGCTACTAAATGACCATTTGTTTTTATGGCAGGAACGGTCCAAAATAATTTGTGGTCACCAAAACATTCAATTTGTGCGTTCAAAATACTTTTAGTCGTGGATTTGTGGACGGCTTTAATTTTGTGGTCGGACTCTTTGACGCTTTCGTGTCTTGGATTCGGGCACAGCTTATTGAATTGGCTAAAGGATTTTATTTCTTCCTGTGTGATAGTTATATGAAGCAAATTACTCGCTGCGAAGGAGGGTTTAATATCATGTGTTTTCGAATTGTCAATTTCAAGTTAAGAACTATTTCTAATTTCAAAATTTGACAAGTTATACTAAAGCCAGTCTCAATTTCCAATTCTCAGTTCAAAATGCTTGAAAAGCCTACTGTTGTTTAAGAATTTTGAAACACCTACACCTTTCGCTTTTGAAAAGTAAGATGCAAAATAATGTACTGTGAATTAAATAAAGTTACTCAAAACAATGAAACTATTCGCAACGATTTAATACCGCCATATCGGCCGAATAAACTTCCAAATCAAATAATTAATTACACATGATTTCAGAATTGGTATAAAAGTTTGAAACAAGACTCAAACTACCTCTTTCCTAATTACCATCTTATCTTAATCATTAATTGCTTCAACATTTAGTAATGTATAATTTTAGAGCATTTGTCAAGACATTTAGAGAGAAAGCGGTACCGATACCATTTTATATAACATTTTTAAGTAACTGTTATTTAAAATGCAATCAATTAATTTAAGAATCTAAAACAACTTTATGATAGGAGCTTTATTGCTTTATACTTTGTAGAAAATAAATCATTAGATATAAAATTCAATGTTCGCACGACATTCAAATGATCGTGACTAAATAATATCGTTCTAAATTGGCCAGAAGTCGTGAAATGTAAGGTTTGTTTACACTTGTATTTGTTTGAAAAACAGAGTAATTATTTTAAAGTAATTCTAGCTAGAGTATTATCGGCAAAACTTATGACGAAAACAATTTATTGAGTGCGTAAAATTAACCACTATTAGATGCAGTCAAATTTTGTTAAATATCTAGATTTGTCTATCGAGCTAAAACACCGCAAATTATTTTCATCTTACCGTGAATCACTGGACTATTATAGTCCATTAAAATCAGCTACCAAAACAACCATCTAATCTTTTTGTTCCAAACTTTATTATCGTCTTTCCAAAACAATATATCAAAAAATTTAATTAATTCTAAAATAATTTCCTGTACAGCAACCTCAAAAAAAACTTAATAAAGACACATCCTAGAAGCGTTCCCATTAAATTTTTACTCGCTAATTCACACCAATCTACGAACCCTATAATTTTGATTACGCGTCTAAATTAAAAAGAACACGGTGGGTTGGGCCGTGAGCGATCGGAATAGCCATCTTCTTGTGGGCGGATTATGCAGTAGCTCAATCAGGTGGGGAAAAAAACGAGTACCGATATTATACCGACCCTTCTCGCTACCGAATATTGCAACATATAAATCAATAAACAAAGAGCCATTAGTTGTCTGACAATTTCCTTTGGATAAATCACGATGTTGGCAAAAAACCGGCCGTCTCTTCTGAACTCCGATAATGAAGGAGCGGGGATTATTTATGACAAACGATATTGGTACGATACTATAAAATGATAATATTCTGTTGTAATGAATTATTCTGACGGAATATTTTCTAGGATGTAACACAAACACTATATTTTTACGAGATTGCATGTCGCACTAAACTCCATCCTTCATCCTGGCTAAAGACTTAAATTATACTGCGTTCTGTTAGCAATTAAAATTATGAATTTCCTTGAAGTAATTATTAACTTTCTAAAGAAATTCATGTCATCATATTCTCTCGCTTAAAGATATTTCACGAAAATTACTAATGTAAAAACATTAATATTTATAATCACAAGAACCTTAAACGAGACAAATGATTTCCAATCAACCTTAAAAACAAACATAATTACATTCCATATTTAAACATGACCAAACCGTAGCAAAATAAAATTAACAACGATTCAATACCGTAAAATTCTCGATGACCGAATCGCACAATCGATCAAGCAGGCTTCGACCATACGGGCTGTATCTCGCGGTTACAGTGACGTATGGCCCCTTGATACGCCTGTGCCACGTTATGGAAATCGAATGCAAATACGTTCTGCTTCGGTTAATTTAGCTAAATAAATTGTTGCAAAATAACCTGAGAAGGTATTTCGGTATTGATCTCGTTAACGTATTCTCGGTATTCGCGTGGGTGCAGAAAAAAGTACACAAACGGTTGTTACTTGACGGAGTGTGTTTTTATTTGCGCATAATTTCCCTAATAGCGATTAATCCCACATTACTCAAAATTACGAAAGGCGTACCAATTGCTAATCATCCGGATGAATTAGAGATTGAAATCTTTAATAATTTTATTTTATTAAAAAAGTCAAGATAGTTCCCAGCCAATATATCTCACTTATTTTCAACCCGATGCACAGAAGCTGTACTGGTCTCGCATGATTTACCACTATATGATCAATTCCTTAATCGAATAACCCAAAGCGAAACCCGTTTCAAAAATGAACTAACAGAGTTATGATCTCAGTACTATCACTAAATTACTTATAAATATTAATATATTCAAAGGGGAACTAATTAATAACCACATAGCCAATTATCTGGGGCTTCAGTTAATCAATATTGTGGTGTCGGCCAATCCGTTGTCAAGACAAGAAGTTAACTAATTGGTACATAGTATATCTTAGAGGGCTCTGTTATTATGAGTCCCTTATTCGTGATTCGAAACGGGCTTACTTGGTTTACTGCTGACGGTTTTGGGTTCCGCAAGTGTTAGATGAATAATTGGAATTAGAATGATTGAGAAAATTATGAAATCTTGAAATTAATACAGTATAATTTGACAAGTCCGAAACTGTCAGTCATAGGTAATCTGGATTTTCCTTTGCAGGATTGTTTATTTATTGAATACAAAATAGTATTAAGATCGGTGCTGTATTGTTGAGAAAAGAACAATAGATTAAGAAAGATTTTTTGTCCTAAAAAGCCCGATATCAATGTCACTGTTAATCGATACGCAAAAAAATAACTGGACACTTTTATCGGATAACGGCTCCCCCTACAAAAGAAGCACAATCGACTAAAGATTTTATCGCAAATCTTCACTTAAAAACTTATCAATCTTTAACAGGTGCAGAACCCTGTAGCCCTTTAATCCTTTAACCGTTTCATTTCTAAATAGCAGGCGTCCATTAATTTAATATAGGCTATTAATTGACAATGTATGCATATTTATTGGTCCAGCCGCCATGATGTGCGATGTTGCTGTGTTCACAATTGTGTCTTTGCGTGTTCATAACTTGACGTAATAAGGTATACGGGGCCATGATTTGTGGCTGGAGTAAAGCTACTAGTTATTGAGTTTACTGTTAGATTTTGTACAAAAGGTGATTTAAGCTGTTTATGAATGAATGGGGTGTATGAATGGTCAATGATTGTGAGTTAGTTAGTGTTTGTTTATAATGTGGAACTGGTAGGTCTAGACTGCGTTTTCTATGTATAAATCAGTGTTACTTTAAGTCGAATAATAAAATGATCGGATTGAGAATGTGTCAATATGGCAAGTAAAATGGTTGGCTCTATTTTAGATCCTAAAGTATATTTTCAGCCATTAATGTAGAAACATTCTTAAGGTGGGGGGCGCCTTAAGGGTGAGACCAAACGAACTTAATTTTGTGAGTTGTGAATTTACGCTGCATTCGGTTTATTTTTTATTGTCAATAGTCTCGCGCTTGACCACTATCTCACCTGATGGTAAGCGATGATTTAGTCGACGGTGAAGCACGCTTGCCTAGAAAAACCCATTCACTCTTGACTTAAAGGTTTCAAACTAAAGTCCTGTTTGTGCCACACGGCGACGCAAAATGAGTTGTCTGCTGAATCTTGCACATTCTTTCAACCGAATTGCGCTCGAGGTGAGGGAGGGGAGCGAGGCAAGCGTCAGCGCTCCGAATAAAAGTAGAATAGCAACTGACATTACGTCCATCCGTCTGGCAGCCTAACCGAATTTCAGTTGAACGTGAATTCGGCGACTCATTTTACGCAACTCACAAAATTACGCTCGTTTGGTCTCACCCTTAAGGCGCCCCCCTGAGCAAAACGCCGCGTTAGTCGTTTTCGTGCAGTTTTTAAGAGCTATCTACTCTCTATTTGAAAATAAATATCAATTAATAAAAATACATTAAATTTCTATATAATATTGATTCTAAAATGGTAGTATACTTTTTTTCAAAGAGGTATTATATTTCACTAATCTCCTTCCAACAAAATCATAAAAATGAGAAATAATTATTGATTGCATGTGTCTCCCCGTAAAGTGATCATTAATTATTTTTTGTACTAAGATTAATGGATAGACAATATGATAACGAACATTTTGTATTATTTTTCTACAAATATTCGATTTTATAAAGATTTTATTCTAAAATCTGGGTGTATTCACTACTGTAATTCATGCGCCACCAGTGCCGCTAGGCCAATAGGAATGCTCATATCTCATATCATATCTCATGCTGATTTTTCAGTCAGGGTACGGCCTTAAAGGGAAATATCGCTGTTTATCGCACTCTGCGTAAGATAGTAAGGCCCAACCTCAATGTGAATCCTCCCTAACCAGGCTATTTCATTAAGTCACCTCCATGGAATAATTTAATCAGTACCGTCCACAGCAAAAGGACGATAAAGAATGATTGATAGTACAGACGATCCACAGATGCAATCTGCCGCTGTGCCGGTCCCGCGTTATTTTTCTTTTTAAAACATGAACGTTTAATCTCTGGAATGAATGGACTTGTTTATGTACGCGTATGGAGTATGGGGTAAGCAGAAACGAAGGTGGAACTAGTTTTGATCGATCTGCGGTAAAGCCAAAAGGGTTTTGACAGGTATGGATGTTAGTAATCTCTGAATTATTGAAGGTGGAATGAGAAATATCTATTGATTTTTGAGTAAGATACTATACTAGTATCCCAGCAAGTATCCAAGTATCCGAGCTCTCTCCGGGGTTTAATTTTTTTGTGGAGTTACGTGAATTATATAAATGTGCCTTTCACAATTTGTAACACGAGCTAGATATTAAGCAAAAATGTAAGGTATTTGTTCAATAAAAGATTATTATTATTATTATGTACCTGCTGAACAGCTGACCTTTTTTCATATTTCAGAATTGGTCCTATAGTGAACGTCTTTTATAATAGTGAGCACATTCAAATTCACATTATAGTGTGTCAAAATTCATTCTGTATTTTAAGCGTTACAAAACTCATTAATGTATTTATAACCATATTATTTTTCAAATTTACACTGCACAATTTCGGTAGCACCACAATAATTTAAACACTGCGCCTCCAAATAAATTAATATCATACGAACTCCATAATTACGACATCATATTAAAAAAAGATCGATATATGCGTGGGCGGCTGATAAGGGCTGTTTACAATTTTTCTCAAGCAAAATACAACTTTTACTATTCGAATATAGAGTTTCATTTTGAATGGCGTCTCTACCTGTGTAAATCATTTTAGGCACATTGAATGGCAGCTAAAGGTATTAACAAGTTCTTGAATATTCATTTCGGAGTTGTCGTGCGTTATCTGAAAGCAAGACATACCACTCGTGGTATTATTAATTATTAGGTTTTTATTAATAGTGTTGGTGGCATTAGTGACATAACTGGCCCCTGCACTCGTCGATACAAATATGTTACATCGAAATATTACATGACCGTTCTTTTTAACCGACTTCCCAAAAAGGAGTAGGCTATCAAACCGACTGTATTTTTTAGGGTTCCGTAGCCAAATGGCAAAAAACGGAACCCTTATAGATTCGTCAAGTCTGTCTGTCCGTCCGTATGTCACAGCCACTTTTATCCGAACCTATAAGAACTATGCTGTTGAAACTTGGTAAGTAGGTGTATTCTGTAAACCGCATTAAGATTTTCTTTTTTTGTTTGAAAGCTGGTGCCTTTTAGATTTCATCAAGATCTCATGAAGAACTTCGGCGATATACATCAGAACTCTTCAATAAACGACGGCAAATCACTCAGGATAGCTGCAATCGCATGTATGTTTATGTTTACACCATATCATAATATAACATCACACTGGTACGCTCTAAAGAGGTACGCAGGTATGAACAGTTCACCCTTGTAAACTCTCATTCCACCGGTTTTGTTTAATTGTCATGTTATTGGGTTAATCTATTCTGGCATCACTTTGGGAATTATAGGTATAGAACTGGTCCATTATGAAACACAACTAAAAAGTGAAAAATAAAAACTTGTTCTACAAAAAAATACAACCTAATTCCAAATAAAAACACTACAAAGTGAAAAATTACTTCAATTTTGGAAGTCGGTGTCAAAAAACTAAGAAACGAAAACAGGAACAGACTCCGTCCGACTTCAGAAATTGAAGTTTTTTTTCGAGACGAAACTAATGTGAAAAAAAATCAAAAAACCCGTCTGCTTCAAAATCGAACTAAAAAGTCGTAAACAAGGAAAAAAACATGCTGTGCAGTCGGAGGATACATATTCGCGGGCAAGCTGACCAAAATCTGGTGTATCATCCGCCTGCACAGCATGATTTTTTCCTTGTTTACGACTTTTTAGTTCGATTTTGAAGCAGTCGGGTTTTTTGATTTTTTGAATTAAGTTTATTTATTTATAACTTTTTAGTTAGTTTTTTTCGAATTAGATACATTTAAAAATATAAGTGTTATATATTTTTGAAATCACCTCTTAAAACCCTTTATTTTGATACCCCACACGATGGGTTTGGAAGAAAAAAAAAATTTGGTCCCCCACAATATGGCACCCAAAATCTGTCATTTTTCTATTATCCAATTTTAATGTAGCCTATGACACTCGCAGGGTTAAGACGCATCGATTGACGTATGAATCATCAAAATCGGCCAACGCGTTTGGTCTCTGGAACGCCATATGGGAACAAACATACATACATACATACATACATACATAGTTACATACATACATACATACATAGACTGATAAACACATTACCCTCCTTCGGCAGTCGGGTAAATTGCAGTTATTGTAGCCCGTTTCTCCTTGGTGTAGCCCGTTTCTCCTTGGTGTAGGTACAGGCTAAATTACTGCTAATTTTAAATAATACCACCATCCATTCCATCCATCCTATCCTCCATTCCTTTACACTGCTCTCTCCGTTTTTTTATACAATTTTGCAACATCAGGATATGACAACCATTTTATTTCATAATCACCAACCAGTAACTAATCATCACTTAGCTAATACAAATCCGGATGCAACTTAGATCATGACGTGACCTTAACAGATCATGATGTACTTACTCCATATTATACAGTAGCAATTATACTTACACCATATTATACAGTAGCAATTATACCCACAACACCCAAGTACACACTGCATAAGTAAATGTCAATCTACCGTGACAAAACACCATTACAATAGCCCATAATCACTGAATGACATTATAAGGAAAATCATCACGATAATTAACACATCTGCAAAAGGTTTTTTTACACACAACAGTCAACTGTAGCGGAAAATATTAGCTGCACGCATTTCTTTACACTACAAAAAACTTATACAAATCCAAGATGGCGCACGCGTCTGTGGTTGATTAAAATGAATTATGATTGTTCGTTACAACATTGGGTCAATTATTTGTAAATCAAGTGTATTGCTGGCTGACAATTGTCACGCGATGTACGCGTACAGTGTAGTTCAGAAAAAAATGCACCCGGATCGTTTGTGCAATTATAATGTAAATGAAATGAGCTCGAATGATCGTAAGGAGAAATTGTTTTGAACATCTGTTATTTGGTTTGTTTTTTTTTTGGCTCGGCTTTTGCCATGTGCCACTTTAATGTTGAAGGTGTATAATTTGGATTAAGTTTTTGCTGTACTCTACTTGCTAATCAGACAGTGGCTTACAAAATAATTATGATACGTTGAACAAACCATACTATCTAACTATTGGGAAATCAGACATAAACCATCTTTTCTTACGACCAATTGGCTCATATAAAACATTTAAATAAATGACATACAAGTAAAATTTCACAATTTAAAAAACCCCCGCGGCATTTATCTTGCGAAAACACCCCGATTCAAACAGTAAATTGCCCATAACTTTTGAACGGCTGAACCGATTTTATTCAAACATAGCTAAGAACACTCTCGACAAAATTACCTTTCAAACAAAAAAAACTAAATCGAAATCGGTTCATCCATTTAGGCGCTATGATGCCACAGACAGACACACAGATACACAGATACACAGATACACAGATACACAGATACACAGCAACACACGTGAAACTTATAACACCCCTTCTTTTTCCGGCGGGGGTTAAAAATCTATGTCTCTAGAAGCATTAACTCGGCACTCAAGAAGGAACTTCTAAACGACATTCATTTGTTAATACGGTACAGAAAGCGGTACATAAACAGAAAACTACCGAGATCGAGAGAGTCTCGATAAAGCTCTTGTAATATATAAAACCATGCGACTTTCCTAAGACTTCAAACAGGCCGGTACTACAAATATCGAGTAAGTCATAAACCTGGTCCTTTCTCATACATTCACTATCAGACCGTAAACAATCCCATACAAACATGTGGGCTCTTTCATTTTGTAAAACAAGTGATTCTGTGATTACAACGATTTTACAATTGAACTATAACTTTGTGATCTTTGACAAGATAATGCGGAGCCGATGTTATTTCAGAAATATAGCTGTTAGTATTGTATGAAGGGATTGGTAAGTATATATATTAGCAATGAGCTACTTATAGTAAATTACAAAAACAATGCAATTAAGTAAAAAACACGTATTTTTTAATAAAGAAAAGAAAGGAAAAAACAATGTGAATAAGAAAAAAAAAAAATAACTAGTAAAAAAAAACAATTATTACGTAACTAACCAAAATAAAAAAAGTCAATTCAAAAACTTTTCACAATTAAGCGCAATTAAGTTATACTCACTCACTGATTATTTCTAAGAAGACGAATATAATCAGCTGAATAAATCCAACGCAATGATATACATTGATTTTTATGTAGATCAAAATCAATTAGCGATAAAACTCGTCGGTCTACATCGTTTTCACAAACATAATCCAAAGAAGTGTGTCAATAAAAACACTCTTCTACACTTCTATAATACCGACATCGAATGAATAGGGATTTGACAGAAGTATCGATGTCTAAGTCCGAATATCGATATTGAAAAGCGTAACCATGGAGTTTCTTCTTCATAGAAAATGATCAATTCGATCCGTGCTCGATAGGTTTATGTGAAATATGTAAAATATTTTGAATTTAAAAAGACCTCGCCTATAAGCACTGTAAAAAATTCGCTTAACTAGGTGTTTTGCAGATAATTTTAGTACTATTTATATAGAATAACTTAAAAATTCCAATTAAATATAATGAATATACATACATACATACATAAACTCACGCCTTTTCCCCACGGGGGTAGGCAGAAACTACAGAACGCAAACTGCTACGATCCTTACATAAAAAAAAATAATAGAAGAATAATAGATTTTCAAATTAAATTCCAAATCTGAATTAATCTTACAGATAAGGTCTTTAAAACAGGCTCTTATATTATTTGCTTTAGATCAACCTTATCGATTCGAATAGTGTCAATACTATATTAACTTTTACTCAATTAGGAAAATAAGGTATGAGATCAAATTTTTTATAATTTTCAAAAAGTGTCGATAGTTTTCCCAACAAAAAAATAACGTCAATACGATAGAATTACGACATTAGTACAATATTTATTAAGACGTTTTACTCTAACGGTCGATCTGAAGCTTGTTTTATATGCATACTGACAAACTATTGGTGATTGGACCCCAATTTCGAAGCTATATGTATATAAAAAACTGTACCAGTTTAAATTGTCAACTTGTTGCCTTGTTAATTACTTGAGTGTAGGCCCGGAGACAGGTAGATGAAAAAACGTGTTATCTGTGTAATCCGTCAAAGATTGAGAGGTCTGTGCTTTGGAGTATTAGAGACACTTTTATGGCGAGTGTCTGAATTAAGTATTTGGAATTCAGAACGTGACAAATCCAAGGCGTTAGACAAATACTAAACTTCAAATTCTTAATTAAGGGTCAGGGGAATCGGGGTTTAGTTTTGAAATAGGTACGTTTAAAGTTTATTACGTTTTAAAAATAGCAATTTAACTTGAGTACTAATTGAAAAATCCGTTAGTAAAATTTTATTTATAAGCATTTAGCTTTTTGTGCCATGATATTTTGGTGCAACTATCTATCTGATATTACTATCTAATTTGCAGGCGTGGTGATGTTAGCGAAAATTACCTTTTCAATTTAATTTCACTAGCAGAGTCCCCGTATTAAAAAATCCTATTAAATAAAATCATTTATCACTTATTTAACATCGTAAATGACGCCCCTGTCTCTTGGTCTATAATATATTCAATCGGAATGGACGGCGGACGTCAAAGTGGACAGATATAGACATAAACTAGTCGTCATATAACGCCCAGATTTCATTATTCGAAAGTCTACGATAACCAATAAAAATTCATTAAACCGACTTCCTGTTAAAACAAGTGGAATTATGGTTTTGATACTTGTGTATTATGTGGGCCTAATTATGTTTGTCGGAATGTAACTCTCGCCAAACTTATGTGGCTTGTTTTCAATTAAATAAATCATATTCTTTTACCGTTCGATTTTTGATTTTTGATGTGTCAGTTTATGATTAAATGGTTAAGCTTTTATATATTTTTAAGAGTCAACTCATCACTCGCAATTTACCTTCTAATCGTTACCAGAAACTCAATCTTCTTTACAAAATTTAACAATATTGAATGTTATGATTCTGCTCAATCTTTTTTTAAAGTCCAAACAAAACTTGCAATTAATTAATAAGTCATTGCGTGTGTTGCACTTAGAACAGATGCAAAAGCAAGCAAAAATAATTAATAAAAGGACACGAAAATTCTTAAGCGGTCAATATTATAGAAATATACTTATGATGGTCATCGCCTCCCATCGAAACCCATTTTGCAAGAATAAAAACGCCAGCGCAATCTTATGAACAAAGCGGCATAAAAGCTTCGGAAAAAGAAATGAAATTAACACAGAAATGCCTACTATCGAAATATCTTTTAGTATCTAACACGTAACGTGCATACGAAGACCGTTTTTAACCGATTTTTAAAAACCCTTATTAGGGCAGGTGCACACGACAGGCGTGCACACGCACCGGCCACCAATAAGTTTTTTAATGAGATTATAAAAGCAATATGCTATCGTAAAAGCTTGTATCAATTTATACCGGATAAATATATTTTATTCGACAATAATACATTATGTCGTATTGTTAGAATAATTTATTAGGACTTAGACAGGATGCCTGCTAGTTAAAGAATGGCTTAAAAAATTAACAGCTTTATTTAGCAACAGTTTTATGACAGATATTAATCTTAATCCTTATTCTTCTTAATTATTTAATTTGATTAACTAAATTGATTTAAAAACTTGTTGGTCACCTAGATCCGTTTGTTGACCAGTTTCTTCTATTGTTTATGTTCTAAGATATATTGCAGTATTAAAAAGAGCATATAGTTGGATTTTATTTCCAGCAGACTCAATTAATCTATATTATTTCTCTCGAAATAAATTCACACAGTGGTATTGAACTTTTTATCCGCAAAAAAGCCACAAGGATTAGTTATAATTTCTCTAATTTGTGACGGTATAAATCTCTACCGATCGTAAATGTGAGAACAAAATCTAAGATGGCGTATCAGCATCAGCTGCTTCTACTCCCAAATCGTAAATATCTAAGGACTAAAGGAAACATGCAATGAATTTGCCACCTGTCTCTCTCTCTGCCTGTTACGCCTTTATGACACTGGGTTACTCTGATTACAAGAATATCTACAAGAAATTGCTATTATTGACCGTCGAATTAAACTCTTTCATGAAAGACTACAAAAAAGTATAACATACTTATTCTGTATAGATATAAAAATTCTAGCATATTTCTCTAGAACAAAACTAAAATAAAAAAGGCCTACTAAACCTAAATTGGATTGATATATGTCAGAAACGAACATAAATCGGAAGTGTTAGAATCACTACCCTGCAATAGTTCCTCTAATATCTGCTAAAATACCAAAAATCAATAGTTATTTACAGTATATGAAGTATAATTAAAGTTATTTCCTATAAGACAAAGTGTACAATGGCTGACCAAGTGTCAGTCGGCGGTAGTGCTGACAAACGCAAATCACATTCTGATTTGAGACAACCACCAATCTTATTGGCTCCTTGTTACTCAAATTGTGTGGTCCAAGCTATAAAACTTTGTGTCAGATAGTTGGTCCTTTGTCCCCTAAACTATAGAGTTTGTTCGTTTCTTTTGCACATATTTTTTTCTTGCATGTAAACACAGTGTATACCAAAATTTAATACGCATATTATCTAAAAAATAATTGTCTATTCAATTCACAAAACGTTTTACAAAATAATTACATAATTATAAAGATTTCACAATTCCTGATGATGCTCAACTCGTCTATTTTCCAGTAATTTCTGAAAAATATTGTACGATAATTTGCGAGACCAGCTCGCTTGTGGACCATCAAATGGACCACAGATTCACCTCTTTGTGCGGCAACCAATTGTAGGGACGCAACACCGTGACAGACGAACAGACAGACTGACAACAAACAAATAACGAACCTCTAACGAGTGGAAAAGTGTCAAGTGCACGCGCATATGAACGCTGCTTAGAAGGAAGGACCGTTTTACACAACGGTGGTAGAGGGTAGGTATGGATTTGGTAAAGTATAAGCCATTCGGAATGATAACGTAGTAGTGTGCTTTAAAAAAATAATTCAATAAAGCTACTTCATTGCTGTGTGTGTCTTTTTGCACGCTTTCTATTATGAAGGGCCTTGGGAGTAATGATAGGAAAAAAGTAGTACATAACAATTTGATAGGTATCCCCATTTATTTCTTATTCCTACAAAAGAAAGCATTTTTCGTAGAACTAATGAACATGATACGATTCCATCATCGATTTGTAAATTATACGACCAGAATTAAGTTCTTATTTTTTTTATCTTGTTTAGGAACCGTCTCTAAATCATCGAAGTCCGTATACCACAGCTTGTAAACCAATGAGGCGACAATCTCAAAGGTTTTTTAGTTAAAAGGTGATGTTGGTTATAGCTTGTCGGTTGTCGAGATATTCGTGTGTCAGCCGTGACAGGTGATACGAGTTGCCGACATTCTGACGACATTACACACCTTTAGAATATAATTTAATGTGGGGGTTTCTCCGTTTAACTTTCGTCTACCTATTCGAAACTTCTTTGAATGTTTTAACTACCTTTTACCACTGGTAAACTCTAGAGGGCTTTTCCACAGTTACCGTACATTTTTTAGTTTATCTTAGGCCCAGGTTTTTGATCCCTAGTTAACTCAACTGTTGGTTAAAATTTAACTAACAGTTGAGTTGAATGCGTTAGCATATTTAATATGCTAACCGATGGATTCAAAATTCGGTACAATGCATTTTTCACAATTTTAGTCTTACAAATGGTCAAATAATTAACTCTCCAACATATTTTACCATTTGTGAGGCTAACAACTGAAGAAAAATGTTGTTTTAGGGAAATTTGCAACCGTTTGTTAGCAAATTAAACAATTGTTTGAGTTAATTACAAATCAAAAACTGGCCCTTAGAAGTCGTGCAGCTATGTAGGACTAATCAGCATGATGTTTGAAAGGTTTTGTGACCGGGTTAGCACTTTCAGACATAAACCTTTTAAAATCAAATAAGCATAAACAATTTTACCTATTGTTTTAGATAGCGGCAGTAACAATGAAGCTTCTGTAACACTCCACCTTCAACAATACACCAACTAGAGAATCTAGCACTTCAATTTCATAAACCAAGATATAAACAAAATCCTGAAAGGCCCATACATAACATTCCATAACTAGCCCATAAAATGTACCAACCAAACTCCTGGCTATTGTGTATCACTCGATTCCATCAGACTATTGTGAAGGCTGCATTATTATTTAGCTTTCCTTATACTTAACTACCCTTCCATACTGTCCAGTTTAATTCTGCAGCTCAGGTCTGTGACAGCTGAAAAGATCCATTTTACGACGGAGAATGGCCGATCGATCAAAGGTGAACGAATAAAGGATGGTCTATCAATTTTGCTTTACTTGCAGACGCTCAAATACACAGCTAATCTAGATTTTGAGCCGAATAAATGGACTAGGAAATCTAATTTTATTCGGACAGATTAAATAAATTAGTGATAATCGGTTCGTAATTATATTGGGAATGATTAAGCCGATTTCGTTTTTTAATTGTCAAATTAGTGACTTTTTATAGGTATTGTTTTGAATTGTGATGCATAATTTATTTACTTTTTTAGTATTTTATATGGGTTTTTTAAACAGTAATTATCCACTATAAAGTTTTCTAAGGTGACTTTATATTTTGCGTTTTAGTTTTTCATTTAATTGAATGCTAGTGCAATTATAATCAGGGCTGTCACATAAAAAGATCCGTAAAACTTAATTCAAAAAACAAGAACCGTACCTACTGGGGTCGTAGAAAACGTTTTTAACAGACATCCAAAATTTAAGTTCCCATGAGTTCACGGACCGTATCGTAAGCAAAAGACGTTGCCGAAGACGCCACGAGCACCAGACCGTGGACATGTGGTTCACACGATCGTATGTGAAGCTATACCTACACTACCGTGTCTAAAGGACGTATGTGCGTGGAAATTCGTTTATGGAAATAAAATGCGTGAATTTCCATGTTTGAAAAATAATTATATAAATATATTCTCGTTCCTAAAATGCTGATAAAAAGGATGAGTATTTTCAAAGAAGGAATTTTAGCAGCTTTATTTCTAAATCACAGCATACAATCTTACGCCCTTTTGGCACGCAGCGGATTACGTCTGAACACTACCCATAGTCTTTTGTTTACGGACGCACGTATGATTTTATTACGAGATCTTTATCTCAAATCAAATTAATTACTGTGTTATTTTTATGAAATCTCGGGTATTAAGATAAAATGTTTCAGGAAACAAACAGGGTAAAACATAAAAAATTAAAGGTTATAAAAATCAATGACCCTTGCGAACCAGACGAAAAAAAATTAGAAGTTTTTGGAACATTTCAGGATATATTTTTTACTGAATTCACAAAACTTTCTGTCAAACTGAATACTAAAACTTCTACAGAAAAACCGTGACTTGAAGTCTAAAATGGCGAAAAAACAAAACAAATCAAAGAAAGAAAGTATGCCATTCAGCATAATTTATCCTATTGCCTTTAATGATTTGAGCATTGTCTCATATCGTCGATACATCAATGTATGCGTCACAGTCGATGACTATAGCAGTTCCCACGTTGACCTGCAATTTATTGGCCCTTACTTAACTGTAACTACCTGTGACCGCAGGTGCGTCTTAAGAAATAAGGGATGTAGATCACGGGAGTGTTTCTTCTTCTTTTGTTTCTTTTTCTTTGTTTTTGTTTTTAGATTGTGATGTATGGTTTTTTAAATATGTTTGAATGTTTCTTGTATTTCATGATTTTTATAAGGGAATGGGTTTTAGCTATATTTTTTAATTTGCTCTTTTCTGTTCGTGTTTCAGAGTGAACCAATGATCGTATGTTGGAAACTAATCATGATAAGATTAATTGTATGATTGTCTTCATTTTATTATGGCAATAAAAACCTTATAAGTAATTCAATTGACGTAATGAAATAATTGTATTTATAATTACATACTGACTTAAATCCCTTAATGAATTTGTAATTAATAACTTTTAATATATATAATTATCATCACCAACATCATCAGCCTTATAATGTTCCCACTGCTGGGACACATGCATCCTCTCTGTGTGAGAGTGGTGGGTGTCATGTTTCTTCGAATTTTTATTCTAGGACATGCCTTGTTTTAAGAGCATGATGAAATAATATTACATACACACTTATGACATTATATTATAAACAAGTTAAGGTATCCAACATTTTTCTTTTGTGTTACAATCTGCCACTTTCTTACACTTTCGCGTTATTGTTTGCGACAGCCCTGTGCCCAGTGACCGTATACACTTGTGTGATTTTCTTAAGTCGCGGACACATGAGGTCATAGTTAAATAAGTAAAAACTTAAGGTGGGGCGTTATGGGAACTGAGCACGGTAACTCCACAGTATAATGTAAGGCTTTACCGAACCGTACCATAGCACTTTAGAGTATTATCATCACTTAGAAACCATACTTAATTACGTTGAAGAATTAAGAATGTTTTCTTGGCGTATTTGGAATTTTTATTTCATTGAGCGATTGTTTTTAATTTGTTTTTTGACTTCTAATCAAAGATTGGAAGAACCAATGTGAGTTTTTTAAAGGAGAAGCCTAAAACGTTTTACTCCATAAAGAGAAGAAAAGGCAGTAAACGTTTTTGTACAGCTTATTAAGTAAAAACCCATCGACATAACTTAATATTATGAAGTAGAATAAAATGGTCAACACTAATTGCATTAGAGCAGTTAATTTGGTCCTTCAGTACGAAACTATAGGCTTAGTTCTAAAAAGATATTACCTAAGTAGGATATAAACCAGCTCACTTACTACTCTTTACAACATTCCTACAATAGCAATTAATAATTTATTGTGAATAATGTGCATTACACCATTAAGCATCACGGAACTATTCAAGATGATACTACAATACCTACATTGCATGCAAGTTACATAGTTTAATGAAAAACAACTAGTAATTATATCCCTCAAGAGATACAACGTAATGAAAAAGGATGCGTTCATGTGAATATCATTAGAAAAACTGTAATGGACCTCATTGTTTAGATCTCAAGGATAAAACGATTTTTTTTATTGGATTTCGCAAATGCTCTGCAATCGATGTAGGATTCTGTAATTGCAGTAACAATGGTGGCTACTTGATTGTTGATGTATTTCAAGCATCAATCTTAGCTCTACCTTTATTATTATAATTATCTCATGAGCAAATCCTTAAATTAACTTTCCTAAGATTGTTATAGAAGAGTTATTAAAAGAACGATGTATTAAATTACGACAAACCTATGTCTGGTTGAATGTATGAAGTTGAAGCTGACCCCTATATTCTAAATAATTTCTCTACTCGAATCAATAAAATTTTAGGTTTTTATATTTTGTTAT
Organism: Orthosia gothica; assembly: GCA_949775005.1. Lineage (NCBI taxonomy): Eukaryota > Metazoa > Arthropoda > Insecta > Lepidoptera > Noctuidae > Orthosia > Orthosia gothica. The sequence goes on along the minus strand of OX459054.1, from coordinate 14,117,863 downwards.
TTATTGACATTAATTGAGTGTTTTTTTTTCCGTGCCCATATCGATTGATTCGAATAATAATCTAAATTACTATCATTTAGTTACAGGTTCAAGACTAAAATATATTATTTGACTAAACATGGAGTAGAAACACATGTTTTTAGTCTGATATCACATGTGGAAAGGTTGACTATTTTATGTATTTACTTATCTGCTGTTACATTGTTGCTGGCATTATAAGTTAGGTGGTATTTTCGTGTATGTATGTCCTTCAATATTCTGAAAACCTGCCCAATTTAGACGTTGGGCCAAACAATACCATTTGACGTCAATATAAACAAAAAACATGTTAATTTAATATAAACGGCTCCATTGTTGGTATCAAATATACGTGATAATAAATTATTTTATTTTTCAGTAATATAAAAAAAGTATAATAAGTACACAGTTTATCTGCCATTAAATCATTAAAAATAATATATATTAGGTAACTGATGATTAACTAGTGAGAAAATGAAACAAAAATATTTTAATATGAATTATATTACGATAGGTAAGTTTTTGACAAGCGTCATCTTATATAAAAATCAAAAGTTTTTCTTAAGACTGATGCTGGATTTTATCTTCTTACTAAGTAAAATTTAAATTACAATATTAATAATTTATTTTAAATTATTGATAATAACACAATAAGACTTGGGGGAGGCCTTTGCTCATTAGTGGGACAGCAATGTCTAGAGAGAAAAAAACACATCTTACTTATATACAACACCGAATAACCTAATCTTTTTACGAAGGTCTTACAATTTGAATCACTATTCCTTGCAAGGTAGCAAAGGACTATTTTATTACTTCAAAAGTAAGTTGCGAACCAACTACACATCAAACAGACAATACAGCACTACAATAAACACCTTTAAACGAAGCACAAACTCATAGAGCAACCATGAATTAGCACTAACTCCTTAGCGAAATCGAACGTGCAATCATAAAAAATGGAGTGATTTTCATGTAGGGAATCAACGCAACCTCCGACCTATTCCCACGGGCACGGTCCGGTAGGCATGACTTCTACGGACCGATGCCCACACGCACAGAAGAGATGTGTGTGAACTATATAACATGAGAGCATAACAAAGGATGGGGTATACTGATCTGGGAATAAAATTATATCGAAGAATTTAATAAAGTTAGAGCTTTACCGTATTTTATTATTGGAAGAGCGTTTAGACAAAGACATTTCTTTCAGCGGTAACGGCTTTCACAAAGCCTAAATTTAAGGGATTGATCACATGACATTTCGACATTTTTGACTGTTTGACAATCTCTATGGCTTATGAATTTGATTTCACCTAAAGCTATAGGATTGAAAATAGAGAGGATGGTACCTAATTTGTGCTGCTGCTTGCTAAGAATAAAAGACTCTCCACGTAAATGCAGTAAGCAATCATTGAAACTAAACCCAAATAACAGTAATTTAGTCTTCTGGTTATTTTAATGTAATGTTCGGTTATTGAAAAGTCATAAAGATCTCTTGGTTATAATCATGCTCTTTATATTTTTGAACCACTACAGATTTTTTTTAAGCATAAGCTTTTTTGCAATAAGACGTAAGAGGCCTAATATGTTTGTGAGTCGTTAAGAAATGTTAAGAACCCTAGAAATACTTTGAAAATACTATTTTATATACGGAGTAAAATTGCCTGGGCAAGTACAATCGCTTTCAACGCATCATGTGTTTTTAGACTGACTTGCAATAGGATCAAAATTAACTTTCCGGTATTTTTTTTAAATGTTTGTAGTGTTTGAAAGAATGGAACATAAACATACCTTTATATGCGTCATTCGATGGTAATAGAGGTTGGAGCTGGCGGTGAATCTTTTTCCACAGTGTTGACATTGATGAGGTTTCTCTCCTGAATGAATTCTTCTGTGGGTATTCAGGCTGCTAGACGTACTGAAGCCCTTGTTGCAGACCATACACACGTGGGGTTTTTCACCTAAAATAAAAGAGTGATTAGGATTTTGTATCCAGCATACACATTTTTTTGACAGCATATTATATTCGTACTTAATTTTTCTTTTAATTTTATAGTTTCGGGCAAAATTGTCTAAGGTATCTTTGACTTAGAATAGATACGGAAGACTGTATTTGATTTATAAATTTTCATTACAGCCACTTTTTTTTCAATGAATAAAATTACACAGCAGTGCATAGAAATATATCAGAAATTAACTCTAGCTGCCATTGGTCAAGAATACGACTGATTACAAATACCAACGATAAAATTGACAGATTAGCATGTAGAATTGTAGACGTTATTTCTCATAGAGCAATAAAGTTGCAAATATCAAGCTCTCTAAACGAAGTTATAAATAAAACATAGATGTAATAAAAGTCTACAAATCTAGATGTTGTTTATGTAACCAGAAAACGACATGCCAGTATATTACAGTAGTCGATTTGTTCGTTTAATTTTTATTTACGACGAATCCATACAGATTTGATTATTTTAATTAAGGATCACTACAATTTATGGACAAATTATTAATTTATTAGATTTATCAACTAGCATTCGTCGGGGGTTTCGCTTGATACACTTAAAAAATTCTCGATACTCCACAAAAAATAGTTTTTCATTTCTTCGTATTTTACCTATACATAGTCATACGATTAAAATATTATATCAGTAGAATTAATTAATACAATATTTATGCACGTTTATCAATTCGATTAAAACGCTTTAAATTATGACTTGGACACAACTAATTAGGTTGGGAGCAAATAAAATCAGTTTTTAGAATAGATTGTGAATAAATAAATGCTGTAAAGTCTAAACGAACAACTCGTTATAAGTGAGTGAAAATTCACAGATGCTTCGGATGCAAATTAAAATCTCCATTTGGAAGATAACTAACAAATCACTTGAAATATTGGATTGAATTAATTAATTTCACTTTTGGCTGTTATTTACTAAGAATGTAAATCAAAACACATTATGCAAGAAAGCAACATCCAGTATTTTCAGGCAAGACAATTTTATAGCTTGCATTATCCAACTGTATATACGTAAAAAAAAATGACGTAAGGTGAGAGATTGAAAGAATATTTACCAGTATGTGTTCTCATATGGCGCTTCAACAATGAAGGTCTATCGAATGCTTTCCCACAGACTTCACAAGGTAGCAATGCTCTTTCAGACTTGGCAGGTCTTCTTTGGATTTTAGGAGTCATGTCCAGGAGTTCGTTTGAGGAACCGGTTGATGATGACGTGAGGGAGTCTCCTGATATAGATTTGTGTTCATCTTCTGCACCTGAAGGAGGTGATATTGGAAGGAGGACCCTTGAAAGAAGGGATGTGGATAGGTCTAGCGGTGAATCTGCAAAAGATAAGTGTTGTTTAGTGTCGGTCATGGAAATCACACAGTAAATAGTTGAAGTACTTATACTAGTACTTGTACTTAATCGGCTGTCTTTCAAAAATATATTGAATGAGAGCAAAGCGATTAGAACTCACGATATCTCAATCGTCTGTCGATGCTCAAGCCATTTGATTCCAATAAAAAGAATAACGCACCAATACTTTCTTCAAACTATCTTTATCGACACACATCAGTTAAATTGAAAATTATTCCAACGAACAGACAGACACGATCGCCGCGTTATTTATAGAGCTATATTTTTCTCACGAAGGGTGAAGGCATTAAACAGGTTGATACGTCAACAACAATCAATTTTATAGATATCACTCAATCAGGCTTCATTATCAGATATTAAAATATATGTTTATGTTAACAAGCAACAAATCTTCTAAACTCGGCTTCCTTAAGACATTTTACGTCATAATTCATAAATTCTTCACCGACTACACACAACATCTTAATAATCATTCTTCAAAATTGAATATTTTCTCTTTATTGATATTAGTTTCTCGAAAAACTACCATCGATAAAATTCCGAACGAATTTTACGGTGATTAGACGGCCAGTGGGCGCTTTTTATAATTCAGATCAAATGTTTTTATATTATCCCAATCAAGCAAAAATTTTTAATGAACCAATTTTATTGACAACCGTAAATTTCGCTATGGATCTTTGGACAGTTTATGTTTATGAGACCCGTCTTAAAATTTCTTTGATACGATTTAATTGGCGTCCCCAATTCCGACTTTTACTATTGAAGGTTGATCTTCAGTTGTTCGCATTGAAGTTTCCGCAGAATTATAATGGAATGGATTGCAATAAATCTCGAATAGTGACGTCGAATGGCATGGATTAATTAGCGGCCTGTTTGTGTTCTAGATCAAGGATAGGTTGTTTCTTTATCCGTTGTAAGGGTAGGTGTATTTCAAGATGGGAGGATAGAAAATGCTAGATATGGAGCGGCGACCGGACAGATGGGGGGACGATAATATCTCTCGCTGGTCGACTGTCTACGCTTCGTTTTGCCTACTTTATTTGCGTAGTGATGTACAGCCTTATAGGATTTTAATTTATTTATTCAATTACGTGGTCTGAGATAGAAAATTGTAGGTTTTTATAGAGTACGATAAGGTGTGAATACAAAACGAGGTCTGTGGACTTGAAGAGAAGTTATCTGCGTGCGTTACATACTGGAATAAAATACACATTTTTTTTAGATTATTTATGGAAATTGACACTGATATATATTTTCTATTAAAATTAGAAGATTCATTTTCTTGTCTTTATGAACTATGAAACTGTGATTTCTATGTAGATAAAATGTATAAGGCATGAAATTAAAATATTGAAACCTGTTGTTTTACGTATGAAATGTTCAGGACAATTTATTTTTTGTACAATTCTATGTCTCAGCCAGGACCTTCTTAATCAGTTATGACTCTCCTGAAATTTGGAACCATAAAGCTCCAAATTATCACCTTTTAAAGACGAAAAAATATCAACGATTTTATTTAGATCTGTATTCATAATACGGTCTTGTGCAATCTGATCAATATAGGGACAAACGAAGCCGCCGCGTTATCAAATTGTATGTAACTTAACTGGTCTTAGGCAGCGTTCTTATTGAGAATATTCATGAAATTGTAAAAGGTATCTCTGCAATAACCGAGGTAGATAATAATAATGTTTTAAGTTATTAGAAACAGGAGAAGCGAATATTATGGAAATTATTTTAGTTTTCCTGTTTTATAACTACCACAACGACTAAGCAAGAAGCGATTAGATATGTAAAGTAAATAAATTTTATGATTGCTAAAATTTAGTCACAAAGTGCCTAATATAATTTTTTGTTCTAAAAAGGTAAAATGGTTTCTATGTAGAAGGTCATCCGATAATACTCATCCAATTGCAAAAAATCTTTGACTGGTAGCAAGCTGCTCTATTTATTATTTAAAACATCAGACAGAAATTTTTATTTTTTGGTCTGGTAAAAATGTTTTATAAATCATTTTATTAGCACCTAAACTCCATATAGTAGGGTATAGATAGGGAGCCTGGAAAAAGCTATTTAATTAATCATGGTTGACAATATTGTAAAATATATTGTGTTTAGGCGACCATCGAAATCAGTCAAGTCACCAACATTTCAATAAAGTTCTCAATGACGCCAACATTGGCCATACAACTTAACCCCCAAACACCGCGCAACTTTTATTATGCGAAAGCAACTTATTTGAGCACAATGTGCACAGCTTAACTATAAAAAAGCGATCAGGAGTGCCGACTACCGAACCGCGACGCGATCCAAGTAGGAATTCTCTTTGATCTGCCGACTGTATCGCGCTTTGGAATAATGTCGCGATAGCTTGTATGTGTGTGTGTGTTTTATGGAACAGTTTTGGAATAATGCTGTGTTGGTGATGTCTGTGTGTGTTGCGTTATGTGTTCTTTATTGAAATATTTCTGTGTTTACATCAATTGCTCCAGAACAAATTATTCAGCACAGCTTGTTCTTACGCTGTTTAAAATTATTTAAATCCTAGCCCAGCCCACTATTTAATATTATACAGTCAGCGCGTTTGGATGTTTGTTTATTAATTACACTGGATCGGTTGAACAAGTTAAGTAAAGATTAAGAAATTGTATACCTGGCCACAGATAATATAATACTAGCATATAGATGCGTCATCCCATACAAAGAAACCGTGCCGACTTAACTAGCGTTCGTGTGATAAAACTGTTTTTTTTCAAAGAACATCGATCGCGTTTGTTTCCGTTCCATGGATATAGATGGTGTTAGCAGCGACTTGCAAGTAAAAGGGTTTACTCGTTTCGTGAATATTTATTTTGAAATACAGCTACGATTTGTTTTATAGTATGTCTTGCACGTTTTTGCGTTAAAATTTTACCGAAATGTGTCACAAATCAAATTTAAAAATCGAGTGGATGCCTCAGAAATTAAAAAACCGCGCCATTTGCAATCAATTGTAAATGATCCCTTAATATGATATTTGAAATGTGAATTAAGAGCCCATTATTCCTTAATTTTGTGCTTAAGATAATTAATTAAACAAGAACATACATTTTTAAGATCGTCTCTAGAAAATCTTAATATTTCACAAAACTCAATAACAAATCGAAGCCTATCACGCCATCTAGTGCAATTGATATGAACCAAATTTTCTTTCTTTGCGTTGGCTGCCCATGACCTGGCACATAAGTAGGCCACGGATTCCCATGACATAATTTCCGTCACACACAGGCCAAGCCGCTATCAAAGTCTTCTCTATTTTCCATCCGTTTACGAAAATGTTTACATAATTGTTTCACAACAATCTTTTACTTAACCCAAACTATAAATACCAATTACTTAAATACCTGTAAAATCACACTTCAAAGTGACATTTAGCAATAAGTGCCCAAGACTCTGCACCGATACAACTCTAATTTTATTACTTAAATAAAATATAGATATATATCCGTAAAATCTAACGAGACGCGGTAATTTACAATCGTGTGAAAATAACCACTTAAATAACTTAGTACTGTTTTTTAATTAAGTTAGAACTGAGCATTTCACTTTGACGTGTTTCTGTGAAGATTGCTGATATACATGTATATATAAAATATGTATATTGATTTATTAGGTTGATAGTTCGCACGGTTGAAACGTCAGTGGGGCGACGACCTAAGAATCTATGCATCAAATTATTAGACACATAGATATGCTTGCGAAGTGTTGACTAACGGGTTTGGTGAATTGCAATTTATGGTAAAGCACTGCTGTATACTTAGCAAGTGAGAGCTAAAAATTACAGTACAGAACTATAGTCCAAATGAAAAAAAAAGTATAATAAAATGAAGACATTGAGGGGTTGACATTTAATAACGAACTATCCTTATTTTAATTTATTCAAAAAACAATTATTCAACTTTTAGACTTCAATTTCAATTTATTAGACACTTATTTATTCATTGCTACAATTATGGAAATAAAATCAAAACTAAACTAAAATAATGGTTGTTGGACAGGAGTTACGAGGAAATGGAATGTTTACTTTGTTGCACAAGTTTATACCCACACACACTCGGATAAAACATACACCCTTACTTACACTTCACACTTTCACAACTTAACTGTTTTTTGCACTGCCCTTATTAATATGTCTCTCTATTTTGTCCATTTTGTGTTTATTACCATTATTATTTTTTGTAATTAATTGCGACCTAGCGCTAGCAGGTCTTGTATACCTGTATAAAAACTAAGTGTAATGTTTGGGTCAAGAAGACACAGGCTGTACCCAGTTTGACCCGTTGCTAAATTGTCATGGTTATTGTTAGTTTTAATTTCTTACCACACTGTGATTGTTAAAAATAAATGAATATGAAAAATTTGAATTCGCAAATAGTGCAGCAAAATTGCCGCTTGTTTTTCTAATGAGACCACCATAAGCACCAAAACTTCTAAATAACTAAGAAAATCCATAAAAAAACAAGAAATTAACGATCAGTTCGAACGAATTAATATCTATATCGAGTTCCTGCAATTAATTATAAACTAGTCCAGTATCGGTAATCATGAGCAGTATCAAAATTTTAATCAATAAATACAATAATCATACGTTTTAGTATTGAATATGAAATTGCTTAGAATATGTTTGTAGTAAATAGAGCTTTAAATAAAGACATGAACGCTTGGTTTATAGATTATTATTTTATTATTGAAAGATAGTTGAAATTACTTTTATGGGGTGGCCATGATTGTTGTGAATCTGCATATTTTTTATGTAACTGTTTCATCAAGCACATCTGTACATAATTTAATCACAATTTCCAAAAATAAAACCTAAATATACATAAGTGAATTTGTGAAACTTGGATTAATTCACAAAAGAAATTACTAACGTCTCATTTCCTTTTTTAATACAATTTACTCTGATTTTTTTAGGTCAAATAAAAAGAAGTACCTTCCTGTTTACTTTTACTGAAGTTACAACATAGTTCAGTTAGTTAAGTTATCATTTTTCTCAATCATGGTAAGCCTACAGAATTAACGAGCTTGCTAAATCTGAGTGCGTCCACCATAACATCGGACTAAGTACAAAATAGAGTCCTAGCTCATAAAATGCGCATTACAAAATGCAATTATATTTTACTATTTATCGATTTGATAACATTATCATACTTATATTGGTAGTTCAGTTTTATATGAATTTAATGGTGAACTATAATAATTAACGTATAAACTTAGTAGCATTACCATTTAAGGGTTAATATTGAAAATGTATCTGTTTATATTGAAAAATGGATAAAATTATAACCTGGGTCGGTTTAATGACTGCAGATAAGTGAAACGATTCATTTATGTGGTAGGTGTTGTTGATAATTATGAAATTTCACATATGAAATGTAGATTGTTATATTACAAAACAGGTGCAGACTTTTCTCTTCATTTTATTCCAAATTCAATATAATAACATGTATTTTGACTATCCATGATTTGGTAGACAGCTCACTTAGTCATACCAATAAAATATAGACTATTACAATGATTATGTTTTTTTTTGGTTCGTAGCAAAAACATGAAAATTTTTTTTTTAGCAAACAGACTTTTAATGATTTTGTAACCGTTCTTCCAAATCAGACAACACGAATATTTTTTAGGAAGCCTTCACAGTTTTAGCAGACAGCCAATACGGACCACGCTCAAATGGTGAGAAAAAAATATTGTATTAATTTAATATTTTAACGCAGCGTGCGTCATAATAACTGTCTCGCCATGATTTATGGTTCCCATGATGTGTGAACCGATTTATACACACAAACTCACTTTCGATTTCTTTCGAATTTAGTGATTAATCAAGAATGATCACATCTTCGGAAAATCAAGAATTTGTAAATTTTTGAGGAAAAATCATTGAAAATGTTAAACGATATATAAGATATAAATGATGTAGAAAGCGTTTGTTTTGTCTGGAAGCTAATAAAAACCACTTTTGCGATACTTCTACGATTTTTCTTCTTACTTTAATACGTATATTGTTCCTTTAACTACAAGATTGTTGACGAGTTACTCTTGCACCAGCCTATAATTTATTTTTTCCAATCTCGTTTCTAGCTAGTCCTTTCACCACAGGCACACTAAATCCCTATAGATAGAGGGCCGTAATTTACAAGTTAATGAAGTTACCTTCTAATATTGAGTCCATCGTCTGTCTATAAAGGTTGTTCCTCATCTTCACAAAGAACATCTCCTCCGGTCTTTCAGGAAGATAGTAGACCACCAGCTCCGTGTGTGCAGACACTGGCTTTACCGCTTCGTAAACTGGTTCACCCTTTATCTTTGTGCAGACTAGATTCACCTGAGGAAATGATACTATAGTAAAGATTTTTGCCATGATGATTTATTATGACTTCAATAAGTATTCATCTTTTTCTCTTGATAATAATTTTGGTCTCTTTTCTGCATATTATTTCTAACAAATTCTGATCCAGATTTAAAGTCATCTGGTAGACAATATGCACAGTTAAAAAGAAATCAGGGGCTACTTCAACGTTGGTGTCTAGTTTTTGCTTGTATTTTTGTCATTAACTTCAGAATTGTCTTAACATAATTATATACGTTGCTCACTTACTTGTGGTCCATAGTTATCAGATACTCGCAAGAATCGAACCCAGTTGCAGTGACGGACTTGCACGCCGCCTGACGTGCATACTTCATCAAATAGCCCGAAACGGTGACGGATCTGGCGGCAAAAAGAAAACTTTATTTACACAACTAATTATGCAACATTAATTAAAAGTAGGAAAAACATACCAAATAATAAATTTTAGGGATTTAGGTTACAAAAACAGTGCTCACAATGCACCGTGTTCATTAAATCACAAACTGTTACTTAACATTTTTATTCATCTGGCAAACCTTCAATAAATAAGTATAGATGGACTCTTTTCTCTGTATCTATATCTCCCTCTTAGTAAAATCTTATAATGACTTTTAATTGCCATAAAATTTATTTAATTCAAAAACCCATGGACGAATTTTTTGACGCCCCTACTTGTACATATCTTTATTCTTATTTTATTTCTAATACATGTATGTATTAGTTTATAAATAATGCTGTACTTATGTATTATATAAATTAAATAAACTACAATTATAGATTTAGGTTTGTAAAAACCTATAAAATTAATCTATAAAACAACCATTTCAATTCGACCTACAACTCAAACAAGCGTGAAACACAAACTCGATCCTACCAGGGTACCATAAATAAAAAAAGCTTGAACATTAAATTAAACTTTCTTCGCATCTAGCCTGGATTTCAATTTAAGATAACAGTCATCCATATCAGAACGCATTAGTAGTAAAATGTTCTGAGCGCAATACTCGTAACCACATTATCATAAAAGCGATGAAAATTGCCCGTGCATTTCTCTAATCCTATGTGTCAAAGATTAAAACTTGTTAGGGCAGATAGGACAGTAGTTAAAGACCTGATGTGGGGCTGTTTAAGATTACTGTAAGTATTATCTTTGGAGCTGGATACCCTTGTGGGTGGACTGGATAGTAAAATGAAACCTGTTGAGGTCCTTATGTCTTTTACGATTTGATAAAACAAAAACAAGTAGGTTCAGTAAGGGTATGTCTGGATCTATATTTCAGGCGTCCTTACATATTTTTTTTCGGTTTTTGTCTTATTTTTCTATTTCCTACATTTTTTCGATTTGCTGTTCTAACAACAACGAAAATTTACAGCTAGTCTTTTTTTTCTTTTTGCAAAGTTAGATGGTGAAAAAAAACGAGGTTCATTTAAAAAAAATGGGGAAAAAATATCAGATTATATGCTACCTATGTATGCCATTTCATGTTTGTCTTCTAAAATTTAAATACTGTCAGATAAAGAAATGATCTCATCAGATAGAGAGAAAGATATGATTAATAAATTATTCAAACATTTGATAAATTATTATGAGTTCGATCGTGACTAATTTAATTAAGTTTGCGTCCTATAATTGTTGTTTATAATCTGTGACTTAATTAAAGTTTGTGTGTCAAATTGATTGTATTTTAAAATTTGTGTGAAATTCCCCAGAAGATAAAAAAAAACAGTCACTAATCGAAGTATAGTATTTCATATAATTATGTTAATTTTTGTTTTCTTTTTTTATTATCAAAACAATATGACCCACTGACGGAAACGTAAATGCATCAAAGTATTGGGTAACTTAGAAATAGCTTTTCAAATGTACATATATTTTTTTGTAATGGATTTGGTGCATAAGTTTAAAACCCCTGCCTGTATTTGTATGCAGTTTCTTTGTTCGTCAGTGCAGAAAAAATATCACTATCTTTAACGGCTTTACGTTAACTAGTCCACTACCAACGCCAGATTAGCAAAACTATTCTGCCAACATCGCAAAACATGCGTGCAGTTACAATCTGAAATCAAATATCAACACCAAGATAATCGTGCTCTGACATCAACTACTTTCACACTGTCGTATCTGCTCCATTTGTTCTGTGTTCGCTTTCAACAAACCGCCAACGCTACGTTATGCGTAATGACGTGAAAATTACAACAAATATGAACGCCGGCGCATGCTCCGAGCCGCAAGATTCAATCCGCCGTGTTGCAATTAACGGACCTGATACAGCCAATGAGATAAAGTACAGCTAGCTGCGCAAAATTAGTTAATTGAAGAGGTATTTTGTGTGATGTTCGATGTCTATTTTTAACCCCCGCCGGAAAAAGAGGGGTGCTATAAGTTTCACGTGTGTTGCTGTGTATCTGTGTGTCTGTCTGTGGCATCATAGCGCCTAAACGGATGAACCGATTTCAATTTAATTTTGTTTGTTTGAAAGGTAATTTTGTCGAGAGTGTTCTTAGCTATGTTTGAATAAAATCGGTTCAGCCGTTCAAAAGTTATGGGCATTTTACTGTTTGAATCGGGGTGTTTTCGCAAGATAAATGTGAGGGGGTTTTTTAAATTGTGAAATTTTACTTGTTGTTTTATAAGTTTTCTTTTTTAATATAAAATAAATTTTCTTGAGATCTTTTAAATGTAATATTTAAATAAAAAAATGGAGTCACTATTAGTCAAAATTGACCCATTATTGGGTAATTTTTATATATCTCTCTATGAGAGAAGGCCTGTCCCAGCAGTGGGAACATTAAAAGGCTAATGATGATGATAATAATGACCCATACTTGTTCACAATACGCAATTACCCAAAGTGAGTGTACCATTGATCCAGTAAAATGATATTTCTGCCGTTAAACAGAGGTAAAACCGTAAATTCTGCCTCACCAAACCACTTTAAACAAATCTGACTTTTATTTACAATTCCAAATGACATAGTAAAATATAAATGACACGTAAACAACATCGTTTTATATTTATTTAGCCGCAATTTATTTAACTGTGATAAGCTTTTATGACTTTAATAAGTATGAATATTCAACAGGTAGTACTTAAATTAGATATGGCCACAAAATAATTATGCTAAAGTACAATAAATATGTAAATTTATGCTGATATTGTACTCGGATTGGTCTATTAATTTTTAATATATGATTTTGTATATAAATCTCATCTGAACGAACGACAACTGTTGGTTTTTAATAATGTTTATCAAAAAAATTGATTGGTGTTGACTTTTTTATGGAAAAATGATAATAAATCGATTTATGGGAATTTTATTATTTCTTTGCCGATCTGGGAATAAAAAACTAACATAAAAATGTTTATGATCCCTAACGGTGTAAGCAGCCATTTCAATTAGTGCCAAACCACTGCGAAAACGAATTATCTACTAACAAGATGGATCAACACACACAAAGTTCTTGTAAGATTGACTTATTCTGACACCTTTGTTTACTTAAACTAAGTGTTTGTGTAATGGAATAAACTTAGAAAAATAAAATATAAAAAATACAAAAATGTAAACAACGAAAATTAATTAGCTTAATTCAATTAATTCAAAAAAAACAATAAGCAAAGATAGTTTTTTATACATTACAAAAGCTTATAAATGTTTTCAGTGCCACAGCTCACGAAAAAAGCCAACTTATTAAACACCGGATTACAGTTTGAAAACAAAACGTCAATCGGGCCCCTTTTTTGTCTCAGTTTCGCATAGTGGTCCCCATAAATCTGTGATCCCGTTATTTAGAATAAATTGCTACCGTCTGCAGTCCTTTGTGACGTCGGGTTTTTGTCCATATGATGCACGCCTAACCACTGGGTATGGGAACCAAAATAAATACAGGGTGAAATTTTGGCTGCACTCTTTTCAGTATCACTCACTGGGGTTTGAGAAAGACAGGACAATTAGGTATAAATCTAAGGTTTTTTTCATAGAACCTGTTTCTCATTAATTAAAAAATAATTGATAAAGAAAGATAATCAGATTGACAAGAGAAAGATGGATAAATAAATTATGTATCATTGATCACCTTGCCAGGCATGTAGCTACTTACAAAGAAGACGTGTTAATCGGTACACTAATTTATGTAAAAAATCGTATGAATATTTATCAAAGTCTACAGCAATGCATTTATCAATAAGAAATATTACTTCGAACTCTCGAAAGTAAAAAAGGGCTTGAATGGAAATAGAAATTACCGTTAAGACTCTCCAATTTAAGTATTCGATACAAATATCGAACTCATCAAAGAAAACAAGGTTACTATTTCAATCGATTTCTTTGCAATATCAATTAGTGAAGAATAAAATGCATCTTCAAACTGTGAATTATGATAAATACTGTAAGTTACCAAGGTTTTATAAACCTTCGTTATGGCTATTAAATAAACTTTATTAATAAAGCCTACGAGTCGTTATAGAACTTTAAATGCCGTACGTCTCGTCGTCAGTCGATCCGAATTCATTACCGATTGCCGCAATCGTTACTGTATCGATTTTTAATCAATCTCCTAAATGGTCTCTATCAAATTTAATTGACGTCAATCGTGAGGTAGTTCAAAAGCGTTCGTATATTGATCAGCCTGGAATGGTCATTGGGAAAGTAATGAAAGTACAAAAACGATTATTATGTCTCGGTGACATCTTGAATCGATTGTGGCTGTTGTCTCGTATCGATTTGAGTTTTCTGATTAGTGGTGGTTTGGATTTATTTAGTAATTTTTTTAGGGCATTAATCCGCTTCAATTAAGTTCAAGTTAAAGATTCGAAATATTGATTGACGTGCTTTTGGGGCTTGACAATTTATAATTCTATCAGAAATATAAACAGTTATTATTTATTTATTATGAACTTGTTGTGTCCCCAAATAAACAATTGCATAAATTTTAAATTTACGGTATAGTGACCACGTGACATTTTGGTAGCGATTGATTTTTTTGACAATCGTCAATAATAGAATATGACTTTGTCTGGAGATTCGTGAGCAGGTAGTTTTTCTCTCTTTCTAGATACACTGAATTCCTTTTCATCCTCAATAAGATTCTCCTTAAATCCCTATACTTTTACCTAACTACCCTACTTCTCAATAAACAATATCATAATTTCGCTGTCACATTACCGCACTGCTATTCTCACCTCGAAGTCGGCAGCGCCGGCGCACCGCGAGCGATCACGATCGGATCTACAGAAGCGGCTGCGCCTGAGGCGTCAAATCGTTCGCTTTGCGCACGCTCCGTATGACGTACCTTTCACATTGAACGGACGGTAGCTGCGATTTTATCGGGCGGGATGAATTTGAAATTGGATGGGTTTTCATGGTGTTGTGTTTCTAAATTAAGTTTAGTTTTTATGTAGTTGAATTAGTGAGGAATTGGCAAGATGTCCTGCTTAGTAGAAAACGTAGATGAGTACTCAAAAGATTTTTTGTTGTTTATTAACGTTAATGGTTCCTAAGGCCGTAGACCAAGTGATCAGTGATAACAACGATTGACGAAAAGTTAAAATCCAAGGGATTAACTAAGTAACATTTCGGCGTATGTCAATCCATACCATCGATATATAATATATACATATTATGTACTACGCCCTA
The DNA here is from genome assembly GCA_949775005.1 of Orthosia gothica. Classification (NCBI taxonomy): domain Eukaryota; kingdom Metazoa; phylum Arthropoda; class Insecta; order Lepidoptera; family Noctuidae; genus Orthosia; species Orthosia gothica. Next base: position 14,102,442 of record OX459054.1, on the reverse strand, counting down.
GATTTGACAATCCGAACACTCACTCTGATCGACTGAACTGTACGGCAATCCGTACACCTTACTTTAAACTATGTTGAACGAAATGCCTTAGTGCCATAAATTTCATGATTTTATCATCACCATGAATGAATGAATTTCATGGCGCTTACGACGTTTTGGTCGCAAGTAAACTAAACTCTATAAGCGATCTAGCGCTGCGTGTTTGATTAGACAACATAAATATTATAGCGCTGCAGCGAACTTTAGTTCTAGTCACCAGCATTTGAACCATATTATTTCATGAATGTTCTTGTCTATCGATAGAATATATGTCAATGATCCATACATTTTAAATATTTTGACAGTCGTTTTCGCTGATAGTATATTGATTTTTCTAGAACATCGAATATCCTGTTTAGCAAAAAACATGGGTACTCCAAAGCATTCTAGATTTTTAGTTGATTTAATTTCGTTGTGAAAACAAAACATATTTTTACTTAGCTTTTGCATAAGCAACATTAAACAAAAGTATTATTTTAGTATCATAGTTGACCTCTACCAGACCAAAATATATTATTCGCCCTATTTTTTTCTTATTTCATTACTGTCATTTCACAGAACTCAAACTTTCTACAAAAAAACTCACGTCTACCAACTTAATTATATTGCAAGCAGTTAGCAGACACAGAGAAACCATTCTGCAAGTCCCTTAACAAATACATAGTATAACAGATGTGTAACGTCAGTAATGTCAGCCATCCCGACTGGTTGCACTGAATTCTTATCTCAGTAACGACTCTCATTCACTACTACTGTTTTAAATTTTAAATTCAGAGTGCTTTTGCTAACCGTGAACCTTTTAACTAATAATTGCCTTGTAGTTTCATACCTATGAGTATCACGACTTTCTATTCAATAGGTTTTTGTTTTTAATTGTTTGAATTTGGAAGAAGAATCTAAAAAAGGCGATGTTTTTGAAATTCGAAAAGCCTTCCGAGTGCTGGCAATGACTGGCAGCTTACAATTTTGTAGTTTTTATTGCAGAAGTGAGAGTGAATTTTCAAAGCAGGGAGCAATGATAAGAAATGTTTGAAACTACAAAATAAAATGTTTTGTGAGATAGAATCAAGCAAAGCATGTAAGCACATTAATATTAGGATGGGTTAAAAAATATTCAAAAAGTAAACTCTGAAAACTCTTATAAATAGTTCAAGATATGATTCAACATACCTTGAACTATTTAAACAGTTTTCTCAGTTGCAAAATAAATAAATATGCTAATAATTTCATCCTCTTCGTGTTTCGTGTAAGGGAATCCTTTCGACATTTAGTTTCCTCCAACCAATCAGTAATTACTTCCAGTAGCTCACGGCATTTTTGTTATTGGTAAGCCACTCCAATATAAAAATATGCATGAACTGCATATATCAAAAATAATACACTAATTTCAAAAGAGTTCTTAAACAGAAGCCAAAACGCGCGTCCGTGCCTCGGGCGCGCATTTCTGACAGCACATGTTGGGCACTTGGGGATAGGGTTGGGTTCCACTAACCGAGCCGATTGGGGATCGTGGATATACCAGTATTGGTCTGCAGCTAAGGTACTGCAACTTTGAACAAAGTGCCATCTTTTCAACGGAAGCGTCGCGATAGCGCATGGCAATCCCAGTTATGATTATCATTTTATTTTGGGTCACAGTTACGCTAGGACCATTTGATGTTCATTTCGCTATTTAAAGCGAAAAATCCCGTGATATTTCCTAAACTCTCGATTTTGGAAAACTTGATACTCTTGTAAGACTCTGACATCAACTCATCAGTTCAAAACCAGGTAATCTATATTGAAATTATGAATCAAGCTGTTATACAGGAGCTTATAATTTCCAAACTTGTGCCAGCCTGTACATTCAGAAGGCCACGTTTCTTAACAAATTATACGAACATAAATTCCTAATTTATTACCCACACGCTCAGTAAGAACCAACCTTAAATAAAGGCATGATTGCACGCGCGGTCGCCCGTAGCGATTATTTGCCGCACGCCGACAAAATTGCACGCCAATGCGTTCGTGCGCGCAAGTCATTATATCTAAAGAAAGCACGTAAAAAAGCTCGTTAGACTATCAAATGATTTGAATTTCAAAATTTTTGAAGTTAATGTATTGCGTTCACGCGTTTTTCGTCGAGGTAGGTAGCTCTGGCGAGTTCTGTTTCCGATTTAAAGATTTAGCCTTCTTTTCGAGTTTTAAATATTGAGTTATAACCGATCCACATGAGACGTACCTACCTATTATGTACTTCCATGGCCTAATTATATTTTAATACATATATGGGTGGTAACAAAAAAGGCGTTACTGTACCCATTATGTTATAGCCAATTCATTGTACATCTATCTTTGAATACATGCCACAAAAAGTGCAAATTGCTATTCGAATTGAAACTTAGATAAACTTTTGTTACTTAATAGCGAAATAGGACTCTGTTTAGGAGCCTGTTTTTTTACTAAGACTAGCCAAATAGTCTTTTGTCTGCCACTTAGCACGTGTCTCTTTATAAGTTTTTATACACAGTTTAGTATCAGAAAATAGTTAAATAAAAACGCTACAAAAAACTAGGCTTCTATTAAGTGTTTCAGGTTCTCAATGTATAGAAAAATAAAGTGTTTTTGAGAAATAGTACCTAACCAAATTCATGGGCATGTATAGTGTAGGTACGGTAGAGCATTTTGATCGAGCTTTGATATTCAGTCAGGCTATCTAAATAGTGCAGTTTTTTTAAAACACACATTTACTCTTACTGGTATTCAAACAGAAATTTGTTTTTCATACATATCAATATATTGTACACTTTTACAAATAACAATTACGAACTTTTGAAATTAAATAGGCTTACAAAACATGATGATTACAAAATTAGGTATATTGCACCATTTATCTCATTGTAAATTCACTACAGTACCATTTACTATAACGTATTTTTTTCATAAATGAAACTGAAAAATGCTTAATAACTTAAGCTATTTCAGTCAATATTATTTTCTATCGTATATTCGCAATATGCTAATAGTAAAAACCAAATACAAAGTCCTTCAAGTGTACAAGTAAAACTTCAAGGTTCAAATAATTGTAACGCTCAGATTCAAGGAAAACTACAATTTAAGAGCGGATAGAGCACGTGTCTAGATAAGCACTGGAAACAATTTGCGAAAATGGTACAAGTTCGTGAAGGCCGCGGGTGCACTGTAATAATATCGTATTACTGCAACTGGACTGGGTGTGGTCTAAATTATGAGATGTAGCGGGTACAAGTACAGTGATGTGGTAACGATTTTTGCAAACAACTTATTCTTACAATTGTTAATTATATTTGGCTTCTGAATAATGCAGTGCGAAACCGCTCTAATTACTACTATGATTACATAACATTAAAACCCCGAAACAAACTTGGCCAAAGGGCGGCTTAACAGGATAACAGGAGCTTTTTCGTATAATGTTATTCCTTCGATTGATTTTTCTGAAGAAATTTATACACATTTACCTACTACAAATGATTGGTTACATTTGCGAACCCGCCGCGGCTGTTTATCTCCGGACCCTCCTCTGGGGAGTACTCCCCATCACCGGCGCACCAGAACACACTGTACGCCGTGACCACCCCAGGGACCAAAGCAGCACATAGGCGCTAGACGACCCCGTGTATGCCACCCTTGATCCCTCTGTGACGGGTCAGGAAAGTGGCCCCACCACCTACCACTTTTCGGGCAGTGGGGATAGGAAGAGCGGCCAACGCTATACCAACAGTCATCTTCCCCTGCGGCCCCACCCCGTCCTCAATCAGACGGTGGTGACCCCGTGCTGGCCACGGAGGATAGGGAGAGCGGCGCACCGCTATACCGGCAATCCTCTCCTGCCGCGGAATCCAACCCTCAGCCACGATACCTCCGATACACGACATTGCGGCCCGCCTCATGTGCGATGTCGCCCAAGCGACACCACTACGTCGTCGGCTTAACGGCAAAAGCCCTGATGAGCGGCCCTTCCTCGGGTTCCTCTTCACTTTACCGTGGCATGTGGATGACCAGGCCATGGCTACTGAGTCCCGACGCCTGGATAAAGCGGAAACCCACCGAGGAGGATACTTCGAATACCAGATACCTCTATTCGCCATCTGTTCACAACTCGCTCCACCCATACCTTAAGCCCTAAAGGCTAGCACCGAGGTCCCAAATGTTACAGTCATGGTCTGAAATTGCATCTCATTTCGTCAGTACCACCGGTTGCAATGATTGTGAGCTTGCCACTTTGTCTGCACTACTTTCGACAGTTTTAAAATGACCTGTCTCTGATATGAATGATACCACTATTTGCGGAAAGTGGTATGCAAGAGAGGGATGTAAGATAGAGATTGATAGGAGAGATTACGTGGTGCCGTGTAATCTTCTTAGTAATGTAATCATCTGCACCTTGATTCTGGTAATATGTTGGGGTAATAAAATGTTTTTAAGTGACTGGGTTTTGTGCATTTGTGACTAGTAATGGTTGTATTAGATGCATTATTATAATCCTATTTATCTGATTTACCAAGTCATACAATTTAGGTAGTTTAACGATCGAATCTGAATGTTCTGAGGGAGCACTTCGCCCTTTGGTACCAGGAATGTTCCATAAGGAAGCAAAATGTATATTCTCATGAATCTCATGATTGGCATTCAAAGGACATAGATTATTTGGCTCAGGGGTTATTTTTGTTTTATCTGAAATAAAAATGCAAAAAACTACTACCATTAAACCACCATTTCTGAAATTACCACGGCAAATTCCCCATTAATTACAAAACAACACGCTAATCTTCAACGATGACAGCAATGACATGGTCTGCCGCCCACCCTGGTAGTATACCGCGGCGATACCGCTCCGTCACGCGTGCGATACCCCTCCGTCACGGTCGGTACGGCACGCGATTACCGTGTAAACGCCTGTAACGCGTGTTAACAAGCAAATTGCGTGTTTAATAGCCACTTAATTGAATTATTGACTTTTATGATACCGTGTTTGGTTTTTTTGGTGTGAGGGAATTGTATTTTTCATGCTTCTGTGTAAGTAGCGAGCCTACATTTAACTATACATTTCATCGTTAATTGAAGTAGCCGTATAATTATAGTCATATAAACAATGTGAACTTTTATCAGCATTAGATTGTCGAATCGACACAATATTTGAATTTAACATTTCGGTTGCGTCTTAATTATGTTTTGGACTCTTCGACAATCTGATATTTTGAAAAGATAACAAAGTGCAGCTTAAGAGAGGATTTTGTCCAGCAGCCTGACTGCGATAGGTTGAGTTGATTTTGCTGTCGCTTAAAACCATGTTTTCTTCTTCATTATTTACTCTTTGAAGCATTTTTAAAAAGAAAGGTCATAATTATGCCACCTCGCAAATGTAGTAGTAGAATTAATATAATAGCAGAAGGATGCTATTACAACTTTTTTATTTCCTTTGTTTATTTAGGGACTTTTATAATCGCCATGCGTATGACAGTCTCATCATAACCCAAACATACACTAGGTAACTACTATACATCAGATTTGGGCCATGAACTTAAACAGACTCTTCGCTTCACTATCATTTTGTTGAGACACAAGTCTATGTAACGTAGGGACGTCAAATTGGTTCAACCTCAGAACCCTAAACAAATCGTTTCTGGTAGACTCATATCGTTTCTTATATACAGTCCATCAAAAAGTTCTGTAAGTATTCCACAATTCCACACTAAACACAATTAAACGAGTTAAGGCTTTTTTCATCAGGAACGCAAACTTATTACATGGAATGTGTCCAGATCTGAGTCTACAAGCAGTAACAACAAATTTTCTACTTAAACTAGTATTAACAAACCATGGTACATGAAAAGCCTGACTATATATGTGATATATTCCAACTTCTATTGACAAATGATATTTCCACGATTTGCAACGTCGCACAATAATTGGTATCATTTGCTACACTACTTCAAACACAACCATTAAGTCTTTATCCACTAATCAAACAATATAAATTGCGTGGTATACCGAACCGTAACGAAGGGGTACTCATATGTAACGCTTTGGTATACCACGTGCGATATCAATATGGGGTAAGCAGCAGACCATGCCACACCTGTTCAGAGGTAAAGGACGTTCGAAGGGTAGGTCAAAGACACCCTTGGAAAGCCAGAGTTCGATATTAAGCGTTAAGATAATTGGATTATTAAGCAAAAGTTTTGTTCAGAATTACGTGAGCTCAATCAACTTAAGTTTGTCTCTCCCTGCTTCCGAGGAATAAACTAGGGCAGAAAAAGGAGAAATAAACGCACTTGTGCGAAATAACAAAAACTTGGGCAATCACAATAAATGAAACAGAAGATGAATTTTCACTAATGAATGATGACACGGACATCTCTTGAATACGGTTTATTGATGACGTTTGCCCTTAAATAATAGTGATGAATGCCATACATCACTATAATAGTGGCAATATATGCCATGCATGAAGAAAGCAGCCATATTTCACGGTCGAGTATACCACGTGCGATATTGTAGAGGGGTAGGCACTAGACCACGTCACACCTGTCAACACCCTTTAATATTACAAACATGCACAAATTGATGCTAAATGAAATGCTGTTTGTGGGTAAGCAGGAGGTAGTGATAATTTGATTGATGTAAAGTGGTAGACGTATACAGTTCAGACTGTTTAACGATAATAACCAGGTAAATTAATTAATTTTGGCTTACTACTAGTTGCACAGGTTTGTGATTGGGCAATTCTACGACACTTATAATTATAAAATGCAATGATTATGTTATATGAAACAAAAAACGAGATAAATACATCACCCGTAATAAACAAATAAATTAACTGTCGTTGTACCAATGTTCACTAGGATATTTTTGTATCATCAAAGTAATGTCACTACTGCAACAGTAAACTTTGTTCAACAAGTAAAATTTCAATATTTAAAAAACCCCCGACACATTTATCTTGCGAAAACACCCCGATTCGAACAGTAAAACGCCCATTACTTTTGAACGGCTCAACCAATTTTATTCAAACATATCTAAGAACACTCTCGACAAAATTACCTTTCAAACAAAAAATATATAAATCGAAATCGGTTCATCCGTTTAGGCGCTATGATGCCACAGACAGACACACAGATACACAGATACACAGCAACACACGTGAAACTTAAAACACCCCTCTTTTTCCGGCGGGTGTTAAAAATAACAAAGCCACCTCAGTATTTCTTCCACCCCCTACAGTTTGCTGGAAACTTTATCTCTTGAAGACCGTTAAAATTTTGTTACAAGTAAATCTATTTGTGGTCTCACGTTTCGACGCCACCGAGTCGTGATTCTGTCTGGGTGCGCATTCACAAAAACGATATAAAGACTTGTTGGAATTTAATTAAATATAGCTGTCATTTGAAACGGTTCTAGTTATTAGGTAGTAAGTATCTACGATTGTTGCTAGAACTGTCTGTGATCGGATATCATCATCATCATCATCATATCAGCCGAAAGATCTTCATTGCTGAACGTAAGCGTACCCCAAGCATCGCCACATTGACCGGTCCCGTGCGTCTCGCATCCAGCGGATCCTCGCAACCTTCACCAGGTCATCGGTCCACCTGGTGGGAGGACTTCGAATGCAACGTCTTCCGATTCGCGGTCGCCATTTCAGAACCTTTCTGCCCCATCGGCCATCCATTCTGCGAGCACTGTCCGTGTTGTGATCGAAAATGAAAAATCTGCTGGATATTATAGCACTAACATTCCCGTTCTTCGGAGAGTACGTAAATCCCTTAGTCTTACGCCTGATCTATCCCCGGACTAGGTCGATTGCCGTCCTATTGGACTACGATAATGGAAGCCTGGAGAGCAGTGGTGGCCCAGTGGTATCGGCTGTGACTTACAAGTTGTAGGTCGTGGGTTCGAGCCCAGGCAGGCGCTTTACTTTGTGTAAATTATTTCATCACCACTGCTATCAAAATGGTGAAGGAAAACATCGTGAGGAAACCGGCATGTCCTAGAACCATAAATTCGAAGACATTGTGACATCCACCAACCCGCACTGGGCCCGCGTGGTGGATTACGGCCCATTCCCTCTCCCAGAGAGGAGGCCTGTATCCCAGCAGTGGGAACATTAAAAAGGCTGATGATGTGATGTGAATGGAAGCCTGTATTTGCTCTCTTACTTGTGCACTATCTGCTTATTTCCTTGCATAACTTTGTGTAGTTAAGAGGGTACCTTATTGAAATATAAACAAATAATAATTTCATATCTAATTCCTAGAAAAGACGCGTTGTCATTAAACTCTGTTTTCCGAGAAAAAAACGTGATGTATAGCAGCAGGAAAAAATCCTTCCACAGGTTTTAATATAGATAATTTTAAACCCACTCACAATATGCTCCAGTTTAATTCTAAGGTTCATCCTGTGATATATCTGCTACCGGGCCTGTCCAGCCCACCAATTACGGGATAATTACTAAGCTCACGGCTCCGGCCGGAATTAAAATACTCGGCCGCTGTATACTTTTTGCAGTTGCATATTTAACGAATTCGCATTCTTTACAGTCATGTAACATGGGAGAAAGAAAGGTTTGTAGTGTTTACGTTCATTCATTGTTGTTGTTTGATGAGCTTTTTGATGGCAATTTGTTTGTAACCGACTTCAAATGGAGGAGGTTATCAATTTGACTGTTTTTTTTATTGTTGTTACCTCAGAACTTTTTGCTAGGTGAACTGATTTTGATGATTCTTGAAAGCTGGTGCTTGTTCAGATCTGATGAAGAACTTCGGAGGTATAAAATAGAACTCTTCAATAAAGGAAGGCAAATCACTCGGGATAGCTGCAATCGATTGTCTGTTTACTGTTTACACCATTTCGTAACATAAAATTACACTGGTACACTATAAAGGGGTACGCAGGTATACAGGTCACCCTGGTATACTCTCATTCCACCAGTTTTGTTGTAGTTTCATGATATACCACAGCTAAAAAATGAAAAATAAACTCAATTTCAAAAGTCTGTGTAATTTTCTAAAAAAGTTCATATTCTCATAGGGTTTTGCTGTTGAGATACCAAATGTAATGAAGCAGGTGAGGTGTTGTTTACCTGTAATATCCATAGTTGTATGCGTTGTGATTTAGGTTTCATTCAACATTTAACAACTCGTCTAAGCCTGAGCGTCCGATAAAAGATACGTCAATAATATAGAGTGGGAAAATACATTTACTTGATCGAGAGTAATTACTCTAGCTAATATTAATAACCTTTAGATACCGCGTTAACTTCACATAAAGTTCCTAATCTACGAATCATAATCTACATACCCTCTAAAACCTTAAATACAATTCAAGTTTAATAGACAGTACCACATAAACCTACACACACAAACAGCATCCCAAGCCAGTGATTTGGCGCAATTATTACGTCGCGAGGGAATCCAAAAGTGAAAAAAGCGATAGAATTCGCCGGGGCTCTGATTAAAATTGTGACAGCTTGATTGTTCGGCTTCTGCGTTCCCTTTTTTGGGTGAAATGCTTCCAGTAGTTGAGATAAGATCAAATTGGACCATATATTACTGATTTGGACCTGGAACTTTATGATTGTGGATCTTTTTTTTGGATTATGGTACCTGTTTGGAGTCTGCGGCTTCGTTAAGGGATGCTGTTTCAAATTAATTGTGCTATATAAGTCGCGTTGCCGGAGGGAATATTGGGCTACCGAAATATTGATAGGTGTTAGGACTTTTGGAGGTTATTTAAGACAGTTATATTTCAAATTTAAAACGCCTAAAGGGAGTGAACTCGCTACCCTACAGTTATAAAGTTATGCTGACAAACTATACTGTAATAGTTGTATAGTTACTTTAATAGTCTTCCTTAAGCTCAAAATTGCTTTAATTTTTCCACTCTTAAAATAACTGTTAATAAAAGTAATGACTTCTACATTGTGTTAAAAAAATAAGCTAAACGTGATATATGTATAATAGGAAACGATTTTTAAAAACATTATCGCCCATCAAAAACTCATGTGAGCGTACAAAAAATGCGCCAGTTAGTCTAAGAGCCGTTAGTTTTTAATAAACAATATAGACATTACATGAAGTAATTACATGTCGGATAGCAAGCCGTCGTTAGCTCTTTGCTTATTACACGATCTATGTTTTAAAAATAAAAACAGTTCAAAACATTTGTGTTCTTTTTTATTCATAAAGCTTTTATAGTGAGTTTATTAAAATATGCTTTAATACTGTTTGAATTACTGATCCTCAGTTTTAAACCTAACTCAGTGCAATCAATTTAATCCCCCGTCAAACTTTTCAGGCAGTTAATAATTATATTGGACATCTGTTATATGACATAGCTCAGGAAATTATATACCTACTAAATTTATTCAGTTATTAGGGTAAATAAAATAGTCGTAACAAGTAAAATTTCCAAATTGAAAAAAAAAAACCCGCGACACATTTTATTTCATGCTACATAATTTATCTAATACATAGTAGATACGCTTCGATCGGCAATTGAATAAGTAATTATGACACGATATCTTGCGAAAAAACCCCGATTCAAACAGTAAAACGCCCATAACTTTTGAACGCCTGAACCGATTGTATTCAAACATAGCTAAGAACACTCTCGACAAAATCACCTTTCAAAAACAAAACATAAATCAAAATCGGTTCACCCGTTTTGATGCTATGATGCCACAGACAGACACACAGATACACAGCAACACACGTCAAACTTATAAGACCCCTCTATTTCCGTCGAGGGTTAAAAATAATGGATGATCTTTTTCTCTTGGCTGTTTTTATTTTTACCTTGCCGAAATAGGACTTCAGTTCCAATTCTAGTCTTTATCGAAACAATATTATCTTCGAAACACAAGAATTTACGATCAATTTAGCACTAAACATCCATGTAGTGCTAAGCCCGGTCGTAACATTGCGTAAAGGACAGTTAACATGTACCAAATGTGGTACACGCACAATTAAACCGAAACTTTATTGGTGTATCCCTTTGTTTAGATATAAGGTCTTGTAAAGAGGTTTATTTTCTTTAAAATATTGCTGGTTTGTGTAATAATGTATTGTGAAAATAAATATTTGCATTGTTTGCGATTTTGCCAGCATGCATATCATTTTCCCATACAAATATCATCACAAAAATATTTTCAACATGTGCCCTTTGCCTATGCTTTTTTTCTTCGGGAATAAAACATTTTGTATATTAATTTATTCTAGCCTTTGCACTATTCATCATCATCATCATCACCAGCCTTTTGATGTTCCCACTGATGGGATACAGGCCCCCTCTGTGAGACGTGGGCCTTAATCCACTACACGGGCCCAGTGCGGGTTGGTGGATGTCACATGTCTTTGAATTGTTGCTTCTAGGACATGCCAGTTTCTTTCACCATTTTTTAGAGCAGTGGTGATGAAATAATTTACACAAAGTGAAGCGCCTGCCTGGGTTTAAACCTACGACCTACGACACATAAGTCGGGAGCGTTTACATTGGGGATACCACTGCATTATTAATCTAGTTTGAATTAGGCAGGAGATAAGAGACTTCTGGGTTTTAGCTTTTTACTAAAGTGTGATTGAGATATTTTTTTCTGGGACTTGCAAAAGTGCTAACTAAAAAATTAATAGGTTTAGTCCGCAGTTAGCCCCAATTAACATAATTTGTAGCTACCAGCATCTAGCAAAGTAGCAACAGAAGCAACCCTTACAAAAAAGACGATAAATATTAAAAATAAAACTCCTTTAGAATCCAATTTTAACTTTGACAGAATAAATCATAATTTTGTGCTACCGTAGCGAAAATTCACATCCAATGATAGTGCACAAAAAATTGGTACGGGCGTCGATTTAATAAACCATAGGTTGGCATCAGCACAGATAATTGAAATGGCGTAAATTTAGTACCTAATTGGTTGTGGTAAAACCACCATCGATACCCAAATAAAAAAAGATATAACTAGTTATTTAGGTTTATCTCACATAAGTTAGGTATTATATTTAAGATAGAAGCCCACTGGTATCAGGCACAGGGTCCAACCTACCGGTGGTCAGGGCTCCTGAAAGAGGAACCTTACAATACGTGCCGTGTCCAGTAGCTTTCTGGATCAAGCCCTTGATCCAACTGCCCAACGAGAGCCTCCTCGGTTAATCGGCGAAGCTCTTGGCTATTATCTCATTGGCCGTCATGACTATCTGCACAATGACTGTTGTATTCACATCCCACATGTCGCCTTGCAAGCCAGATCAAGATACTTAGTTTTCTTATCTCTCTTAGCCTTCACGAGGTTCTCGTCATGGGGGACCGCTGTATGGAGCAGTCAGGGCACATTTGGGTATATATCCTGACTTACTCTCAAATGTCTTATGGACCAAGGTAGGGACATAAGAAAAAAGTAGCGACGGTATGTTTATATACATGGACATTCAGAAAGAAAACTCAATTCATATAGGTTACTTAATTAAAACATTTTTTTTTTATTATTTAATATATATCATATTCGGGCCAGAGTGGATTCAGTTTAGGATGACTATTATATTTATAACAACTGAATCAAATAACATCTAAAACATTCTTCATCTTTCCTCATCCAATCCACAGCTTCCCATCTTGCTCCTATTACGTCAACACTCAAAGAAGGCATGCAAGATAAAACCAGACGCAGGTACAGCGACGAGTTTCATAGATTTGCTTATTAATAAGACCGACAAAGAATTCGTAACGGATAACGGTGTTATGTATGCTAATCCGATCCGTACATCGGGCAAACTTTATCTGTAAGTAGGGTTGTCACTTGTAGATACGGATTAGTAGGTAGCACATTCCGAAAATATTGTTTTATAGAACTGAGAAGTCAAGTAAGTAAGTAGCAGGTACTTTTTTGATGAACAAAGATCCCTGGTGACATAATTTGTATGAAAAACGGAGAAAAAGATTACTTGTTAAAACAGTAAATATTATAGGCTTTCACAAAATGGGCCTAGGACGTTGCTCACAAGGTCCTGAGTCATAGAAGTTCACTGTATGCGCGAAGATCTCAACTAGTCGATCTGGCGAGACTTAGGGCGGAGTATTTCCTAGCAGAGAACTTGTTTCAGCTGAAATCATGATAATGATGGACAGTAATAGATAGCATAGGCCTGAAAACAGTGAAAAACGTACAATTGGAATTAAAGGCCTGAGTGCTGTAAGTTATATATTTAGTCGCCAACTAGCTACTAATTAAGTATAGGTTATGATTTTCTCGAGTGTGACAACCCTAATCCCAGCAGACGCATGCCTTAACAAGTGGTGCACGCCTTAATACGTTGTCTGTTTATGCGCTCATAATTAACACGGAATGTAAATCAATTGCGATCGATTTTCATATTAGTTTCTCTTTGCAGGTTTGTCTCAATCCAGTTTGAATTTTGTTGAAAGAATTTGACACAAGATTAAGGTTTTTAAATCATGCAATATATCTTGTACTTATTGTGTGGTGTACAATATAATATACTGCCATACCTACTAATGTTATGAAAAGGTAAAGTGTAAGTATGGATGTAGTAGGTAATCTTCGAAACTACTTATCTGATTTAAAAAAGTTATTTCACTGATATAGAGCTACTAGCTTCTGTCAGCGGCTTTGCCCTCGTGAAAAGTGTATTAAGTAACAAACATACATCCATCCATCCTAACTTTCTCATTTTAAGATGAGTACACTATCACTGTGAGTAGGACTTGCTATATATGCATATAGATAGGTTTCATTTTATCTCGAAAAAATAAGAAGACCTGCGAGGTGCGCCATAGGAGTAAAGCCGCAGGAAAAGGTAGTAAAATATATAATAAATAATATTAAAATGCCTTTTTATAGACTAGGTTAAAAGGTTGTTAATTAAGTTTCTTTGAATCATCTAGATGTTTTTGTGAGTGATTTATGAATGCTTTTAGCTATATTGCAGATCTATGACCGTAGCCATAAAATTCAATATGGTTACGAAACTAGATATTCTTAAAAGCAACAAATTTTAAAATTCCCATTTATTCACCATCTAATCCTAGACAAATGACTGCAATTTTTTCACAAACTTCTAGACTAGAATCTTCTTAATAGGTACTCTACACAGTGACAGAAAAAACTTCCAATAAAGCGACCCAAAAGGAAAATAAAATAAGTTTAATTGCATCCTTATCAGTGAAACTTCACCTGAGGAGCATAAATGATAGTCTCTTAGACAAAAATAAGAATTTTTAAATAAACAAGGTGACTCGAATGAAGTCATAAATATAGAAAAGCGGCACTTTTGGTCTCAGATTTAACAAATTAACAGACGATTAAGCTACCGATTCAGTTAAGAATTCGTGACAGTGAGTTAATGTGGAACAACAAATAACTTTGATAGCGGTGTTACTGGTAGTGACGGAATTGTAATGGAGGCAAAAGTAATTTGAGAAAATGACTTTTATATTGACAGTTATATTTCGATTTGCATACGCGGTATATGTGTATTCTTAAATTTTTGAAGTGTTTTTACAGGTATCTGTGTATTCTACATTTTTTCGACTTGCATACGCAGTATCTGTGTATTCTAAAATTGTTCGACTTGCATACGCGATATCACTGTACTTAACAATTTTTCAACTTGCATACGTGGTATCAGTGTGTGCAATATATGTCCATACGCGGTACTACCACATACGCACATCAAAAAATTAAAGAATACACTTCTTAAATTTATTGATGTGCGTATGTGGTATGTGTATTCTAAAATTCTCCGACATGCATACGCAGTCTCTGTGTATTCTAAAATAGTTCATCTTCCATACGCGATATCACTATACTTTACAATTTTTCAACTTGCATACGCGGTATCAGTGTGTTCTATAATTTATCTGTGGCGGCAAAGAAACTCACTAGTTGGTTTATTTCCTTGAAACACAACTTGCAAAAGGATCAGGCAGCTTTACGAAATAGAAAAAAAAGTATAAAACGTGTTTAACAGAGCTATAAATCACAACCCCTTACGTATAAAAAATAAGGATTAATTATAATTTTTAACTATAAAAACTGCATTATAAATTTCAATTTGTTCATACTTCTCTCCGCGTTCAATTTATTACACAATAATTTAGAACAAGTCAAACACAATTTTCTTAGAATTTCTAATTAAAGAGTGTTTCTATTTTACGCAGTTCTAGACTTCAAATCATCAAAAAATAATTATAAAAAGCAATAAAATACAGCCGCAGGCCCAATCCAGTTTGCAAATAAACAATTTATTGTAAAAAATTAACATTTGGAGCGAAATTACGATTCAACAATTTGAGTTCAAAAAGTGATTAATAAAAGAACGCCGAATTGTGTTGTCGACTGTACCAATAAATCGTTAGGGCTAATGCAGTTACGCGGTTCCTTAGATGTCGGTAAGAGATAAACGAAATCCGAATACCGTCAAAATAGTAATCAATTTTATCAGACTATTTAGTAGAAATGGTAGTTTTGTTGGGTCGAATTCATGGTTTAAATTCCAAAACTACTGTTTGAATTGCTTGATTTTATCTTCGGGAGAAAAATCACGC
The DNA here is from genome assembly GCA_949775005.1 of Orthosia gothica. NCBI lineage: Eukaryota > Metazoa > Arthropoda > Insecta > Lepidoptera > Noctuidae > Orthosia > Orthosia gothica. The sequence continues at coordinate 14,086,824 of OX459054.1, read as the reverse complement.
TAGTTATCTGTAATGATTTAAGTTCAACTGTAATTAATGGTCAAGAAATACTTAGTGAATGTTTGGCTCCTAATTTATTTATAGTTTAATTAAATCGATTTTTTTGGTAAGTTGAAGGCAAACCGAATTCGGGTTCCAAGTTGACTTTTAGATTTTATAGAAAAAAATGTGCCGTTATCTTAAATTAAAGTGGTAACTAAATACAATATTTCATGGTTTTTAGGGTTCCGTACCCAAAGGGTAATACGGGACCCTATTACTAAGACTCCGCGGTCTGTCTGTCTGTCACCAGGCTATATCTCATGAACCGTGATAGCTAGACAGTTGAAATTTTCACAGATAATGTACTTATGTTGCCGCTATAACAACAAATATTTAAGTGGGGCTCCCATACAACAAACGTGATTTCTTTGCCGGTTTTGTCCCTTCGTGCGCGAGTCTGACTCGCACTTGGCCGGTTTTTCTTGCATTTACGCTCGTGAGCCCCACCCCACACAAACCGTGAATTTATCAAAACAAAAAGTACTACACTCAGAGATAGCGTGGCTCCACCATCACTGTAATAAAAAAAATAAAAAAAACTTTTGTCGAAATCGGAAAAACACTCCAACAAACTAACATACAAAAATATTCACCTCTTTTTAACCGAATTCATTATTATTAGTTTACAATTGCTGTAGTTAATATTATTCTGAACTGGATGCGACAAATAAAAACTCCAGTTTTTAATTCCGATGACGTCTTTAACAAAATTAATTTATACCAATGACTCGGTCAATATTTAGCCTGTTTTCCATTAATATCAGGAAACTAATTAACAGATGTGAATCTTGAAACTTTGAAACTATCAAATTAGTATACATTCGTTTGTTAGTATGGGAACAGAAGCCTGTTTTTGAAATATTATTATTATTATGAGCCTGTTGACGTACGTTTTAATGCTTTCTCACGCCTTCCTAAAACTATGGAATCATGATAATGAATATGTTTCTGATGACGTCTATGTTAATATAATTATTCATATGAACGTGTATTGTTCACATATTTTTCAGAATTGTTTGAAAATTTACTGAACAATTATCTTGTCAAAAAACATCGTGTCTTTTAGTTAGTAAAATTACTAGATAATTGATATTATTATATAGTACAAAATATGTAGTTTTTTTAAAGATTATGCCCAAATGAATATCAAAAGGCGAGCTTACACGTAGATTTATTAACATTTTTCGGTCCCACATATATTTATGAATGAAAGCAGAAAACAAGAATAAAAATCTAGTTTCGCGACCATTTTACAGATGTTTCCAGTATTATAGATAACACTAATTTGATAGGGTTTTTATCTTTATTTTCTTTCACGTCAAATATACGAATTAATTGCCTAATCAAGTAGCTTAAGCGCCTTGTTGAATTACTAACGAGGCAATAATGAACTATTGAAGTTAAACAAGGTTTTTCTTGCGATGGAAATCATCATCAAAACGTCAAAAAAAACTAGCAATAGACTACTTTTAATGAAGAACTATTTGCATATAAATATTATAATAGCTCGATTGTAACTAGGAACATAATAAAACATAAAATTTTAACTAAACACAAATTCCCAGACAGCATCTTTAATTTAAAATCTATATAGTTGTAAAACCAACTAACACATAATAATCAATAATCACCTTTCACACAAAACGTCACCATTCAGACTCATTATCATAAATCCAAAAAAAGACAATCTGACTTAATAATTCATTCGACGACAAAAGCCTTTTCTAGTGCCGAATCTAAACTAGAAAATAATTAATAAAAACTTGTTAAAGACCCACCGACTTACACTATGATAAAACACAGAGGAAATTGATAAATTATTTTATCTACAGAGTCGCCCACTAAAGAGATTATAGAGCAGTAAGTCAACTCTTTAAAATCTTCAGACGAAGTTATAAATTCTGAATAGATTATTTTTTATCTGTGTACACACTATTCGAATATTTCTGTTTATCTTGAGGCTGTCAAGGTTTGATCATCAAAGGGTAAGTGTGATATAGGAGTCTGCCTACTGGCGTAGGTACTCTTTTGCAGATAACAGTATAAATTCGTTTGATTAGGTAGCTTCCATCATTTCCCGGATCAAAATTAAGTATGTAGAAACTAAACTGTGTCTTCTTTTGAGCATATGAAACACCATTCAAGAAGCTTCGATTGAAACTTCTATTGTGGAAACCATTACAATACTTGTTGGGCAGACCCTTACTCGTATACCAGTCAGCCAGCAGAGAAAAGTGGCGAATGAACGTAAGGCGAATCAAATATACTCTTACAGAAGTAATTTATGTGATGAACACGAACACCGTCCAGAGTTTTTAAGCTGACATGGACACAATCATTAGAATTAATATTTGATACAGTGAGCATCGTCTGTCGTGAACAGGGTCGAGTAACTAGTGAGACGAGTTCAGAGGCCTTAGTGCAAGTTTTTACTCACGGACAATCGCGTTAACGTAAACGTCAATTTGTATGGAAACTGGATAAGTGCCGTCTGGGGACGGTAAGGAGAAACCTCTTTTTTTGTATACATTTTGACATAAGAGATCGTTTACGTAACACGAGTGAGCGTGAGTCACGCGTGAGTAAAAACTCGCACTAAGGCCACTGGTGGCACGATACCGCGTGCGTGAAAAACGAGTGAGGAAGAGGGTAGACAGATATGTCAGTTCGTAAATAACACCCACCCGCAAAGACTTTAGTTCTCGTGATCATGGCGCTTGTAATGGTGCCGAAATATCGAGCTCTCAACCAAATTCAAAATATACATGGTAAACATCCTGAAACAAATATTAATTCTACTGTCCAGAATGTGACGACGAAAATGTAAGTGTTTAGCATCCAAGCAGTGGATAGATAGACCAAAAATATAATCTTCATTTTGTTATAAGAAAGACCTAGCCAACCTAGACTTCTAAATCCAACCTACGTTTTTCTAGACTTATTTCTTTAATGTCACCGCCGATATAAGTCTCCAACTTATTTATGGCTAGATTTATGAGTTCGACATTTATTTCGCCAAATGGCTATATTGCCAAATTGGATATATGTTTTATATAAGCTGGTTTGTACAATCGTTTTACTGTTAACCAATGAAATATCGGTGTTCCGTATACTAAGTGTCGATGGGATATTAATGTGTCTGCATATTTGGTGCTAAAAACATTAAAAAGGTGTTGATTGTTTTGAAGTTTTAATTGGGAAAAGAGAAAACGAATTAGATGTAGAAGGAAACGTTTAAAAGCTAATAGCTTGAAGGTTATGTAAGTATGACAGGTAAGTTCCGGAGAATAATTTATTGTTGTACGGAATGATTTAACTGCGCAAAAACGTCGTAAGTTTTCACGTTATTTTCTAACTTTCCTAAGTCGGTCTTAAGGTTGCCCTATTCGACGGCACGAACTATTTTATGCACGGGGTTAAAATGCATGCTATCTCATCTAACAACACGTATGAAAGAGATAGATGCTGTGATGTGCAGTAACAAGCTAGTTCTTGTACGAATTAGCACTTTGGCAAATTTGTAGCGAAATGGATGCTGATTTAGGACGAAAACGGCCGCGCGAAATTTTATAAACAGACCTTTGGGAGTATGGATATCATTAAAAACTACTAAATGTATCTGTTGAAAATAAAAATATTTGCATTACTGAACTATTAATCTATCCCTGAATGGTGACTGTTTTGCAATTTTCCTTCTTGTTATGGTATTTATTTGCGCCTAAAGATGCGTTAAAATTATTGTTGAAATATGGAACTTACGACGCTCATATCTTTCAAATATATATTTTATACTTTTTTTTTCATACAGGGCTAGATAATGATGAGACAAATTGATATAATTTTAATTTTGAACGTACACCGTCAAACAGTGTAGTAATCGCCAGACTACGTTTGTTTGGAAGAATGATCGACAAGGGCAATCTTAAGGACCAACGTTGGGTCATCTGTAAAATTATAGTTATTGTAGGTAGTGTAGTAGAATTCAGACCTTATTTTCTTTGTAATGACTTTTTGGGTCTTTGTTCCTTTGTAGCCCTATGGCAAATTGACCTCTTTGTCTGCAATGATAAATTCTCTTAACTATAACAAAAAAAAACGCTTCCATAACCATGGTGTTATTTTTTTATCAAAACCAATTAATAGAAAAAAAGGTGTTTGCTTCCATTGGCAATTCTTATCAGAACTAATGCAGCACGGAGCGTATTACATTAACCGGTAGTTAGAAGCGTTCGGACCCAGGTTCGATTACTGGCCGCAATATTTACGGGCAGACACGTCACGACTAGCATCTATTGAAAATTACTAGTTTTTAAAAGCTATTTTATTGCTGGTTGAATATTCAGTTAGCGGTTATTTTAAACGGTTTATGGTTTGCATTTTGAATTTTGTTTTGGTACAATGTAGGTAAGTGTATTTAGTGTTGTTACCATCTTATTATGATAGTATCTTGAAGAGCTTGAAGTATTTGGCGTTTTGTTCATTACTTATTTGTTTCAAACCAAATATTTTGTGAAGGTGGCTGGGATCCGCTGGTTGCAAGACTCACGGGACCGGTCAATGTGGCGACGCTTGGAGGAGGCCTATGTCTAGCAGTAGACGTCTTTCGGTTGATATGATGATGATGAAATATTTTTTGAAGTCAGTTAGAAACTAGAGATCATCCTAGCTTAGTTAAGAAATGGACAGATACTGCTTATACATAATTATATACATCACACACATTTAAACTAACACCACTAGTATTAGTTCAAGATGTTTTTATTTTAGCAAAAGCAAATTGTTGGGCTTTTCATGGCTAGAAATGGGCATTTGCCATTAATTTGCACACATTAAATTGCATTATTTAAAAAGTGGTATCCGCTCGGAATTGAATATAAATATGAGTTGAAACAAATACCAGTGGTATTATTTGTCGGTATTAGAACGGCATAAATCAATCGTAAGGAGGCGCCGCCTTCATCAAAATCTAAAACGCAAACAAAAATAAAAACATTGTTCAAAGTTAGATACTTACCAAAATTGATTTTTGCTGTCAATTTTATACCGTGTTTACAGTTTTTAGTTAAGACAAAAAAAACTGTTATGATACGGTTTAGGTGATCAACAAAAACACTGACAGGTAGATGCACTTCTTATTTTTGTTACGTGTTTCAATAATAGAAGATTATGATGTTGTTAGACCTGCAAGTTTTGCGGTTTTGCCCAAAAAGTTTTTGGTTATCAAATCTTTGCTAAGGAGTTAGAGACGATTACGTTTTTCATTTGATTGGGGATCTCTGAATGAATGAATTTTCTTTTATTATTTAATGATTATAAATCGCAAACAACCTGGCCAGCTAGTGTCAGCTTTAGTTTAGAATTGTCAATGGAAATGAATTATGTGTTTAAAAACTGTATTTTCATATTTTTAATGAGAATAGCACTCTACTGGCTAGGTCGACGATCGATTATAAGTTCGACCACAGGTTAAGTTTGATGTGAAGCTATCGAGAATTCAACAAATTAAGGGGCGTCAAAGTGCAGGAGTTTTTTAAAGTAATTTGGACTCCAAAAATGGAATTGTTACCTACTAAGACACTAACTACAAAATTCTTTTGCTGAATTTGCCTGATTAGGCAATTATATTGGCTTCATTATTTAAGTAATATTTTGTCATATTTCAATCAAATTACATATTTCATATGAAAACATGGTACGTACTGGTATTAATTAATATTTTCCAACCACAAAGCAGATGGCCAACACAAGTGATTACGAAGGATCTCGTATGTCATTAGTATAGTTCTGCGGTGAAATTCGAGTGCTTCGTGCGGTGGGATATGAAAACGAGAAGGTTACGACCGAGGATGAGCAGCCAAGGGGATAAGATCGTGTTTTACTTGATTCAGAACAAATAATATGTAATAATATAAGCTTTTTGTGGTTACTTTAATATTGGAATCCAGGACTTAATAATTAGAAAAAAAACACGAAATCATGCAAAGTATGGTCCTGATACTACAAGAAAATATTAACGAAAAATCATAAAGGTTCAGTAAATTTCATCTAGAATTTAGTAATATAGAATCAACAAACCTTTTTCGTCAACTCAATAAAGCGCATAATGTAACTTTACATCTGTACTTTATTGAATCGGTAACTAAAGGTGTGCGTGACTGAGCAAGAAAAACCCAGCCAGGTATGTCGGTAAGTGGTATGTGCAGTGTACAGCACAAACCACTTACGCACAAATCTAAACACCAATAAACATTCATTCAACGGACCATCTGCTCCGATCATTCATCGAGACAACCAGTAACCAACAGCTAATTGGTCGTAGTTACCTTGTTACTACTCGTAAGATTTCTCTTAATTGCCAAAACGAGTCGTAACTCGTAAAACAAACGTTTTGGCACCAAATAGTGGAGGTGCGGCGGCAGCAACGAGTCTATCAATAAATTCCAATACTACTGGCGCTGTTGATCGTAAAGGTAGACTTCCGAATAAAACAGCTCCCGCAGTGACACAGAAAATGGATGCACCATTCGAGCGCAGTGACACTGTTGCATGTTGGTTATGGAGTAGTGACCACATACCGTAAGACGCAGCGTTGGAAGGAAGGCTGCGGGGATCCGCTGGAAGTGAGACGCTCAGGATCGATAGATGTGACAACAATTGGGGGAGGCCCATGACCAGCAGTAGAGTCTTTCGTCTGAAATTGTGATGATGATAACTCTGTTGCGGTGACAGTAACAAGTAAGCGACGCGTATTACAAGACGCTGATGCGGCTAAAGCCTCACGGAAAGAATTCCGCTCGACTTAAGCCGCTTTGCTCGGAAGTCTACTTTTAGTGAGGATGTGTGTAGGCAATAAAAGCAGAACTGGATCGCGTACCTACTGCTAGTAATGGTCATCCGGTTGACTTCCGTTCGTAGGGTTTGGTGCTTTTTGCTCTCGATTTGAGCTGGTTTAATTTGGTTAATGAATTTATTTTTTCGAAATTTTTGGATTGATTACAATTTAATGATAATTTGGGCCTACAACTTAATAAATGTGTCCGGCTAGATGAAAAACAGTCTCATTGGTAAACTCATTGGTTGCCTATTATTGCTAAGTTGAAAGAAATCAAATGCGTTGGGAACCAAATAGTCGCTGAGACACCGAATACATTATAAACTATTTATTTATTTTATTATTAATGTACACACAGAAAATACATATAGAAAACACATCATGACAAAGAAGTACAAGGGTACTGCTTATTTCTTAAGAAATTTCTACCAGCAGACCCGCGAAAAGGAGATATGAAGAAAAATGTAGACAAATAGTGTGTGAGAGCAGGAAGAGTAGAAAAGTGAACGACTAACCTAAGATATAAAAACACACAATGGAAGTATAAGTGATATGTACTTAAATAAATACATAACTCTAAAATAAATAGAAAATATAATTATCTGAGTTTTAGCTGGTTTAATTGAAATAAAGCTTACTTAAAATTATAATTCAATAAAAAATCACCCAGTTCATTAGATACTATTTCATTACACGCAAAAGAAGCTTACAATATATTAATCTAATTTATTAACGAACACAGCAATAATTTTCTAGTTGAAATACAAAAACTTGTATATTTGACAAGCCATGCTAATTAGTATGTTTACCAGTTCGATAACATGTGAAACAGAGACCATTAATTTATGGGATCCCATGCTGTCATCTAACACTTAACCATTACGGTAAAATGCTAAAATTCACACATTTATCAATATTTAACGAGATCCCAGCTTCCGACGTACGGAAAATATAAGGAAAGAAATTATTTTAATGGTATGTAAAAAGTAAAAGTTTGTTATATTATAGGCTTTTTTAATGGCGACAAAGTAACGTTTTCATCCAATTCGGTATTTGATTTGCCGATAAATATTTTCTGGTTCTGACTCTATTGCATTTTTATGGACTATTAAAAATAAAATTGTTTTTTTTTATGTCTTGTTTACGTATGCAAGGCACTAATTTAGATCATCTTAATTGAAAAGTATAATTAATAGGCGACAAAAATATCTAAAACTGTCTCAATTTGGAGTAGTTAAATAAAATCGGCGGTCAAAATATTTATACCTACCAAATCTCTCTTCAACAAAATTGCTACCAAAAACAATTCTCAGGCGGCCAACAAACACCAATAAAGTTTGATTAATAAAGGTTTACACAAATGTACTCATACCCGCTAGGTGGCTAATGTATTTGACCTCACATATACTCGTGTTAGCATTTGAACTCCTAATGCTCAACCACAAATCACCTCAGAACCTTTTCCCATCACCTATCACCCGACAGTCACGACAAATCGTATTAGAATTAACAGCTATCTATCAATTGACACGTACATTTTTCTACTACACATTATCCATTACCGTTTTTGTTTGCTTGGAGAAAGACTCAAGCGGTTACGACATGTTATTGGTTACAAGTTTTATAGGAACAGTCGTTATCATGATTGATATGTGGTGGAGGCGCTTGTGATGTATAAGCAGCTGTCTATAAAATCGTTCGTTGTTTCACAATTAACAGGCTATATTTGAATATATTTGCGTCAATTTTATATAGTAACAACATAAATCTAATTATCAAATTGATTATAAAACGCTTTTTTATATATGATGGTGCTAATAATATAAATGGGAGATGTGGTGAAGATGATGCATCAAAGATGAAAGTTAATGGTTTTGAGTCTTCTGAAAGCAACTGTGTCCTAATTTTAGTGCTGGCTGCTGACGAATTGTAGTTGGAGTATAAATCATGCACATCATAAAATTTATATTTGTAAGTCTATAATCAACTTTTAAATCATTATTTTTTTCAAGATATTCACATGATAGTATTTTTCAGATAGGAGAATATTATAAATTACTTATTTATTAATTGAATACATAATCGAACATTTCTTGTTTATTTATAATATTTGGATTAACTAGTTTTCTCCTTTGCTGATTTTAATACCTTCTTCTCACATTAGTTCGTTTCCTGACGTATGTATAGTGTTTTATATTTACTACAAATGATGACCGTAGAGCTGAATATAAAAAAATTGCATTATTAATGACACCTCACCACTGTCTTTAAGAATTGCAGTAACCGCTACCAGTTCCAACTACTTCAATAGTCTCGTCTAATTTGTGCGAAAGAGACGCAGAATAAAAATTCTCACTCCCTTACTTACTTAAATCGCCCATTAATTATCATTTTCAAATTACACTACATCCGATGGAAGCCTACCGTAAGCAAAATTACACTAATAAATACCTTTAAATAGTTTGATCTGAATCGATAAAGACGGGCCCAAATTCACATCGAAATCTTCCCATCGCATTTAGAAACTTGGCTCCAGTTGATATAGAATCATTGGAACGGACGTCCTCTATTAGTTCACAAGGGATATTAGCATAAATTACTAAATATATAATTTATATGAATATATTTGCATATTGGATATTGCCTATAATAGACAAGATGTTGAGTTAGTTAAATCATTAAATCAGTAAAAGATTCGTTGGATATGAAAAGACCCGCTCAATTTTGGAGAAGGCCATAATGACGTCGGTAGTAAAAAAGATACACATTTCTTTTTCGAATCATCTTTTGTTGCATCGTAGTTAGAGATATAAATATTTAATTTTCATAATAATTATAGAAGCAGATTGGCATTCAGCTGAGAAATGTTGATAATAATGTGTCATCTGCGTCAAAATAAATTGGTTCGATCATTTATCAAAAACTTATCAATATACTTCACCATCAAATAAATTAGGTAGATAATCATAATATTTCATAACTATACTAGGCATCGTTAACTAAAGTATTTGTGTAACTGCATTCTATATTACGCTAAATGTGCGCATAATAATAAATTATTGTTCATAAACAATCTAACAGGTGGTTTGATAAATCATCGATGATCAATCATTTCGTAAACAAAAATCAAATAAAGGAAATGAATTCGCGCGTACGAATTTGGAACAGATAAAAATGATTGATATTTGGACATAGAACGTGGTTGCCTGCAACATCTTTTTTACAAATATATTTTTGTCTTCTTCTAAATATACATGTGGTGCTACTTCTCCATACTTATTGCAGGTATGCTAATCCAAGTACCTTGGTGTATTTAGTTATTACTATTTATTATTGAATTCTATCATTGCATTTTCGCTTTCCTCCCCTTTTCCCATGTTACATGGGATGTTGGGCTATCATTCACTACCTTTTCTTTCTAATCATTATCTACTATATATTGTCATTCGTCCTTTGCATATTGTATTTCGAAGACATCCATTTCTAAACATAAACTGCCACCTACGATTGCATTATTTTTTCACATAGAGTGTCCTACCATAATACAGATATGAGACTTGATATCCACGAGATCGTAACCCAAGCCGTCACGGTCAGCCTCCCATAGCTTTCCCATCAAGGGTATCAATATGCACAGTCAGATTCATGGATCATATTGCTGAGTGAATGAAATTGTAAGAATTGTGAAGTGTGATGTGTTAAAAAAATATGGGTCAATGGTCTCGACTGTCTGTGCGTATTTTTACGCCTTATAGGTTTGAGGGCTGGTTTTGTTACGATACATAACGGGTTTGACATTGTTTGATTTGTTGTCACTATTAGCTATGTAAAGTAGCTTCTGACAAGCTTGCTGCATTTCGTTAAAAGGTGTTGGCTACTCTTGCCTGTCGATTGACAAAAATGCGGGTCATTTAATTAAATTCTGTCAGTTATCTTCTACCTTCTTTTTATCAATCTTATAGATTTTTCGTTTACAAGCTACGTGTACTGGATACCGAACCTACTAGATTCTGAATTAGAAAACACTCTAGGTACGTAGAGTAACACCTTTTTTTATTCGACCTGGGATTCATTTAACTAAAATTTATATCTGGTTTATTTCGGCCAGGGCCGAATGTCCGGCTAAGTCTGACTGTTAGCTAGAGCTGTCCACCTGGCTGAGGCTGTATGCCTGAGACAGGGCTTCGTGGTGTAGAGTTGGCTGGCTGACCTGCACCCCTACCGAGTGACTGGTATTCCGTTTTCGTTTTTATATCCTCGAATCTTCAAGTTAAAAATATAATTGGACCAGCCAACTGATACCATCAACCCAATTTTTATTATTTTTGTATTTTTAATTGTGACGTGTTTCGGTAAAGGATAGCCAATTGTATACCAGTATAAGATCACAGGATCTTGCGCTTTATTTACCCCGAATTTGGTCCAACGTTACAGTAGCTCGGTGAAATCGGCTAAAATTTCACGGGTATCATAGTTAATAGCTCTTTTATAAGGCTCTCTAAGATACTATACTTCGTGATTAATTAGAGAGAGACTCGTTCTTGCGTACTGAAATTATTCATGATAATTAGCACAAAAAATGGCAGTCACTAACTGGACATTTGGAATAAATTTCTACTAATTACTCTTCCTTTCTTTAGACTTGTACAGAAGACTGCACATTGTTCCAAATGGATTTTTTTTGTAGACAAAAAAACCATTCACCGGCCCCAATATCGCGCATTAGGAAGACTTTTTTTATCCACATGTCAATTCGTTCACCATTGATATATTTTTTGCCCACTAAGCAGGTAATTCTTGAGGTAACTTTTTTCAAATTTGCACCTTCACATAATGCACCTTTTTTATGGTTTTAACGCAATTCCACTAACGATGCGTTTGATTGTACACTTCCGGGCACCTTTGTGAAACCTGTTCAATATGTTTTTTTTTTTGGTTCCATATGTTATAAAGCAACAAGGATAATCGATGGAATAGATCTTTTTAAAATTAGTATCGATTCGATATTTCGATTATGTTTGCATGCGAAATGGCTGTAATAAGCTATTAAAATATGAAGCTTAATAACTTATTTTGCGAATATAAAAAAGAGCATTATTGATAATGTGATTTCTAATAAATGATTGCTTACTTAATTTAATTTTTATTCAGCTGCTCATCACGAATTTATTAAAAAAGCAGGTTTTGGCTCCACGAAATAAAAGCTGGATTCATTTGTTCAGGTCTCAGTATTAAACATTTATAACAGTGCTCCGGTACGCCGTTTCTGATGACCACAAATCACAATTTCAATAGTGCAAAGAACAAATTGGTTTCCAGCAAATAATTATATTTTATTGCTAACATTTCTAGCGATAACAGCGCGAACATAACTCTGCAGAACTAACTAACTAGTCTAGCGAGTAAACTGTACGTGTGAGGTATGTCTTTGTGTTTGTTTATTGTTAAATTTATAATAAACAAGCTGTTGAAATTGTAAGAACAGTTCTGTTGGAAATTGTACATTATTTATAGGAATGGTAGCAAAGAGAAGAGAGTACGACTTTCTTTTTAAATTAGTTTCATCACACTTCCTAAAAATATCAGTTGATAGAATGGCCAGCGGAGGCAAAATACATATGGGTTAGACCTTTGCCCAACAGTGGGACAACATAGATTGGACCAAATCTATTTTTAGGCAAACCATATAAAAAGACAAAGCTATCATCCTTCATAAAAAAACTAAATCAATTAATTTAATTATTAAATTATGCAAAATCTTTTTATGATATAGAAATTGACCAGGTTTTGCTTGTCATGTAGCTAATATGACTAGTAATACATCACTAATGAAGCATTCACTGCAATGACTGAGCGGTAATTTAATTTTATGCTAACTAAGATCTACTTGAAGCTTGTTTTCTTTGTACATATTTTATTAGTATTTTTTGTAATTGTTCCTGTAAAAGTGATATTAAATAATCTAATTGAACAAAAATAAAACAACTTATTCAAACAATCAACTAGAAAAAAAATTGGTTTTAAGACTTAATCAAACGGTTACATTTACTGCTCCATTATAAACTAGAAGACATATTAACATTTACTGATTGATGACGTGATAATTTCTAAATCCAACCGCGCCTAAGCTAAGCGGGATTTAATTTACAATACAACAAAACGTTCCAACATTTTGGCTATAAATAAGGTATAATGGAGCACTGTGTTTAGCTCCGAGCGACTTTTTAGTTGCCCAATATCCGTGTTTAACTATATTATGTTCCCACGCGTCTTAATCTGTTATTTTTACTGCTTTCTCATTAATAATAGAAACAAGTTATTTGCAATATATAGAAAAAATGGCCATAAAGCATTATTATTAGTGTTTTCGAACGATATTTTACTTCATCGGTTGCCATCTGTCTTTGAGCCCGCCTTTTTGTGAATTTCATTAAGAAATAGCAGTTACTATTGATCCAGTTTTTTATATTGGCTTTGAAGTTATCTTCGTAATTATTTAATTTGACAACTATTTCCTGTTCGTTTATATAAATTGCCACTATCGTACAACCTCTACGAAATATTTTTGGACCCTACTCAGATCAGTTTGCTCTACTATTTTGTCAGCATCAGTTATTTTACCATCATTAGAAGGCTTAGCATTTTACAAACTGAAAACTTTTGTTGCGTCAGACGTCTATAAACATAAAAACCACTAATAAATCATCTAAACTAACATAGGTGAACAATCCATGACTACCGCACAGAAATCTTTCCATTTTATAAGCCTCTATACGCCGACTCTAATAGCTCATAATATTAGTAAACCAATAAAAAAACACTGTAATCTTCGGTAATGAAATTCAAATCGTGATCTAATCGTTCTGAGAACCTCGAAAAATGAGACATAATGACTAAAATTTATATGATTCCAATGAATTTTTCATAAATGGGCGCTATAAAGAGTCAAGCTCTTTCATTCGCTTATTTACGATGTTTGATGGGTCTATCGCGAAATTGCTTTGTTTTTATTTTTTTATGGCACCTGAATTAAAGGGGATATGAAATAGTATCAATAAATGTCAGATTTAATTAATTCTGGTTTTATTTTTTTTCTAGCGTTTTTGCGTGTTTGAGCAGTGGGAATTGGATTAATAAAGTCTTCGCAAACAGTTATGATGTGTGATTGATTAACGACTTTTGGACATCTCCTTAGAGTTTTCTCACCGGTATAGTTATTGAACAACTACGGTAATATAAAAATATATTAAACTGAAAATTAATTAAGATAATGACAGTAATTTTCTAACTGTCATTTATTAAACTTTATTTTATTTAACTTTACTTTTAAGTAGCGCCAATATAATATTATTTGTTATTAGAATATTAACTCAATTAAATTTAAAATTTGTAAATATTCAATTATTTTTTTATTAATTACCAAAATAATTTACTGATTAATTAAATTACGAATAAATAATTTAAATACATATTGTGACCAGCCAGGAAAGAACCCTGATACCTGAGATACAGGACATGTCCTAGTTTGGGTGCCATAAGTTTCTAGCTTTTTGAATGCACTAATGTAGCCTAATCATTGTATTTCTTCTTGTCAATTTTCTCATTGTGTATTAGGCTTTGAATGAATAAATTATTATTATTATTATTTATTAACTCAGTAAGTACATGGGGACCAGAACGATTTTAAAGGATTTAGAGAAGTAGATATTTGATCATCAATAAAAATACTAAAATCTGATTCAACTTCGAAGTTCAGACAAAAGTCAATCCTTCAAAAAACAAAAGCGACCAACCATTCATTTTCTGTTTTCTTCATATTATTATAATATTATCGTTATAAAATCTCTTCTTTTTCTACTTTCTCGTTATTCTTATGAAAGATAATTATAACTTTATATTACCACATGATGCTTGCAAGGTTTTTAATTGTCCTTATTTGTGACTTTATGAACAATAGGTGATTATGGCATTGTAGAAAGCGGTGGGCACCACGGGGCGATCATTGTATTTGTTCGACGGAGCCAGATTATCGATGGATTCACTATCTTTTCAATTAAAGATACCGATACTGTATTATACGCAGGCTAACAAGGAACCATCTGTTTTCAATTAATTAAAGCACGAATAAAAGGAGATCACTGCAAGTCAATCGTTAAGTGTTTTTGTAATTGAATGTAAAGGCTGTGTAGACGATTATTAAACGGTTTTGTGCAACTGTCATTGGTTGAGCGACGGATTAATTGAGTCTCGAGCTTGTGGTGTTTCATTTGCATTTATGAACATAATATTATTAAAATCTCGTTAGAAATGTTTTGGCCAGCAGGTACCTGATGTTTACTACTTCCAAAGAGGTTTACAATTAGTCATGGATGGTTCCTAACTTATAGTGTTTTTGTTACTCGAGTACCTACCCTTGATTTTAATCTAGAGATCGTTTGGTAACATTGGTATATTTAAACATCCTCATATCAGACGAAAGACTTTTACTGCTGGACATAGGCCTCCCCCAAAGCATCACCACATTGACCAGTCCCGTGCGTCCCGCATCCAGTGGAACCCCAGCAACCTTAACTACGTCATCGGTCCACCAGATGAGAGGCCTTCCAACGCTACGTCTTCCAGTTTGCGGTTGCCACTCCAGAACTTTTCTGCCCCATCGGTCATCCGACATATCTTTTCGTATCTTTACGACTCTTTTAACAGCAATGGATTTTACATCTTGCATAAGTACTTTTAATGTGCACTGTACAGTCTATCCAATCAACTGGCAAATATATCTAGAATTCCGCAGTCTAATATCTAATCTGCGTACGTTATGCAAGCAACCGAGTAAACTGAATATGAAAACGCAGGTATAAACAGGTGAATGTATTGGATCGTAAATATAAAATGATAATGTCGACCAGTACAAGTAGATGGACATGCTCACTCTAGTGTATAACGTTAAACTTGTCTAGGAAACGACAGAATACGGTTAATTGGTAGAGGTAAAAGTTATTTTTAAATTTACCTTTTTGGTCTATTAAATAAATGATTGTGCGCAATGTTGCCGTAGATGATTAACAAAAGAAAAAAAATAGGTTGTTGGTTTCAAGTATTTGCAAGTTGAAACTTAACGGATGCGTTATGAAGGGTACTAGTTGAATATAAAATAGTGCTGATATTTTTGACAACTGACCACAAAAAGCTATCAATGTAGATTGTAATTTCAGTAACCTCTTGTAAGTAATTATAGATAACAAGAAACGTAGATGACCAAGGGCTAAGCAAGGATTCTGTTATTTGTATGCCAATTAATATTAGCCCAAAGGATAGCCCATTATAATCATAATTAATATTTAAAAATCAATTATTGCATTTTATTTCAATTTCCTTAACATGTGTATTGCAAATCGGGATGAAAATCGTAAATCAGGCAAATAATTTAACAAACAAAAATTATAAAAGCTTATTAATTAAAAAAGTTTTCCTTAACAATTAGTGATTGCAGTTTTTCCTTTGAAGAAAAATACCTATGTAAGTAGACTCCAGTCTACAATATTTAATCTTATCTAAAAAAAAAAAAAAAAAAAATTATTTATAGTAATAATGACAAAAAAAATTAAACTTGCAATGAATGTTTGATACAAAAATATTCAAGGAAAAAAAAGCCCGTAAAAACACCATCAAAAAAAACTAAAAATAAACAAACCATTGGAGTATTTCATCAAGGTAATCATTACGTAGGCCTATAAAATATATGATAACAACAGCCTCATGGGCTAGGACACCTATCAGCAAACATCTAATCACCGTGTCCAGACGACGCAACGATTGGTTATTCAAATGTTTGAATATCCTGCGGGGATAGAATTGCTTCATGCGTAAGCAAATCAATAATAAATGTTAAGAATTGAATATGAACTTTAGTGGAAAAAGGTGTTAATTTATTATGAGCTGTAGTAGTAAATATTCATGTTGTAATAGTATAGTTCAGATCATCATTTTTAAATCATATATTATTTCTATCAATTATGTGCACCTTTTTATAATGCATGAAATTGATTTAATTAATAAATTCATCAAGATTGATTAATAAATCGTAATAAATATAACTGTAAATCACCTGCATTATACTGATTTGTAACCTCAAATATCTCTCACTCTTATTTAGATTATCATCGGTTTCCCGGGAAGGCAGTTTCCGATCGAGCTTCCGTAACAAATAAACTTTGGACCATCGCCCTCGTGACTTATGAATCTATTAGAATAAATTAACATCCACGAATAAACTAACAAGATAAACGACTTAACAAGCATGTTAATTGCAATCTAAACGACAATTCTCACGTTTAATAATGGTATTATTCCAAATTCGATTCGATAAACATATCCGATTTTCTTTCTCCGATAGCGTTTTATCGAACTATGAATATACAGGCTTGTGATCTAAATGTTAATGGTTATGTTCGGCATAACGCCATCCTCATGAATACTAAGAAGTGGACACTTGCACCGCTCCTGGCTTCTTTTCGCATAACGCTTTCCATTCTGAAAGCCCGTACCATAAACTCAGTTTGATGTGTTATTGTATTATGCAAAACCGACTTGTTTATAGATAGCAGTTTATGGATTTTGATATAACATTACAATTTTAAATACTAGACTGGTAGTTTATTTTTTAATTGCATTTTATAGTCGCCTGCGGCTTGAAAACGTTGAATAACTTTGAAATCTTATGAATTCACTTTAAGTTTTATTGGTACGTAATATTTTGCGCTGTAAGTGCTTTCCGTAATTGGGATCAATATTGAACTAAATAATGTATGTCCGTACTAACGATATTATTGCTTTTAAAATGCGCTACTTCATTATTGCGATTGAAATTGAAGAACACACCTAACAATTAAGAATATTTATTTTTATATCAAGTTTAAATGTTTGGATAGGTATGTACCAATGTACATAGTGATTTCATATATATAGCAGCGAGCAAATTATTGCATCGTTTTTAGAATTTATTAGAAGAGGTGAAGAGCAAGATAAACATAAACCTAGATATATCGTACCTGCTCATCCCACTAGAGACCTACCGTATAGACATGTATATTCAAAAGGACAAACGTCTAGTAGTGAGGGGTAGTCTCATTGTAATATTGAAATTTCACCAAGACAACGTAAATCCTCGAGGGACATTTAAATAAATGTGAATGAAATGAATCTTGTACCTCGCATAAATCAGTCATAGCTTGACAATGGGGCAAGCTGAAGACTTAGTCACAAGATGCAGTGGTGACCGGCATCTGTCAGTACCTCACATACAACTATACACTTTATTTTTATAGCTATAAGCATTAAACTATCTTGGAGCAGGAAATATTTTTAATTTTGCAAAATTGTAATAGCTGGTCACTATTTTAATGAAATTGAAGGAGTCTTTCTAGAAACTGATATGGCTGGTTCAATAGGGGTGCAGTGCCGTCAGAATATTTATAATGTCTTAGAATTGACAGTTTCGTATCAAAGTAAAACGAAAAGGAGCAAAACTTTGTTCCAAGTTGACCAATGAGCTGGCAAAACTTACGTGTACCTTTAAAGGACCATTCATACAGAGTCGTTTCTAAACTCTCAAAGATTTTTTGAATATTAAATATTTACATTCTGCGTTAAAATAAGAGTGTGTGCGTTAGTAATTCAACGCAATAAATTGGAAAATCTAGAAAGCCGACTGCCGACTTCCTTCACCTTTTTGAATTGTCTTCCAAAAGGTGAAGGAAGTCGGCAATCACGATTTCAATAATGTATCAGAAACTTTTTCCATATAATATTTCGATATGTGGCTATTGCTCAATCTAATTTAGTATTTCCTAGATGAGACTATCCATATCAGCTTCCTTACTAAGCATACAGTTAATTAAAAGTTCCATAATCATTCTACAAGATTCGACTCTCTCTCCATTACCGAAAGAAACCGTATCGCCAAATGTGATAGGTACCGACCTCCTCATACGTTACACATCAAAATTGATTGACTTTAGCCACGCACGAGGTAACTTCTATTTGTATGGTGCTCTCTTGACCAGGGATGGTGAACATTTAGCAAGAGTTCCACCAGTAGGTGCTATGTGATTGAACATTCTGGAGAAATCATAACGGAACTTTTGAAATACATATTATTTATTTTTACGTATTACCGTTTACTGATAGAGACGAAGAATGCATTATGAAATTGTACATAATTATATATCGCTGCATAGAACCGTTCTGAACTGTAAATATATGGATTTGAAAATTAGGATCATATCTTATATTTATCAGGGGAATGTCTAGGTTGCAAAGCTTTCTTCCTGATTTTGAAAAAGCTCGCAGATGTAAAAAGGTTTGGCATCTCTGCTGTAGAACATACATACATACATTTCAAACAAATCACTTTTTCGTGGTCTATCAATTAGGCGTACGTCAATAATTATATGGCTGTGTTTATGGGCACTTTTAATTATAATATGAATATGAATTTCTAATGAGAACAGTTGAATGATGTTCGTATTAGTAAAACTTATTCTATGTGGATAATATATCATTTAAGCATGATTGACGGCTGATAAGGACTTTTTTTAGGTGGTTTATTAGTTTTAACGTCTTTATTTATTTCTTATTCAGGTTTAGTATTCATATTTTTAATTAATTATGTCAAAACTGTTTTTAAGACGGTACCCTGACCAAAAAATCGGCATGAGATATAAGCATTCCTATTGGTCTAGCGGCACTGGTGGCGCATGAATTACAGTAGTGAATACGCCCAGATTTCAGAATAAAATCTATATAAAATCGAATATTGGTCTTTTGATAAAAATAATTCTACAAAAATGTTCGTTATTAAATTGTCTATCCATTAGTGTTAGAACAAAAAATAATTAATGAACACTTTACGAGGAGATGCATAATATCAATAATTATTTCTCATTTTTATGTTTTTTTGGAAGGCGATTAGTGAAATATATACAGCATTTAAAAAAAAACTAAATCTACCATTTTAGAATCAGTATTATGTAGAAATTTAATATATTTTTATTAATTGATATTTCTTTTTAAATAACGAGTAGATAGCTCCTAAAAACAGCACAAAAAACGGCATGCGCGGCGTTTTGCTCGGGGTACCGCCTTAAGATAAATATGTAACCTGCTTTTTCTCTGTATAAAAGTTACACGAAATTTTCTCTAATATTTATTTAACTGCATGATTAGTTGTAATATTGTTAACAAATACAACTGAGTGTTCTCTTATATCTTTTTTTCTATCTCTGGTACGTGTGATAAGCTTACAACTGTTACTTCAACAATTGTGTTCAATAATAACAACAAAGCATGACCAGAATAACTGTCTTCAAATATTTTCTGTTATTTTTCAAATTACATAATTTTGGATGGAAACAGTTTTCACTTCTCCAAATATATAATACCACCAAAACTCATGTGTTCAAAATTCATATTCCCATCATCAGTCTCAACTTATTAGCTGACCTAACGCGGAAATTAAGGAAAGACAATTGCCTATTGCGAACTATGTTTTATCATACACCTTCATACACATAATACGAGGTAAAAACAACATTACCACACTAGAAGAGAGTGTTGGGCTCATTGTTCGAACACAAAAGCGAAAGTTCATTCATTCGCTATGAGATAATTAGGTGTTTCACCTTATTGCGTCACACGACGGTTTTTCACCGATTGTTTGGACACTGAACTTATGTGTATGGAAAAAATTGCCACGCGTGCCATTGTTGTGTGATCTGTCGGAAGTTTTTTTTTTCTAATCGTTCTGATGAATGTGTTGACGGTACGGCAAGGGAACTGTCATTATGACAGGTGTCAAACTTGTCGTTTTATGCGTAAAATTTTTCAAGGTTTTGTATTTTGAATTTGGAATTTACCCGGACAAAGGTTTCTCAAGTCGGCCTTTATCAAATTCTCGAATTAATTTGCTTCGATTATGCTTGTCCTTCCCTAGTAATCAGTAGTTTGCTCCACTACAACATCTATAAAAAATACAATATTTAAGGCTCTAGATTCATTCCAAATTTGAAGTACAGAAGTAAAATTCAAAACCACTCTTTTCGTTACAATAAGATTAGATCTCATCAAGCAGCAATGTCAGGATTCATTATAACAACTCATTACATTTTTACCTTTACCTCAACTGCCTTGGTCACAAGTCATAAGGTTATCCATGCAATGTCAACGTCCGCAGAGGTAATCGCTTCATTTTTGTCACTGCTTGAATACAGACGTTGTTCCCACGGTACGCTCGTCTTTTGTCTTATTTCATTGTTGCAATAACGAAGCGAATCAAATTCGTTTCCTTATGAGTGTGCTATGATTGAAGTTGATTTTTCTTTGTTTAGAATTTAAAGATGATTTAAATTAGTTATCAAATTCTTCACAAACTTTTGAACTATGCAGTTGGTTATTCTGATCGGGTATATCAAAGTGTTTTTCGAAAAGATTTTTATATCTGTGTGACTTCAATTGAAACCACAGGTTTAAAATTACTTTGTCATCGCCTTTTCTGACCTACAGAATTATTCACCACAGAAGTTACTACTACACACACTCTCTTAAAGAATGCACTGTGCAATAATCCGCCGGGCATATAGAACCTCCAATCCAAACGAATCAGCTTTCAGCTTTAATTATACCTTTAACCACTTCACAATTAAGAAGTCCATCGTACAAGCAATCATATATACTACCTAACTATACACTTATTAGAACTCGATTTGGAATAATTTAGAAGTTTCACGCTCCAATAACTTTAGTATAAACGCTGTTATAAATTGGTGTTGTCAAAATATATGAAACAGTCATAATTAGGCTCTTGTAACGAACAAAAGTGGTATGGTTAATAAAGGCGCGTGCGTTGAAAGACACAAAAAGCTACTAGTTTGTGTGGTGCAAGTTAGAAGCAAACGATATTTTGTTTTATTTTATGAAGTAGAAAAAGTTGTATATCGTTACTAGCATCTACAAGTGCAACCAAGTAGAAAGGAGGGAAGGAGGAAAGTCTATGGAAAAGACAAATGAAGGAGATAGATTTAAGGACAGTTATTCAAATTTGTTATTCAAAATATTTATTGTACAATATATTTTTAAATGTGTAAGTTGTCGTCCCCAAGATTAATTTTAGGTACATATTTTGTGTTCCAAATAATCAAAGTAGCTAACCAGTTTTTATAAATTTATTTGAAAATAAAGCATTCAATTAAGTTGCCTTTCTCTCGCTCTTTGTTTAAACCATATCCTCCTTCAGTGAGCTCAATGAACGCTAACGAAGTTTAATTAATTATAAATACAATGCTGTTATCAATACTAACATCTGCCATTACCACAGTTATATTAAAACTATTGGGAATACTTAATATTCTGCGTAGTGCATGCTTCCTTGTGTTTTCTCAGCAGTCCGCTTTCCTTAAAGAAATTGTTATTGTGCTTTAATTATGCCTTCTACTGCTTGTGTTGTACCTACTTTGCCTTCCAAATTTCGGTCTGCGATTTCATCAACATGAACTAGTAGTACTACTAGTTTGTTAGCTTTTTATATATCTACTGCATCTAATGACAGAAAGGAAGTAACTTTTACTATGTTCATTCAGATATTGACCAGACCAAACGCAGAGCTTTACTGCTTTTCTTAGGACATAGCGAGACGTTGGGTTATGGGTATATTTTTTTTTTAATAAAAATTCTATGTAATGTCGCTATGATAAAAAATATACCAAAAGTGTTATTCATCGTGTAGGTGCACGATGCTCCATTCTTATTCCGTTTGTGTCCCTTCAAGTTTTTCCGAATGGATATTTCTCTAGATATCAGAGATATTTTTCTACATCTTTGACAGATTTCCTGTCTGTTTTTATAGAACACAGCTCACATATTAACAGCTTGTAGACAACAAACACTGCAATTGGTTTTTTACAATACCCAGCACGGACCCGACGCCAAACCAGTTCAGAGTGAAAGTTATATTTGTGCATTCTAACACCTGAACCAAGTGCGAAAGCTTCCGGTCGAAGCCCCAAGGTATTTTTCTATATAATTACTGATATGAAATAATTTTCTATTAGGTAGATGCTTAATGCCGGAATCACCGAATGTAATGCGATAAATTATGCTGTTAATCGATCTAGTTTGGTTTGAGTTTCTATGAAGGGCGTGGTTGGGTAACTTCCCGGAATTGAAATTTTAGATATTTTACTTCACTTAAGGGATATTACTGGTATCTAAATTAGTGTGTGAGTTAGTATTATATTTGACATAGTCTTGCTTGAAATGAAGCACGCAATAAACGCTTCGGTCGATTTCGAATATAACAGATAGGAACTATCCATATATGCTAGAATCTTGAAGAAAACTTTTGGTGTTGAGGGCATGAGTTTTTTTCTTACTCACTAAAATAAATACTTCACGAATGAAAACGTAGGATATTTATTATAAAATAAAAACCTTGAAGGATAATTTCTCTCTTATCCACAACATTAAATACGTAGGAAGTCATTTTACAAATCCTGTGACTTGACGTTGAGGAAACTGATAATATACAAGGTATGCTCAGACCACACTACCAACCAACCAATGACGCACCCAACAAGATAATTCCGAATTCAAACCCCAGAACTGTTTATAACTGCGAATACTTCATCACGTACCAGCCCTACAATAGGGAAAGCGTACAATCATGCGGTCTGTATTATGATACAGTTTTTGTACTATTGTTTATAAAAACCATCATCTAGTAACCGACGGTGTTCGTGACTGTCCAGTATTGCTTCTAACTGGATAGCTGGTGGTTTTGTAACTATGTTCTTAGATGATATAGTTATTTCTGTATTTGTTTAAGGTTTAGGTTTTTTGGTAGGCTGTTCGATATATAATTATTTTAATGATGACAGGTGTTTTAAATTATTGAAAAAAAACAAAGCGTCTGCCGGATTAAATGATAAATGATAAATGATTTTATTTCTGTAAGTTGGTTTGTACAAACACTTTTACATGTCGATCATATTTTTTAAAACTAGATGAGGTCGGCGTTTCCTATCTGACTACTCTGAGAAGAAAGGCCGAAACAAACTCAGAGGTCACAGTCTCTTTTAAAGTCTTGACAAAAACTTGGTTATATCATGTGAATGTGATTAAAAAAAGCTTTGCGCAAAAGCTTCATCATTTCAGACGAAAGACGTCCACTGCTGGACATAGGCCTCCCCCAAGCGTCAACACACTGATCAGTCCTGTGCGTTTTGCATACACCAAACTTAGCCTTAACCAGGTCGTCGCTCCACCTAAAGGGAGGCCTTCCAACTAAGTGTAAAAGCTTGGAGTATGATAAATGAGCTTTGCGAGTAGACCACTTTCGGGACATACACCATCAATATACCATTATTGAATATACATGCATTTTTGATCATATATTGGTAAAACTACTACCATTTTTGACAACCAAACCGCAAGGGTGTCCGTGCCAGGTTAATTTTGTTAATTTGTAACTAAACGTTATTCTATAGGTTTTTCCTTGTAATAATTGTGCTTTCATATTTTAAGCATAAAATCTGGTTAATCCGATTTATATTGCTTAAACCTGGATAGTTATTGCCAACCCGTTTCATAATTTGGAAAAACACATACATACAGTAAAAAAAAGGTACAAGATTTTGTCATTATCGAGGAAATCCAGCTAGTTTCCAAACCATAATTATTTTCACAATTAAGGTTTGGAAAATAGATTGTTAGTAACATGATTACTTACAACTTAAATCCCATGGGATTTATTAGTAATTTATTAATTTATTATTATTATTTATTATTTTTTTTTAGTTTTAACGTCTTTATTTATTTCTAATTCAGGTTTAGTATTCATATTTTTAATTAATTATGTCGAAACTGTTTTGAGATAAATATTTTAACCTGCTTTTTCTCTGTATAAAAGTTACACGAAATTTTATCTAAATTTGATTAACTGCATGATTAGTTGTAGTATTGTTAACAAATACAACTGGATGTTCTCTTATATCTTTTTTAAAGAAAATATTCGGAAATGTGTAAACATTTCCTAATATTTTTCTATTATGATTCTTATTAATAAATCAACCAATTTTATAGTATATGTTAATAGAAGGAAGGACCTACATATGTAGGTAACTTAATTAACGAAACCAAAAAGAATCTTAGTCTGGCCGAACAGAACTCTAAGAGCACTCACATTCATCAAATAAATAAAATATATAAACAGAATTAGAATGAAATTATCTATCAAGGTAGGCTTACGGCAATTAAATAGTTGGTGAAACAGGCACTTTACATTTTTTCATCGATATTATTAACCTAAAAGCATCTGCACGTACTCAGCTATCTTTAAAATCTGTGACTTCAACATTTAAAAAGCTGTTTGAACACCCAGTAACAATATTTTTCCTCAGCAGAAAAACTACAACGGCAGTAACTTGGCGTGCGTTTGCGCCGTTCAGTAAAAACGTGCTGGGTTAAAGATCGACCTTTGAAAGAACTGTGAAAGCAATCGCCAGATTGGTGAGTTGCCGGGCAATGGGCAAGCAACTCAATTGCTTTAGTTGTCGTAGTGAATGAAGTAGCAATGGCCCCCTGTGACTAACTAGTTACATAGTTTGAAAAAGACTTTTCTTTTTTAGTTAAATACAGCCTTAAAAGATACATACTGGTCTTTTTGCAATACTTTAAAAAATATGAATATTAAATATTTATAATGGCATTGTTTTATTGCATCCAAACAAATTATACCTACATTATTGCTCGTAAGCGTTGGTCGCCATACTGATTATTTGCTTCGTAGTAAAAACATTACTACTGATACCAAATACCGCAAAAAAAACTGCAAAAGAGATGTTTGGAAGAAAAACCTCTTCTTAAGAAAAAAGTCAAACCGGCTTCCGAAACAAAACACCACAAAGCGAAAAATTACTTTCTTTGCCGGAATCGGTGTCTTTGTTACCTATTGTTTTTCGTTTTTCGACATCGACTTCGGAAAAGAAAGTTATTTTTCAATTTGTAATGTTTTATTTTGGAAGTTGGTTTGATTTTTTTATTTTTTTTATTTATCTGTTTTTAGTTTTGGTAAGTACCTACAATTACCATGAAATTTAACATTTATAGGCGAAGTACACTTCATGTCAATTCTAATAAGTCCAAACACGACTAGGATACAATGTTTTATTTCAAAGTTTCAGTGCGTACCTTCCGGTTTCATAATCAGATCAGTTTGATGGTACCATTTACATCAGTAGGTACCATTTATTTATAAGTATCATAGTCGGTTAACTATTCGAGATATCTTATACCTTATCTTGCACTAGGAAGTTCCAGTGGTCATCTGTGGCCGTCTTCATCAGTTCCACTTCACCAAACGATATTTTCTGAGTGCAAATGATTGCATTTTTGATGAAAATACCAAAATCGCTATATGTATGCCTATAATATTTGAGGAGTACAAAATAATAAATAATTGACGACAGTTCGTTATCGATTTAATAGGCAATATCAATTATTATTGTTCTATACACCATTTTTCTTAATTTATTCCTATGCTATGCAAAGATCAATAAAATAATCTGCTCTTACATTTCATGGATATATATTCTTTTAGGTAAATATAAGTAGGCACTAATTTCTTCCTTCTAATTTAAATAAAAGTATTTAAGAACTGGCCTTTATGGTCTTCTAAAGGATCTTAGTAAGTACTTTATAGAGGTGATTTCAATACAGATCCGACAGTTTAGATAACCGTAGGATCTGCTTTTAATATGCAAAGCTTTTATGGTAATTGAACTCAATCGCCTTCTGATGCAATTCCGAGTGTTAAAATTGTATTTGCATCCATTTTCGATAAACGTTTCACAAGGCAGGTAACTTAATAATAGGTAGCAGGTACAAGCAAATTAAACAAGTAAAGTACCTATAATAATAATTTGTTAAATAAAAATAAACTTAAACGCATTTGAAGATCACGTGTTGTGTTATTTATAGGTATTTACGTCAGCTTTTAAGTTACACAACAAAAAGGAAAACGGACAGCCAACCACAGTACAGAGATTCATACCTCACTGATTTTACTCAGCATAAAAAAATCCGTGAAATTACCATAACAATGGTTGTGAAACTTATATCTTATACCAATTATTTATATTCACAAGATGAGAAGACGTCATAATCTATTATAATATTTATATTTGTTTGTTTTGCTGCTTATTATATTTTCCCATAAGTTTTATATTTTAACATAATACGTCAGTAATAAATAATATTCAAGTGGCCGTGACGGATTTATTTTGTGAACATCAATTTGATTTGCATAAGATTCCACAAAATTAAGTTCCTTGTAGAAGCACCTACATCAATTTTATACTATGCGGCTGCTATGTGTATCAATGGAGATTTAAGATCTTAAATTAATTAATTTAAATCTGTGAATGGAGTATTCTAATCTTAAATTAATTTTAATACCCATAAAATACGTAAACGACTTATTTGAAAAATTGTGTAGATTTTCTGAGCACCTGTTATGGTGATATTAATTTAAAGTGTATCTGACTTAATTAGGTTCATTATTTAAATGCCTACAAATATTAGTCGGAGGAAATAGGTTTTTGATTTAATAACATACCTAAATTACTATTATAAACGTGAGAAATGGAACCGTTACTAGTTTTTTTTTTCTTCATATTGTAGATATATTCCTAGTATTTTTTTTTGCATATTTTCTTCGTTCTGCGTTACAATAAACATATCTAATTCATTCATTTTGTTGGTGTTATTTATGAATTGACGCGGATTCATTAAAATATCCTAAAACCTAAAGCTAAATCCTTATAATGCAATACTTATTTTCCATACTAAGACTATAATACCAAAATACTGACATTCTAAAAAACATAACTCAACTCAAAATAAAGATCTTAACATGATTGCAAAATTTATATTATAGACTAAAATGTTCAATGAAGTTAATTGTCATTGTAGGTAAGTGCACAGTATTAATTAGCAAAATGTTTCAATTTACAATCATTATACGGCTGACACTTGTTTCTGTCATTGCATGTAAGGTTAACCCCTTACATGCAATCAACCCTTTACATAACCACTGACCGTGTAATAAGTTTTAACAATTAACGAACGCTTGTTGACACTGGCACAATATTTAGTTCAGCACCCTTATAAGTAAAATTAACTTTAAGAGTGCAGAGAGCAGCTCAGAACCTGTAAGATAAATAATAAAATATTACTTACATCGTGATCCGGAACGTATGTATAGACATGCAGTTTGTCGATCCTTATTGTACCCTGGAATGGATACAGTAGTGATCCTCGAGGAAGTTCAGCCGAGGTCCATACGCTGACCGAAGCTTCACGCCCCCTCGCTCCACCAGGCCTCAAAGCCAGGCTCAAATCTTGCGGAATCAACACCAAAGTCTCCATCTTCAAAACACTTCAGTCTTTCTCCAAAGTTCCACCCACAGTCACCACATAAATGAGTTATATTTAAAAATGTGACCGGTCTCGTCCATCACACTTAATGAGGATAAATAAATTAGTATACGGAAAAAAAAAATGTCGGGACGTCGGTCCGATTATCGGTCGGTGATGTCGCCAACGAAATATCGGCGGTGCGTGATCGATCGCCCGGTGAAATGTCGTTATGTATTAATCACTGCGCATGAGTTTGTATAGTGTAGCACACACTCGAAAAAAAATTGTTCAATGTTCAAAAAAATGCGCGAACGAAACGAAGAATCTGTAGTATAAGTCCAGTAATTCGGTACAATATTACATTACGGCTCTGGGCGGGTAGTGTACGGCGCATGCGCGGTAGGATGCGCACGCGCTCTTCTCTGAACGTGCACTGAAGGAAGCGCTAACATTGACCTTAGCCGCGGCCGTGATCGCGTTTACAGTTCATTTTTTGTTCGATAAAAAGGAGAGGAGTAGAGCCCTACAACAAATAATCTAACCAAACTACACTATTTTCAGCCTTATTTTAAAGAGCAGAAGATACATGTGAATGTAAATGCAAGTTTGTAAGGTGTATAGTAAGGTGCTCCCCTCCAAAGGCGTCACCTGCTTGACCGTGCGCCGCCCGTCAGAGTCGCGTAGAGCGTGGAGCGGTGTGCGCGCACCTGATCCACCTGTATGTTATAGACAAACCTTTTTTTTTAAACCAATTACATTTTTTTCTTCAAAAAACGCCGCGTTAGATGCACCAGTCTTCCAATTTTAGTAGCATTTCTTTTTATTATGTGTAGATTTTTCAATAATAAAAATAACAGTTAAAAAAAACTAATCTCATAAATCATTATATTAATGCATACATTACCAATTAGTCTGACCATGTAGGTACAGTCAGTTGCTTTAGTTTATTTTGCAGTTTTGTATACATGAAAATATTTTATGATTGGCCATTTCATTACTGGCAACAGATGGGTAACCCTTTATTCGGTCAATTCATTGTAAATAGGTCACATAGATAGTTTGATAATTTTGTTGGTTTCTTTTGTTTTATTTCCAAATGATTTCAATGAAACAAGTTTTATAGCACTTCTTGTAAAAGATCGTCCATACGAAAACTATATATTGGCAATCAATGAGACTTATTATTCAGAATCTAAAACTTAGGTATTGCCATGACTCCCTATAACACAAAACAGCAAGCAAGTCAAAGAATCTTTCTTCTATCCCGTGTAGTACTTATAGTTATTTTTTTTTTGTAAGTATAATGTTGAGGCACTTATTGTAATTTTATATATTATGTTAGTACTATTTTAGTTTTATTACCTTTCCTTGTACTTATACACACTGTGTCTATGTTTATTATCTAATTCTCCTGTCGGCTAGAAGAAATTGAAATTTCTCTAGAAATAAGCAGCACTTTTGTGCTATTCTATTTTTATAAAATATGTACTTTCTATTTTTAGTGTTTTGTGTGTACATACATTAATTAATAATAAATAAAAGTAGTATAACACAAAAGTTGGTTGGTATACATAGAAAACGGTGATACAGTTTTTTGGGTATTGCTGGCAAAAAAATCCTTTACGGCTATCTTTTTGGGGGGATCTAATTACTGGCATTCAAAAACCCGGAATAAAACAGAATTATTCGTCGGCATCCATGTTTGTCTGCGTGACTTTTCTAAATGACATGTCAGTGTATTATAAAAAAAACCTCGTACTTACTGCTTTATGCCTTTCGCACGCTTACCTAAGGCATTGTTCAACATCGTCTTCAAGTTCAAATGTCTTCATTGTGTATCATAGTACGGAAAAAATGTACGCAAACATCAATGTTTTATCTTTATGGCAACTGAAAGTATAATAAATTGTATTAATTAAGCTTTGTTATGTAAGGCTGTTTTTGGAGAGTTTTAATAATTCATAGTTTGTCTTTAGTAAATGTGTTTAGTGCAATGAGTTCCAGAATTTAGTCTGGTCATATTTATAGTCATATTTAGTATATACTGTCGGATCTCTGTTCTCAGTTACCATTAGTAGTAGGGAATTATATTTGGCATTACTTCAGTAATTACTGAATTAGGTGCTACCATTGTTAATAAAAATGAGAGAGGTACCTTAAGGTGAGTATAGACCTAAGCATTTACTTGTAACAGAACTTAGAATATTTGCTGTTTTTAAATTTTCTCGAACCACACTTCGAACATGACTCTCAATGTTTTGTTACAACCTGATTTTAAAAACCAACGGGCGTTTTGGTGTTATACTTTATCGAGCAAAAGCACGAGTGTGGGTGACGTGGAGTGTAGTCAATAATGAACGCAAGGTACAAAGAAATGTTACAGGTAAATGCTCACTCGCCGTGAGCATTACTTCGAGCGCAGAGTCGAACTTTCGCAAGAACGTTAGATACATTACATGGAAATGCTTTAGGAAACAGACAACTTGTCTGTATTGTACCAGTAAGAACGTTACATTACATTGTAATGCTCGCGAAAATACTTCAGTGTATACTCACCTTTAGGAAGAGCTTTTTGGTTTTGCATGAAATTCTTTTTTAAATTTTTGTTTGTCAAATATTTTTTCTCGTGTGTATATCTCCTGTGTGAGTCGCAAATATTTTTTTTTTCCTTTTTTTTCTCTCTTGTTCATAGAGTTGTGTTTTGAAGCTGAAATATTTTTAAATGAAACTTATTGATAAACTAAACTTGAGTCATCGGCCAACACATCAGATTTAAAATCTGTCAGTTACATTTAATTACATCGTCGAGCCCGCTGCGGTATTTTCGGAAAATAATCAAATGAAATTGATCGATATTGCCCACAACCGTGGTGTTATGATATCGGATCCTCCTCATGGAAGACCGCAGGTTTAACACTGAAACTGTATCCTAACCAAGGAAATTTCAACCTTGGTTCGAAGCAACAGAGTTGCTTTTTGCGTTTGTCTAACTAGCACACATGATACGAAATGTCGACGACCTGAACACACCTGCCGGTAACCGCAATCCTACTTGAACTATATTAGGTATGTTATAGGAATTTAAAAACGTGTTACTTACCAGCATGCAACGTGACTCCCGGGCATTTGACATTTTTGAAATGAGGGTTGTTTTTAAAATAGGAAACGAGTAGATGTTTCGAATGGAGAAGATACTCAAGTCAAACTTGTGTAAAGGCCTTTCTTAGTAACATTGTACTTCGTACACAATCTACACAAACCGTTCAAAAAAGTCTAAATTATGTAGATGATATTTTTTTGTTCTCTTTTTTTTCGAGGGAGGGAGTATCCCATAAATGAAATTAACAGTTAAAGGTATCGTTCCAAATTAAATATGACTAAAAAATAAAGTTCAGTTCAGCGAAAAAATTGTAGATAGGTAATTAATTTATGATGTCGACTGTATCTATTTATAATTTCATGTAATGAGTGAATTTATTACCTTCGTACGGTAACTGTTATGTAATTGGCACCATTTTTTATGACAATATTATTACATGGGCAATAAATAAACAGGTAAACGACACGTTATGAATATTATTAATCATAGGTAAGTTATGTTTTTTTTTATTAACATAAAATAACCTAGAATAAAATCTCCAACACTAAAAATCAATACCATAAACCACACAAATAATAAAAAAATTGCATAAAAATCAATACTCACAAAAATCGTTTCAAAAAATTGAATATCCGAATAAGTTGCGCGTGCGCAGCGGGGCGGGGTTTGGGGCGTGGCGTCCGAAGGCCCGCCTCGCACCGTGCTTTACCGGTGCGCAAGACCTATTGTTAGCGCGACCGACGATTTTTATTTGTCAGTCGGACTTATGTTTGTTTTAGAAGCTTTTTGACGTTTTGATTGTGGGTACTTGGTACGCCTACTGTTTGTGATTGGGTTATAGAAATGTTTTGTTTCAACAAAGCTTTTGAAAAATGAAAGATCTATTAATGAGAATTTATAATGAGTTTATTATTGATACCTATCATGCACGATTATAAATCAAGATCC
Source organism: Orthosia gothica (assembly GCA_949775005.1). Classification (NCBI taxonomy): domain Eukaryota; kingdom Metazoa; phylum Arthropoda; class Insecta; order Lepidoptera; family Noctuidae; genus Orthosia; species Orthosia gothica. The sequence goes on along the minus strand of OX459054.1, from coordinate 14,054,434 downwards.
TGTTGAATTACGCTGTTAGAAGTAAATTTTGTTATAAAGCAACATTAAAGTTAAAGAGACAAATTATTATGTGACTTCTTCTTCGCCTTCATATTAATATTATTTTTATTGTTTTACTTACTACTTGGTATTTTTGGTATATTAAAATTTGTAGGTAGGTACTTATAATCATTCATAAGATGAATTTACTTATTCGTCATTTTGTTATAATACCTGTCAAACGTTATGTGACTTCTTCTTCGCCTTCATATTAATATTATTTTTTATTGTTTTACTTACTACTTGGTATTTTTGGTATAGGTATTAAAATTTGTAGGTAGGTACTTATAATCATTCATAAGAAGAATTTACTTATTCGTCATTTTGTTATAATACCTGTCAAACGTCTTTAGAAAACACACGACAGTTTATTCGACATTATTACACAGCGGTGGAGCCAATAGACCGTACAAAACGTTGTTTTTGTTCAACTGTTTCTTTGATAACCGTCAATAATGGAGCATTGTTATTGTATCGACTAATCTCTTAATGAAATAAGGATTAACTTAATTATAACAGTAACACTAAAAGTGTTCAGATTTAGACGTAATTAATTAAATGGCTTACCCCTTTAAAATTAACCGTCATAGTAAAGCACTTTTATCATATTTTATTATCTTAAATTTTATACTTTTATTTATTTTATATTATCTATTTTACGTATTTTTAGTATCCATTAGTTCAGCACATATATACCTAATAACATTATATTCAATATCTATTTTATTTACCCACATCCGTGTGTCACTAGCGGTGTGCCAATTGAAAATCAGCGCTGGGTGTCTGACGCCCAGCAAATGCTGAGTTGGTAACCCTTTCAGTGCAGGCACGCCCAGTGCAGCTCTTTTTTAACCTTGTTTGTACTTTTTTTACTGTTATTCCCTGTTAATTTGTAATTGTTGCCTTTGTGTTGTCCCTGTGTCGGATAAATGTTTCCTGTTCTTTTGTTTTGTATTGTTTGTCCCCGGTTTTTAAAACCATGGACCTTATTTATAAAAATATCGACGCTATTTAGTTGCTTATAGTTTGCTATTATATGCTAAAAGTTTTACTTTCTATAGGTAGATAATTTGAATTTAGAACCTGATAATCAGTTGCTGAACAGTCCCGGGATTTTTATAAATAAGAGCGCATGTGTTTACAATTAACTTTTATGGTAAATATTAACTTGTGCTGTGGTGGAGATTGTTAAGTCAGATAACCTGACCGATCGTGACTTTCGCAGTACTTACCTAAGCTTCTCCATATTTCAGAGTAACGACTCCATGCTCACTTATCGAACTTCAAACTAAAGCGTTCACGTCCAAATTCCCGTTGCGTGTGTTCCGAAGCCGATGATCCCACACAGGACAGACACTAAGCGGGCTCAACCCGTCACGCGTCCATGTGGCTTAATTGTCATTAAATTCAACTCAATTTGTGTTCCAAACGCAGATAAGTTGGTGTAACACGTCGCCTTCGATGCGGTATTGTACGATGTTATTATAGACTTTTTATTCTCTTTATTCGGCTTAAAGGAATTTATTTTATAATATCGGAGAGGCGGGTCGGTAAAATTGACGGGTTTTGTTTGATCGAGCCACCCGCTTTGGAGGGTTAAGTGAGTGAAAGATTTAATTTGAATATTTTGTTATTTATTTTATTAATCGGGATTCAGCGAAATTCCATGGTAAAATTTTACGTGACCAAAAGTTTGTAGTAGACACCTATACTCTTTGCGCTGTAGCATGGTGCGGGTGACAGTTTCAATAACATTAAAAATACGTATACATACAGCGCAAACAGTGTAGTCTACTTCTAGTCTATTTTTCTAAAAGTGGTAATGTTCTCTTTTACTTTAGTATTTGATATTTAAAAGAAAATACCTACATATTATTTACATAAATATAAAGGGGGTTCTGTCTCTAGGAAAGTGAGTGTTGGTTTTCCAATGCTAACAAACAAACCTTTGAGTAGCGTTTTCACAAACTAGTGGGCTGTTGCATAATAAACAATTAAAAAAAGAATTTTCTTATGTAAACTTATTGGAAACGTAAACTACAGTTATAAAACATATTAGGCATTTAATTTTAATAAATACATCAATATTTTAAGGGACTGACACTAAAAAAACATCAAAGCATAAAGTCCAAACAGGGCACGCCGAAATCGGATTGTCTCTAATCTGTATCAAAGGTCCGGTGACAAGCCGACATGTCCCGAATACCCCCGAGTCGCTCCGAATTTTTATTTTAATACATCAAAAGATAAATATCTTAATTTTTTGACGTATTCACTGAGCTGTCTGTGGTTCACAATTGACGTTCTGTCGGTAATAGAACCTAGTTATAATTTGATTTTGAGTAATGCGCAAGCTCAGGTGTCGTGTTTCATTGGTAGGTAATGCTCACGTCTTGTTCTCGTGTCGTGGGATTAATTTGTACCTAGTTGATTTAGTGAGTCATGTTTGGATTGGCTAATGTTACCCGTTTCTACTTGACTAGGTGCAATAGGAGTCGTTTGTAGATTTTGTAAACAGGAACTCTGTAGTATGACTGTATGAGATGCTGCAGTCGCATAGCATAGAAAACAACTTGAATTTTACATTATCAATAAGAAGGTTTAGAGAGACAGACAGAATAAAATATACTTTAAAGTACAAAAATGAATTGTAACAACTCTTACAGTCCAAAGTCTGAGAATCCTAGAACCACAGACATAAATCTTACTAGATAACGCAAGTCCCTCCATCTGTATCAAAACCAAGTGTGGCACTTTTTCACACACAAATTTACTTACCAATGAAAGAAAACATTTCCAATGCCTCTGCCAACTTTTTCTATAGTCTTTACAGCGCAATATGGTATAAAAAAGCATTTTTCTAGATTTCGTTGGATTTCCGTTGCCAATAATGCTAAATTAAAAGCTCAAATTACGTTCATTTATCATAACTTTACTCCGTTCTTTGGCACGCGAAGTACATACAATCGCGTTATCTAGTTAGATTTATGTCTGTGCCTAGAACACGTTCAAACCTAATTCACTATTGCAACTCAATTTTTCAACAGTAATTCTATTGTAATTTAGTATTTCACGCAGTTGTAAAGTGGAGACAGAAGAGGCTTTTGAGAATATGTTTTTAAAGAATACCATTGTTATTTAATTCTGATTTTGAAAAATCAAGGAAAATATTCCATAAACCTCTTAACGATAAAGGACCTCACTTGAAAGGACTTGTAAATTTCAGAACAAACGCAACTCTTTCTACCACCATAATTAAAATATTTTCTGCCCAAGATAGGTCTACTCTAGCGTTCAGCCATACAACAACAAAAGAAAGGCCCAACAAAGCGATCGGACAGCTTCAGTTATTATGCATACCTAATACATTTGCATGAAACAATCGACTACCACTTAATTTTAAATTTTGATAATTCATAGCTGTACTATAATACTTTTAACGAAAAAGGACATAAGGGAATCGCTTGAAAATTCCAGATGCCTACTATCACCTTACGTAAAAAAAAATCTACTCAAAGACCTGTCTACTCTAGCGTTTAACCACACAAAAACGATCGACTGCCACTTATTTTGGAGTTTTGATCACTCTTATCTGTTTTCCATTCATACCAATAACCCTTTTAATGATACAGGACATTGGGGACTTGCTTAAAATTTCCAGAAAAATGTAATGCTTTCTCCCACCTTAGGTACGTAAATATAATATACCCAAAACGAGTCTACTCTAGCGTTTAGCCGCACTACAACAAAAGAAAGGCACAACACAAAACGACGGGACATCTCCTGCCATTACGCATACCTACATTTGCATGCAACGATGCAACTGCCACTTAATTTGGAGTTTTCTTCCGGGCCCGAGGCAAGTCTCGACGCATTCCTTCACGCTATCTTACGTTTAGCGGTTGAAAGGCGAATTTTGGGAGGATGGTTGATAGATTTTTGTTGGTGGAAGGGTTTTATCGGAGAATTGTCTTAATTAATATACACCTACTTCTTGGTGATGCAGAAAGGGACACTTAAATTTTGGTTGATTTCCAAATCTTTCAAATTCTCTAGTTCTTATGTATGGAACCAGTGTGCATTTAGAAGAGGGTGCGTCTCACATCATATAAATTTATTTGGTATAGTTTTCATTTCAATAACGTTCACAAGATATAATAAACGTGAGTTATACCAACTGTCGATATAATTTCTTTAGAATAGATATAACATTTATATACTCTAAAACTTATTTCGTATAACGTTATTGAATATAACGTTTATTTAATCGAAAATCATTCGGCCCTTCGTTTTAAATATATAATATTGATACCATCTTTATGGTTAACACCCCGATTCAAAGGAATCCGAATCGGATGGGTTTTGTGGAGTGCCAGGTCTACTCTATGTTGGTGAATCATTTGGGTTTGGTTTGTTTAAAACTGTGACCTTTAACGCGCGAAGGCGAACAAGTGAAGCGAGCGTGCTGCGGGAGCGGCGTGACAGAAACGAATCGCTACAAAACCGACTCCACGTAGTCTGTCTGCCCTACCCCTAAAGTAAAATCGCGTAGGCTTGGAGGGACGAAGCGGCCCGCGAGCTGAGGAGGGAAAAACCGGCCAGCAAGCCGAAGCCGCGGTGGTGAGCGTGAAACACATCTGCGACGATAACCTCGCTTGGGACCGCCGGAGCCGTGACAGAAACCATGCCTGCTGCATGTTGCATGCTTGCTGCATACTTGCATGCTTGCTGCATACTTGCATGGTGTATGCTTGCTTGCATGCATGGTGTATGCTTGTTTGCATGTTTTTACAGGGAAATTGCGTTTTATCATATTAGACTAAATATGTTTTATATCTTTTGACTGGTATATCAAACGATTTAATATTCAATGTATGTTATGCTTATAAAAATTAGTTACTTTAAAGTTATATCAATCGTTTATTAGATTAACTGATTATTATATCAAATAAAATAATAAATTCAGTTGTTATATCTTGTAAATAATAGAGATTTTGTAATTATATCATATATTACTTACCCTTTAGAAGGTTTTTAACCCCCGCCGGAAAAAGAGGGAGGTGTTATAAGTTGCACGTGTGTTGCTGTGTATATGTGTATCTGTGTGTCTGTCTGTGGCATCATAGCGCCTAAACGGGTGAACCGATTTCAATTTAGTTTTTTTTCGTTTGACAGGTAATTTTGTTGAGAGTGTTCTTAGCTATGTTTGAATAAAATCGGTTCAGCCGATAAAAGTTATGGGCGTTTTACTGTTTGAATCGGGGTGTTTTCGCAAGATAAATGTGTCGGGGTGTTTTTCAATTTTGAAATTTTACTTGTAAACGCCTATGCATTATCAAAATATCATACGGCCAACAATTGGAGTGTTAAACAACAAAGAAACAGCAACTTTGTTCGATACTCCAGCTGCTATAAGCTATAATGTAGGTAGTTGGGTTTCACCCAAAATAATCCGTTTGATCCCGAACAGTATATATGTCGCAGGGACATGATGAAAACAGGGAATTGATCAAATCTCTAAGCGATTTGATCAAATCACGGAGGATGTTAAAATAATAACACGTTTTTATCATTTCCCTAAACAAATCTGGTGATTTGACAAATCCCAATAAAGAAATCTAGTGATTTGAACAAATCTCAAAATTGGTTCAGTGAAATGACAAAAATAACTTTTCTGTAGTAATTTAATGGTTTATTTTGTACTTTGCTTTCCGAGGTAATCGGCTGCGTTATGTTATATGGTCAAAGAATCAGTCCAAGAGCGAGCGAAGCGAGCTCGGGAACTTAGGGCACCCCGACACGGACAGGTTAGGTTCGAACGAGATGACGGGAGCTGAAGTGAGCGAGCAAAGCGAGCGAACGCAGCTCCCGTCATCTCGTTCGTGTTAGGTTACTTTTGACCCTGCAGACAGAAATAGGAGCCCCGCGCAGCGGGGCTACGTCGACTTTGTTACATGTTTTATTATCTTTTCACTGAATCAATTTAGGGGTTTGTTCAAATCACTAGATTTTTTTTGTGAGATTTGTCAAATCACCAGATTTGCTTAGGGAAATGATAAAAACGTGTTGTAATTTTAACATCCTCCGTGATTTGATGAAATCGCTTAGAGATTTGATCAATTCCCTGTTTTCATCATATCACGACGACATATACATTTTTACCAAACAATTAAACGCGGAAATTTTAGATGTCAAGCCTCAGTTTCTATACTGTAGGATTTCTTAGGGTAGGTTGTTTCGCTACTAAGACTTAAAACCAGTCGACACCAATTAGCACACTTACATGCAAACAAGGCAATTCGTACTGCCATATGGCCAATACATTTCGCGCGAAGGGAAATACCCCACATGCTGTCTCGTTGCAACATTTACTATAAAGGCACTTAACTGAATGGCAAGCTGTTGCATATTCTTTGTCATGTGCAGTTTTTGGCAAGGTTTTGCTATGAATATTTAATCATCTAAAAGGTGCGAGTTATGCCATCCACTAGTTTTCCAGGAATGGAGAAGTCTCTTATGTTATATAGATGGTCACACATCCAGGGATCGACTTCGGCAAGCATTGCCTATGCTTGAAGATCGATCATTCAACCCGTTCAGCGGCTGTTAAATGTCGTGGTGGCCCAGTGACTTAAGACCTCGCTTCTCGTGCTTGAGGTCGTGGGTTCAAATCCGGGCAAGAACCAATGTGACTTTTTCAAATTCATATGTACTTTCTAATTTTTTCTTGGAAATCACTGGCAACGGTGAAGGAAAACATCGTGAGGAAACCTGGACTTATATAGTTAATGTAAGTCTGAAATAGTCAAGTCAGAGGCCTGTGGGCTTCCCAGAGGCGGCTTAATTAACTCTGACACCAGAGGTGGCCACATCCTCACAAAAGAAGAAGAAGCTGCTGTTATATGAACAGTAGCCACGAGCTCCTATCAGTTCCTGAAATCCATCAGTACAGAATCATCATCATCATCATCATCATTTCAGCCGAAAGACGTCCACTGCTCGACATAGGCCTCCCCCAGGCGTCGCCACATTGACCGATCCCGTGCGTCTCGCATCCAGCGCCTTCCCGCAACCTTAACCTTTCAGAACTTTTCGGCCCCATCGGCCATCCGTTCTGCGAGCAATGTGCCCTGCCCACTGCCACTTAAGTACAGAATAGCTAGATAGATCAAGGAACAGTTCTAATTTAAAATTAAACTATTCTTCTTATCATCTAATAGTAATTGACAGGACTAACTAAACTGAGTTCTACTAACTACTTAATTGCCGGAAGGGAAACAGACATTATGAACGTCATTGTACCAGCATTATTCTAAATGGACATCTCACAAAAAACCCATAGCGGCCGGGTTCTTATGAACGACCGTGGATTAAACATTTAAATTTGTTCCCGAGGCGATGCAGGAGTCTAATTGTTCGGCCGGCGCAAATTATAAATTCATTAATGGGAAGCTTGTACCGCCGGCCATGGAGATTTTTCATCTCCGTAGCGTGTAGTTACGTATGTACATTTAAAAAAGTGTGGGTGTGGAAGCTCGTGGTTATATAATAACTGCTGCAAAGTTTAATTTTTAAGGTTAAGCAACACTTGCTGAGGTCGGTTTTCGGATGGGTCACCATACATTAACTTCTGAGGCTCCTAGGTAAGGGTGTTGAGCAGTTGGTCCTGGCTGTCATTTCTAGATCTTTGGCAGATAAGATAAGATAAGATAAGATAGATTTATCCGCCCAAATATGTGTAAACATACAACAAATCATTACACTTGCATGCAGGGTGAGAAAAATCAACAAAAGCGAACTAAAAAGTCGTAAACAAGGAAAAAATCATGCTGTGTAGTCGGAGGATACATATTCGCCGGCTGGCTGACCAAAATCTGGTGTATCCTCCGCCTGCACAGCATGATTTTTTCCTTGTTTACGACTTTTTAGTTCGCTTTTGAAGCAGTCGGGTTTTTTGATTTTTTGTTTTTTTTTTTTATTTATAACTTTTTTGTTTTTTTTTTGTTTTCGAATTAGGTACATTTAAACATATAAGTGTTATATGTTTTTGAAATCGCCTTTTAAAACTCTTTATTGATACCCCACACGATGGGTTCGGAAGAAAAAAAAAAATTGGGCCCCCACAATATTTTTCTATTGTCCAATTTTAATGTAGCCTATGTATGACACTTGCAGGGTTAAGACGAATCGTTTGACGTATGAATCATCAAAATCGGCCAGCGCGTTTGGTCTCTGGAACGCGATATAGAAACAAACATACATACATAGACTGATGAACACATTATCCTCCTTCGGCAGTCGGGTAAAAAGGTTCAGCCATGTTTGCCATACTATGCAAATATTATGAAAACAAAAATACTCCTATGAAATATATTTTTTTATTTCATTGGAGTAATTATTTACTCCACTCGCAGTTTTTACGGGTAGCCGCTAGAAAAACTGACACGTTTTGGTAAGGGATGTCGTGATACCCAATAACAGGGTCGTGGAGGTCAAATAGGCAGTCGTTTATTTTATTTAAAAAAAATTTAATATTGTTTCGCGATTGATCTCATCTGATGGTAAGCGATGACGAAGTCGACGGTGAAGAAAACTTGCCTAAAAGAAACCTATTCATTCTTTGCTTAAAGACCCCTAGCTTGTAGCTATCGCAAAAAACAATTCCGGCAGGGAATTCCACTCCTTAGCAGTACGCATAATAAACATATTCGCATAATATTTAGTGCTAGTATAATACTGGTTCTCATCTGCATCTGATTATTCTGAACCATTTTTTTTCTCTCTATGCTCGCGCTTGACCACTATCTCACCTGATGGTAAGCAACAATGTGGTCGACGGTGAATTACGCTTGCCTAGAAAAAAACAATATACTCTTGTCTTGAAGACCCCTAGATTGTAGCTGTTGGGAAACACTGACTCTGGCAAGGAACTCCACTCCTTAGCTGCTGTACGCATAATAAATGTGTTTCCAAAATGTTTTGTGCTTATGGGTGAGATGTCCACCATGATCTATACTTCTATATCTATACTTCTATATCTATATCTGTACTTATACTTAATAATATTATAAAGAGGAAAAATTTGTATTTTTATATTTTTGTATGTAACGAATAAACTTAAAAACTGCTAGACCGATTTCAAAAATTCTTTCACCGTTAGGAAGCTACACTATCCCCGGGTGACATAAGCTACTTTTTATCTCTGTATTCCCAAGGGAACGGGCACCACGTGGGTGAAACCGCGAGGCGTCCGCTAGTACCCAATATATTTAAGACAAGGCTATGCAGATTGATTTATAAAAGTGTGGGTGTATACGAGTGTATACTTTTCGTCAATGAATGTGTGTGGTGTATGTGGGCGATTGTCAAAGTGGTTTAATAATAGACTGTCAAAATAGTCTTAGGTGTAATAAATTTCAGGAGTTGGTTTAGATTTTGATTTGTTTTTTAATTGAATTTGAAGCTTGTAATAATAGAGTCGACAACAGTTAATGATTGTTATCATGATTTATCAACACCTACGGAACTGTTGTTTTGTTCCGCTATACTGCTATAACATGTACACTATAACTGTCAAGGTACTGTACATTGTACAGTACCTGGGTGGCTGAGTTCTGCTTAGGCGAAAATAGGGAAAACATTTTTTTTCGAGAAAACTAATTTTTCCACATATGAAATCTAGCTAGATCGATTTTTTGCCTCCGAAAACCAACATATTGCCATTATCGAAATCGTTAGAACTTCGACACACGAAATTGATGACTGTAGGCAAAGTCTTTGCAAATCACATGATGATGTCTCTGTTGTTGCTGTGAAGATGCCTTGTCCCCGACCAAGTCAATCCATCACCTCAACTTGATCTATAAATGATCTTAGTAGATACAAAAAAGCACACAATTCTTCATTCAACAAAAAATCAAAATGCTTTCTCAAAAGACTTCAACGACTTCAAACTTTCACAGTTTTTACCCATAATGTATTTATTACACTAAGCCTAGTCTCTTAACTATGTATTATTATTATATTTAAGTTTATGGATAGTATTTATTATAACAATATATTTTTGAATATATATATATATGTTTTAATGTAATAGCAGTACACCACAGACTACCCCCTTTTCATTGTAAGTTCTTTCAGTCCATCCAAAGGTTGTCTGGTAGATATCGCTGTCAGCGATAAGACCGCCTGTGTACCCGTATAATTAAGTTTTTTCTTATAAAATAGATGTGTAACTTTTATGGTGTACAATAAAGTATATTCTATTCTATTCTATTTCTATATTCAAAATATATTGTATATCTCTGTGTTCAATTTGAACAACAAATCTATAAGTGTCAAGTACAGGTGTTTAAACATAAACGAGTACGTACTTCTTAACAAACTTCTCAACCATAACCCAATACACAGATTTCACGCCTCCTTATCCTAATTCATCACCACATACAGAAAGCAATTGTTTGTTGTTCAAAAGTTCAGTAACCTTACGGTAGCTAGAACATTTCTAACAAGATATTAATTGTCCAACTGCCGCCTACGGCAGTCTTGTTAAAGTAATTGTCGGTCTACTTGTAACCATTTTTCAAACCATAGAGTACAAGGAAGGCTCATTAAAACCGTATAGAACGTGGTGATTAGATTTGTAAGAATATTCAAATGGTGTGCTGGCACGCGTTTCTTGTATTCTTTAATGAATGGGTGTTGTAAGTTATAAATGGTGGATTAGTCAGAGATCAGAGATGATGGTTAAGGCGGCTTGCTCTATGTGGACTGCCCAAAAAAGGCTGTGTACGATTATGATGATGTTGACTAGAAAATAGTTTTTTTTTTTTAATAATAAGCTTGCGCTTAACCACTATCTCACCCGATGGTATGTGATGACGTGGTCGACGATGAAGCACGCTTGCCTAGAAGCACCTATTCACTTAAAAATCTCCCAGGTTTTCTATCAGGAAATCCAGACTCCGGCAGGGAATTCCACTTTTTTGCTGTGCACATAATAAAAGTATTCCCAAGACGTTTGGTGGGATGGTTGGGATACCGATGATGCATCGCCGTGCGTCTTGTAGTTTGATGGTGGAACGGGCTAGGAGGAATCAGTTCATGCAATTCCAACGCACACTCCCCGAAATGTAACGTATAAAAAACCGACAGGCTGGCAACTTGGCCTCGATGTTCAAGGCTCTGGAGGCTAGACTCGGCCAGTATCTCATTGCCGATAGTAATAAGGTGCTGTTAAAGATTGTTTAATGTTGATAGTACTTATTCTGAAAAGATTTATCAACCGTGTTATGTTATTGTAACATCACGCCTGTGTACGCCGAAGACTTTGGCAGGGATGCACTTAAAGTAGGTATACCAACATTTGGCCAGTTATGTTTAATAGGGGACGAGCTTATTGCAGGCATAAATCCAAACTTCGGAGCTGCTACTGAGAAATTCCACGTGGAAAAAAACTAGTAACACTTTGTCCGGGTATTAAGTGGTGGCCCACTGGCTAAGACCTCGGCTCTCATGCCTGAGATCGTGTGTTCAAATCCAAGCAAGTACCAGTGTGACTATTTCAAATTCATGTACTTTCTATTAGTCTAAGATCCCGTTATAAACGACCTTCACCGAGATGCTTATTTAATGAAACGTATTTTATATTTAATTTAATATGCCAATAAATATAATCCATATGGGTTGCCTAGCAAATTTCAGTCCAGAGTAAGTTTAATTAATAATTAAAAAATATATTTTTTTTAAACATTTCACCGGTATGATTATTAGATAAATTCTATACCAATCGAAAGTATGAAGCCCATAGAATATGCAAACGTTAGGTTGCCTATTCTTTTCCGGTCACAACTATCGGGTTGCCAGGTATAAACAGGTAAATCTGTACTAGCATTTTGCAACGGTCTGTTTATTGAATGAAATTTAAATGAAATTAAAGATTATTTTATTCTGAACACGGTGGTATAGGGTTGCCTGCGAAAAATCAGTCCAGAATTGCGGTTGTCGAATTTTAAAAAGTAAAATATTGCTCCGAGTGAATGAGTGCGACTACGACGATGAAGAGCACACAGCATAGCAGCTGTTTAAAGTCCGCCCACTTAAAGAAAGAGAGTGCGCATGCTATTTGGGCTTGGAAAAGAAAAGGATAGCGATAGACTCGTATATACTATGCATCATTTTGGAGTAGTTTATTATTGAAAAAGAGTTTTTTTTTTTTTTTTATAAAAATAAATCTATAAATGTAAACAGAGAAATTGAAATAAATTGAAACTATTGGAAAAAATTCAAAACCCATAAAAGTGAATTTTTTTAATCAGGGTAGTCTTGCAAATTTTATTTTTATTGTAAGAAGACAAAATAAAAAACAGCAATTAAAAAATTACTTCTATTTATTGTAAAAAATTAGAAATACAAAAAAATAAAATAAACATTTTCCGAGTCATCGGACATAAAACTACGATCTTCAACTTCTGAATCTTCTTCGTCATCACTCTCTATTTCACTTTTTTCATCTATCATGTCATCATGTCTTCTATCTTTAAAGGTGTATGATCGCCAATGAATCCTACTGGTTTTAAATATTCATCTAAGAACCATCCGCAGTTCTCAGGCTCAAGTTTCACGCATATTGGATCCGTTGCATTAAGCCACATGGAATTTACGAAAATAGTTCGTAAAATTTTCTGAGTTAATGTTAATGTTAGCATGGTGGTATGGAGTTGGAGTCGAAGCCTCTTGATAAGAATAGTTGATTGAAAACATGCTCATTAATTGTTACAAAAAAAAAGGAAATCAGATCATTTTCTTGTTTAATTTATAAATTACCGTTTTTAAGTAAATTACAAAAAAAATATGTGTGTCGAAAATTAACAAAACCATAGGTGAATTTTACTAACAATTATTTAAACATGAAAAAAATATAGAAGATGTATTAGCTTAGATAATTTTAAAGATTCAATTATTATGTACTTACTGTAAATTCAGCACTAAAATTAAGAAATTCTTCGTTATATTTTTTATTCAAAACGGTCACTTTTTTGTAGCACGTGGTATGATAACCTACAAATTGAAGAGACGCACTGGGTAGCTCAACAAAATTGTATTTAAAGTGTTTTTTTTACGAAAAGCTAACTTTAATACACAGTTTTTAAAAGTTTCATCATTAAAATCAATTATTTCATCATCCGATCCACACAAAAAACACTTTTTTGCAATTTTTTCCAACAATAAATAGTAGCACGTTTTTTCAATTGTATTTATAGCGACACTCTACTCCAAAATGATGCATAGTATATACGAGTCTATCGCTATCCTTTTATTTTCCAAGCCCAAATAGCATGCGCACTCTCTTTCTTTAAATGGGTGGACTTTAAACAGCTGCTATGCTGTGTCCTCTTCTATCGCATGGGATGGTCGGTTGGGACCTCTCAGTCGCACACATTCACTCGGAGCAATATTTTACTTTTTAAAATTCGACAACCGCAATTCTGGACTGATTTTTCGCAGGCAACCCTTTACCACCGTGTTCAGAATAAAATAATCTTTAATTTCATTTAAATTTCATTCAATAAACAGACCGTTGCAAAATGCTAGTACAGATTTACCTGTTTATACCTGGCAACCCTATAGTTGTGACCGGAAAAGAATAGGCAACCTAACGTTTGCATATTCTATGGGCTTCATACTTTCGATTGGTATAGAATTTATCTCATAATCATACCGGTGAAATGTTAAAAAAAATATTTTCTTTTAATTATTAATTAAACATACTCTGGACTGAAATTTGCTAGGCAACCCATATGGATTATATTTATTGACATATTAAATTAAATATAAAATACGTTTCATTAAATAAGCATCTCGGTGAAGGTCGTTTTATAACGGGATCTTATACTATATGTTTATATTGGACATCACAGGCAACGGTGAAGGAAAAATCGTGAGGGAACCTAGACTTATATAGTTAATTTTATTAATGTAGTTAATGGAAATCTGAAATAGCCAAGTGGGATTCCCAGAAGCGGCTTAATTGATTCTGATACCAGAGGTGGCCACATCCAAACATGAAAAAGAAGACTGCCCGACTCATGAATCGCTCCAGGACCTCAAGTTTGGTTGGAGATATATTTGAAAAAGAGAGTAACTGGAGCTCTGGCACAAGCAACTGAAGGAACACTCACTCGCATCTACTAAAGCTACTCGTTCATGCGAGTGAAGAAGCACTTTCACTCGCATGAACGAGTAGTCAAGTATGGAGTCCCCCAGGGAAGTGTATTGGGCCCTCCTTTATTCATAATTTATATAAACGACCTACCTAAGTATGTAGATCATCCAGTAACGCTCTTTGCTGATGACAGCACCATCACAATTCAATGTAATACTAAAAATACATATAATAATGACATTAATAATTCTCTTACATCTATAGTAAATTGGCTAAATAATAATAATCTGAAAATTAATCTTAATAAAACTAACGTAATTCATTTTAGTCAACGCACATCAGCTATGGCTGATCTTGTGGTCCAATATAATAATAAAATTGTTGCAGAAGTTGACTCTACTAAATTCCTTGGGGTAATGATCGACAAAAGACTGAACTGGAAAGAACACATTGAGCAACTAAGCAAAAAAATTAGTAATTCTACGTATGCTCTATTTAAATTAGTACCGGTGCTTAACATTGACTCACTGCTCACAGCTTACCACGGTTTAGTTTCTTCACATTTAAGATATGGGATCATCTTTTGGGGTAATTCAACAGACAAAGATATACCTTTCAAAGCCCAAAAACGGTGTATTAGGACTATGTTTAGATTGGACTCAACTGAAAGTTGTAAGCCTTACTTTAAAAAAATTAAAATATTGACTCTGCCATGTCTTTATATATTAGAAATTGTCATGTTTGTTAAATCTAATCGACAATTATTTCCACGGCAATCAGAAGTAGTTAATCGTAACAGACGTGACGATACAATTCTCTGTTTACATAGATCAAAAACCGCATTGATGCACAAAAGTGTTTTCTGCATGGCTCCTAAAATATACAACAAACTTCCAAAAAGTTGGAAGGAAGAGAATGCCTGTATATTAAAAAAGAAATTAAAGTTCCATCTTGAAGGGAAAGCATACTATAGTATAATAGAGTTCCTTAATGATAAAATTTAATACCATATAAGTACCTACCTAGCAAAGTTATGGATGCATCTTTGGCCTATTTAGCAGTGTAGTGTAGTGAACTGAACTGATAAGTACCGTTACATGTTGCAGTTTACTTTCATCTTTTTATTATTAAACATGATTACTATATTTTTAGAGGCATATATTTGTCATTTTTTCGAAGTGACATTCAAATGCACAATTATTATAATCGTATTTTGTATTGTAGGACATTTTTAATTCCATTGACATTTAAATGTGACATTCTAAAGTGATTATTTTGTTATTATTCTGCTAATTTATTATTCTGATATCTTGACAAATGTATTTTTTTTTTTTTTTTTTTTGTAATTTTTAATGTGACATTCTAGAATGATTATTTTGATATGATTTATTAATTTGACATATTTTTATATAAATATATATATATTCATCCTACATTCTAGAATGGTAATTTAGACTTGCATTATTTTATTGACAATTACACATATTTTATTATTACTGCATTTGATAATCTGGAATAATTATTTTGAACTGTATTATTTATCAATATTTGCATGCCATTGCCCAAGGCAAAGGTTATTTTGATTTGAATTGTAAGATTTTAATTTGTTCTTAATTCTGTTATTAATATTTGCATGCCATTATTTAAGGCAAACATGGCGCTCTGTATCTTTTTTTTTTTAACATCTCTTACATATTGACAATTTGTTGTGTGTACTGTACTCATGTTTGAGCAAATAAAGATTGAATATGAATATGAATATGAATAACACGGGTAGGTTTTAGTCCGTAAACTTCACCCAAAGCGGGCGAAGTCATTGAATAATTTCCCACCCCCATACAAAATAAAAAGCACCTCATGTTTAGTAGTAGCGCTTGCAACCAAACTACTAGACAAACGATTCTGAGTTCTCAAGTTTTATCATGAGCAAGATTATTTTAAGAAACCAAATCTTATTTGTCGCCGTTTTAATTTGTCTACTACCTCTATTTTCACAAGATTTTGTTTGCTCAGTTGCAACCGAAATATTAATCTGGTGAATAATTTTGGTAGGAAAGGAAGAAAAAAAAAAACAAATAAAATAATAATAAAACAATAATAATATTTTTATAAAATATGTTATAATTTCTTGGTGAGTCTACACATTATGGTTTTAAAGACCCCTAAAAGATTACAGGATACCATATTTCAATCGCCCAAGTCGTGACTAACAAATAAAACTTATCTCTCGAAATGTGAATATGATTGTAAGTTAACATCCTCTAATATAAAATTAGATCTCCAATTCTCTCAAAATGGTCGGTAGCCAAAGGAAAGGATACATTTTAGTATGTAATTAATATTTTTTTGAAACTGACGTAAACGTTTTGAGCCCGGAAGGGCAGAATTCTAAATATTTGTGCTAGAGGCTAGGTCCTAAGAGAAGTCGGCAGTTTACCATCATTTCTGATTGAAGTTTATTTTCTGTTTTGTTTTTCCATATCTATCATGGTTCGCTATGTAATATAATTTGACTATTGGTAAGTAGCTATAGAAATTTGCAAATTTAGAATAGTAAGCGGGTTAGATACTACTGTCACTGTTTTGGTGCATAATCAGATATATTAAAAAACATATACATCTCGGCATACTCACCCTTTTAAGATGATGAGAGTTTATACATGTTTTTTCTTTTATTTAATGTTAACGTAAATCTCACAAGGAAAATGCCTCACTCCACTCTTTCCACTTATCATGGTTTTTTAATTTACTCAGTAAAAAGTAAGGAAAATTGTTTCACTCTCTCTCCCTGATATTTTTTCCTTAGCATTTTTTTACATTCTCTGGAAAAAAAATGCTTGCTTACTCTATCGTCTATTTCCATCATCCATTCTTGCCTTTGGCAGATTTAAAATTTATGCCCATTCTAAAGAAACTTTCACTTTAAAGAATTTCAAATTCCGAACTTCCCAACGATCCCTATATCTCTAAAACGAGAGCTATCATTCGAACGTTTACAGAATTCCATTTGGCGTTTCCAGACGAATATTAAGTTTGTATGCAATTTGAATACCGCCTACGGTTAGGGAATGGCAGCTATCATTTAGAAGTAATACCATGATGACTACTGTTGTGCGTATTCGTAATCGACTGCATTTGGAAGAGAAGTAGAGGTGGGAACAAAAATGTAGGCTGAATTCGATTTTGTTGAGATGAACTTTGTGTTTTTTAATTCTCACCTCTTCGTTGCCACTTAGAAGATGGCGAGATAGAGAAAATTAACAATCAATAGTCCACGCAAGTCCTGGGATCGAATCAACAAGCAGCTGTTTCGGTCTTTGCCCAGCATTGAGATGACATAGGCAGACCTTAACCTCTTCTTCTTTTGGAGAAAAAGTTAGCTTGTCATGCATATTATTTTTTTTTAAAACTGCACTGCTTTATGGTTATCCTCGTTGATGACTAAATAGTTTTTTTACTTTACACTGTAAATATCACAAATGGATCGCAACAGAAAAAAAAAACTATACTTTTAACCACAAATAATGCCCTTCAATGAAAATTCCTTAATGTAGGTAAATGCTTTCCGATATTACATTTTATGCAACTAACCCACAGTTAACATAGTTGGTAGTAATTAATAACAACACAAATCGACTTGTAGTAGGCATATCGAATCGAATTATATTCGAATAGTTAACGAAACTGGCCACCTCTACTCGTAATGGGCAATCAGATTTGATAAAGGAATGAATTGGATATGCAAACTTTTTTTTTTTGAAAAAAAAAGGCAATGTTTTAGTATTGGGCGTTGCAAATAAATTGATATGCGTGAAACGGAACGGTAAGCAGGAGGCTATATCAGAATTTATTTATGGATGGTTTGTTTTTTTTTGTGGTACTATTGTTTTTTGCATTATTTTTCTGCTATAGAATTAACAAAAAAAAACATGTTTAGCAGAATACCAGCTTTTTCGTCTGGTCTACTATCTTCCTACCGAGTAATCAGCGCTTGTGATAGTTTTATATAGTAAAATCCAATCACCATGCTACAAGAACGTGATTAAATGATAGCAAATCAATCTGCCTAGCCTTATCACAACTATATTGGGGTCGGCTTCCAGTATTACCGGATTCAGCTGAGTACCAGTGTTTTACATGTAACGACTGCCTATCTGACCTCCACAACCCACTAACTGGGTACCACGGTACCCCTTGGCAAGACTGGTGTCAGATCTCAAGCTTCTGACTACCCGTAACGACTGTCAAAGATCTTCAAATGACAGCCGGGACCAACGGCTTAACGTGCTTGCCGAGGCACGGAGGAAACTCGGTATGTTGAGAATTGGTCACTCATCCACGGACCGACCTCGCCAATCGTTGCTTAACTTTGATGATCGACCAGTGCGGCTGTAATTATTTAGCCACGAGCTCCTTATTAAATGATAGCAAATAAAAAACCTAATAACAAGATATGAGCCGCATCTTTGTGAGAAAACTAAAGAGTTTTTATCAGCTACGAAGTCATAACTCATCAAATTATATGAAGTTATTGGTCTAGACTGGTCGGCTTTACCAAAACTAATCACAAATGTAGGAACTCATAACGCCTGTAAGTTATCAAATAGCAACTCACCTCTCAGCAGCTGAGCATCATCTAAGTAAATATTCTATCTTTGACAACTATGCTAATGCTATTATATATATTTATATTACATTTAGCAACAATTCTGCCAGTGTCTGTAGTTAATCTACTAAAGATGAATTGGACAGCGTTTAAACGCTGTAAGTGTTAATATTCTTCTAGCTTTTGTATGCGGTTTGTTAAGGTGCTAATTGTGTTCGGTTTCATTCATGAAATTCGCCCTTAATTAAAAATTTAAGCAAGTACGAGCGTGTGCGAGCACATTCAAAATAAGAAGATCCAACCTATACGAATTGTCTAATCCATTCTAACTTCATCTAATTATCCTAGTCGTGTATTTGGGGTGCGTTTCATGTCATATAAAGTTATTTTTCAATAACGTTCACAAGATATAATAAACGTGAGTTATACCAACTGTTGATATAATTACTTTATGTATAACATTTATTTACTCTAAAACTTATTTCGTATAACGTTATTGGATATAACGTTTATTTAATCGAATATTAGGCCTATCGTTTAAAATATATAATATTGATACCATCTTTATTTTTAACACCCCGATTCAATGCAATCCGACTATATATTAGGTTAGAAGGTTAAGGCGGAAGCAGAGCAGAATGCCAGGTACCCTCTATGTTGGTGAATCATTTTGGTTAGGTTTGGTTAGAACAGTTCCATAAACGCGCGAAGTCGAACGAGTAAAGCGAGCGTGCTGTGGGAGCGGCGTGACAGAAACGAATCGCTGCAAAACCGACTCCACGTAGTCTTGTCTCCCTTCCCTCTAGAGTGTTATTTAATCGCGTAGGCGCTGAGGGGCGAGGTGGCCCACGAGCTGAGGAGCAGGTGGTTTTAACACTTCGGCTTGATGGCCGGCTGAGCCGGCCAGCCTCAGCCGCGGCGGCGAGCGTGAAACATATCTGCAACGATAAGCTCGCATGGGACCGCTGGAGCCCCGCAGCGCCGGAGCCGTGACAGAAACCATGCCTGCTGCATGCTTGCATGCATGCTGCATGAATGGTTTATTCTTGTTTGCATGTTTTTTACAGGGAAATAAAAACCACATATGATCACAATTAACTGTTTTATTACTGGCATTTTATCATATTAGAATAAATAGGTTTTATGTCCTTTGAGTGGTATATTAAACGATTTTATATTCAATGTATGTTATGCTTATAAAAATAAGTTCCATTAAAATTATATCAATTCTGTCAAAATACCCGTAGCGGCGGAAGACAATGGTAATTTATATTGTGCCTGCTAATTAAATGTACCTACTGTGTATTACTTCATTATAACAAGAATTAAATGAAAATATTTTGTACTTGTATGTTATTTATTTTCCTTAGGATTACTCATACAATTCATATACAATAATGTCTGCCAATATAATCGAGAAATTCTGGTCAACATGAGTAATGTGTCAAAACCATTAAAATTAGACCAAAGTAACTGTTAAAGTAAGTAACAAGTAAACTTATTATTTCTGAGAGTACTGAATCTATATTATTGTCCAAGTATCAAATTTTGTTTATACAATAAAAAGTCATAATTAGAAGGCCTATTGTCATGAAACTTAGGTCCAGAGTTGGGTCTGAATCTAGGCTGGGTACACTCATGATGTCAAAGTTACATTCATAGAGGCCCAAGTTATTGTACTTACAAAAGGTGTTTTACTTATTGTTTTACCACAAAAGGCATTTAGCTTTTAGAAGCACTATTTTTAAGCCATTGTTTAACACTTATTTAAACAGCACTGAGTCCTGATTGTTTCTCCCCAATTTAATCAATTATTCCTTTTCTGTTCATCTTTCATCGACTCTGTTTTGCTCCGAACAATGGTAGGTACCTATAACCCCCATTAATATATTTCTGTTTTGTTTCAGTCCTGTAAGTATAAATTAGGTTTTATTAACACCGTATGGTTAAACATGCGAATTTATGTAGACGGTAAAACAGTTTGAAGTGGTTTTTAATTAGTAGGTACACGATGTTATGTACTTGTTAATGTGTATAGCAATGAACGTAATAATCACTGTTATTATGTGAATAAAGGTTGCCTTAGGATTATACACTGACCTGTAAAATCCTGCTTTTTTTAAACTTCTGCTTTAAAACGGTCAGCCTTGATTATTATGTAAAATTTCGGCGACGAACAGTCATTTCACATTTTTTGCGAACGTTGGCGTTTTTTGGGATCATATGGCCGGTTTTATTTCTGCATCCGAAAAGACAACACTGATACATTCTTGACCAACAGCCAGCAATTCTATTATTTGGTTTTTGAACACAAGCTATTCTTAAAAACAGTCAAAAATAGTTCGGTAACTACAAACAGTAATTGGCGCCGTGTTGTTATGTATACTCCACTTTGTCAAGCTCCATCTGCCGGGAGCAATTGGCAGTAATGTTCCCTATTCTAGTGTATTTTTTTAAGTATCTATCAAAACCGAAAAACATTCAAAGACACCATAGTATTAATAAAAATTGGCATCAAGACTCCTTTGAGTGTCCTCATAGTTTTGGTTATAGTCACAAGAGTTTATTCAACAGTTTCCTTTTTGGAATTTAATTATGGGGAATTTTTAACTGCACCTCTATTTAGAAATTTAAGCAAACAAAATATCTCCACTAATAACCTACTGCAAAACAATATTACTCACCGTAAAACAAAAATACTGATTTGCACACAAATTATTCAATTAAATATAAAATAAATGTGAATTAGTCCAAGAGCGAGCGAAGCGAGCTCGGGAGCTTAGGGCACCCCGACACGGATAGGTTAGGTTCGAAGGAGATGACGGGAGCTGAAGTGAGCGAGCAAAGCGAGCGAACTCAGCTCCCGTCATCTCCTTCATGTTAGGTTACTTTAGACCCTGCAGACAGAAATAGGAGCCCTGCGCAGCGGGGCTCCGTCGACTTTGTTTCGTTTCCCCCCCTCCCTTAAAACTTAAATATTTTGTTGCACTCGAAGAATTATTAGATTTACTTTTAGTTAACAGATAGTTATTCAGTAAAACAGTTAAGCTTTAAAGATCTAGCAGTATAGTATAATTCATTTATTTGATGAGCAAATTTAGTGTGCAATTCAGTATTTTTGGTAGTAATTTCGAATATTTTGATTGAAAAAAGGGGAATTACAGTTAAAGTATTAAATACCACCCTTTAATTATTAATAACATCACATCACATCATCAGCCTATAAATGTTCCCACTGCTGGGACACAGGCCTCCTCTCTCTGTGAGAGGGAATGGGCCGTAATCCACCACGCGGGCCCAGTGCGGGTTGGTGGATGTCACATGTCTTCGAATTTTTAGTTCTAGGACATGCCGGTTTCCTCACGATGTTTTCCTTCACCGTTTTTGAGAGCAGTGGTGAAGAAATAAATTACACAAAGTAAAGCGCCTGCCTGGGCTCGAACCCACGACCTACAACTTGTAAGTCGCGGCTGATACCACTGGGCCACCACTGCTCTGATAATTATTAATCATTGAATTGTAATTGTAAAAATAATTTCCTGTTTCGAATAGGGAAAACAACAATATTTACTAATTTTGAGTTAAGCGACCATATTATTTAGCTCAATTCAAAGCCCCACATTTTATATTAAGCAATAAAGGTTAAACACCTTGACAAGATACTCAGCTTCGCCGTACAACTGTTATATTTTAAACTAGCGACCCTCTCCGGCTTCGCGCGTCAAAAATTATATACAAAAACCTTCCACGTTTCTTGATCTTTCTATTGGTAACCACTGAAAATCCGTTGAGTAATTTTTGAGTTTATCGCAAACAGACGCGGTGGGGGACCTTGTTATATAAAATGTAGTAATGTTTCTTCAATTCTCTTTTATTTTTCCATTTTTTTAAACTTTGCCCCTCAATAGGAATTTCTTTCCTGTAACGTGGGTGCGTTTACAAACATATAAACTCAAATACACTACACCCAGAGCCGGAACAACTATCTGTTGATCATACAAATATTTGTTCCGTGTGGGAATCGAACCCGCGACACGCAGCGCAGCAGTCAATCACTTAACCACTGCGCCAACCGTGCGCCCAAATTCTCGTACCTTCTCTGTATGAGAAGAGGTCTTTGCCACGGTAAAAATATACAAACAGTATGGAAACTACCTATGCAAACAGTTACAGGCTTGTATTATTATTATTAGGTGCACTTACAGTCGGTAATAGCTTTTACCTGACCCACCCTGCCGTTAGCTGACCCACTAAAAGTAAGGCGATTTTGATACTTGTGCAATTAGCAGTAGATTTATTTATTACAGTGTTATTCGATACGTATGATCTTATCGAACTAGAACGTCTAACGTTTTGTTCAAGGTAGGCCAATATTATAGAATACAGTTACGCCAATTTGATCTTTAACACGTAGCGTTAGGGTAGGTAAGCGTTTAAATACTGTTTGTCACCATGATGGTCTTGTTATTTCAACAATAATTGTTAAGTCGATTTAGTCTAGTGGTTGCATCAGTGAACCTATTTCAACATGGTTGCGAGGTAAAAACTAACCTTCCACTCCTGTTCCTATAAATTTACTATATTACATCATGCTTTTAGATATTTATACTTATTTTTTTATTGGGCAGTGGTGGCCCAGTGGTATCGGCCGCGACTTGTTCGAGCCCAGGTAGGCGCTTTACTTTGTGTAAATTATTTAATCACCACTGCTCTAAAAACGAAACGGTGAAGGAAAACATCGGTGAAGGACAACCGCACTGGGCCCGCGTGGTGGATTACGACCCATTTCCTCTCACAGAGAGGAGGCTTGTGTCCCAGCAGTGGGAACATTAATTAATAGGCTTATGATGTGATTATGTTTTTTGAATGCAAAATTTTATTTATATTAAATTAAAATAGCTAGTATTATTTTAATTTACGATTTAAATACAAATAACAACAGCAATTAAACACAAATACGACTTTATTAAATATAAAAATTAAATAATTACATTCTTACAAAAAAAAATATATTACTCGTCATATATTTAAAGCAAAAACATATAAAAGATGTTAGAATACTTAATCTTGTATTTTTCAAATTTAAATTGTAAACGCGACAAAAAAACAGTTCCCTCATTTCAAAGCCTCTAAAATACCCATTTTTATTTTAAAACTAGGGAAGTATACTTTATAAAGTGTTTAATTTAGTGAATCAACATGTTATATGTTGTAATATTTCTATTTTATAACAACAAAATCACCACATTCACTGTCTTACCTACTTATAAAATACTAGCTGTTGCCCGCGGCTTCACTCCCGTGGACAACCCCACAGGACCCATTTTTGGGATAAAAAAATAGCCTATGTCACTCAAAAATAATGTAGCTTTCTATCGGTGAAAGAATTTTTAAAATCGGTCAAGTAGTTTCGGAGCCTATTCGGTACAAACAAACAAACAAACAAAAAAATCTTTTCTCTTTATAATATTGGTATAGATAGATAGGTCACAATAGCACGAAATATGTATTTTTAGTTTTAAATATGGTTAAGATTGTAAAAAAGACGTTGTTCTGTTTGTTTATTTATTGTATAAAAAACAGTTTCTTAGAAATTAGGATAACAACTGTTTATATAACACACACACTGACACGTAAGTAGAGCTTGACTGCAGGAGGTGATGTTGCCTTCATAGCGAAGTGGAGCACCATCTCTTCCTATAATTTGTTGCAACCGGCACGTAATATTTCCAAACTGACTGGTGACTATTAAATCGCCACCAACTTGTACAAGTTCACCAGGTCCCATGGAAGATATCCTGCCCCGGTAAGCCAGAGTTATTCAACTTTTAATACAACTGCTGGTTCTACAAGTCAGTAAACAATCTGGCTGTATTTCTATGAAACAAAGAAATGAAACAAGGGTCACTTTACGTTTAAAGTATATAAAAAATATGTTTGCTTACGTCACGGCATGAGGAAGAGCTAGTTATAAAAACGAAGTATAAAATAAAAATAATACACTTACTGCTATATTATTATTATGTCTCCTAGCAATCTCTCTCATGCTAACATTCTCCTCGTTTGATAAAAGATTATATTATTTGCAATTGAGCCCGTTTCAATTGCAAAATAATCTATAATCACATACAATTATAAAAAGAAATATAAAACATTGAAATAAAAGACGTTGTTTTTCGCAATTTAGTAAGGCAAGCATTGATATGTTTTTTAATATATCAATGAAGGCAAGGTTAAAAAAAACACGCGTACTGCAATTGTGCGTAGACTGGATTTAACTTTATTGTCACGGTTCATTTTTATTTTCCTACCCTTAACCTTAGTAACATTTGACTACCGGTTTCATAATGAATACGCATTTTTCTATGAACTCCTAACTTAATACAAGTTAGGCGAAATATGACCTATTTCGATTTTTTTTATTTTAAGATTGTGTCCCTCTATAATTCTTTACAATAACGCAAGAAATAGTTATGAAATAGATTCTAAATTCAAAGCAAAACTATATATTCTCGACCCAGGATTTGAACTCGCATCTTGTTCGTCTTAGCTTTAAACACGAACCACGATACCAGATCAACTTGAATAAAATAATTAAAATAAGCTATTAGTAGCAATGACACAAATGATATTACAATGCTCTGTTAAATTTTAGTCTTACAGCATAATAATCAAAATTGCACAACAAATAGTTATAATTATGTATATGTTTTAGGATGGGTCCGGTACCAGTTATTACCGACTGTACATGACTACTTTTAAGGAACTTAAAACATAACTATTTGTTTTTGGTAATAAAATCGTAAGTATCGTATTTAGTTATAAGAACATTACGTTGAGAGAATGTCCGCCAGCGTCTTCTCTAATGACTGCAATCCTGCAATAAATAGAGTGCATAATTCCTTGTACAAATATCTTCAATAACTACGTTATAGCTGGCGTTGGGAGACTGAACGGATTTAGGTAAACTGAATAAAATATCAGTAAATAATTGGCAAAAGGTGGTTTTATAGGCTCGTCTGATACTTAGTGTGAGTGCGGTGCCCCTTTGCAGAATACGAGCGCACACAAGCTGGAGTGTCCCAATTGCCCATATGCCTGCACTTTGGAAAACCTTATGCTCGCTTCTGACGCCACAATCGGTATGACCACCTACTGGCTCGAGAAGAACAAGAAGAATACAATATTATATTAAAACTAGTGCTTAGCGTTTACTGTGGTGTGACTTTTATTAGGAGGAAAAAACGGAAAAAACGCGCATTATAAAAGAGATAATGAACTAATTTTGTTGCCGTATTCAGTTTGTATTTTCGTAACAGTTGTACTTGTGAAGTATACTTAAATAAAAGTGTTAATTCATATATAGATAGTTATTTCGATTACTCTTTTTGAGTGCGATAAAAATATCTTTATTTATTTCTTATTTATCAACATGATGTACAGATTAATGTGCGCAGTTACCGCTCTTGCTTTTAGTTTGGCTGCGGACGTGACCGTTTATAAATATAATGAGTATTGTAAGTAAGCTTTATATAATATGTCCTTTCCTATGTCAACTTACTTATTGCTGGAGGAAGATTTTAGAAAACCGTTGGACCGCCTTTCGCACCAATGTCTCTATCCTCCGCAAACTGAACATTAAGATCAGACTGTGCACGATCTGCCTTAGTAGAATATTGGTGTTCTTCGGTCACATTGCCAAAAAGAAAGAAAGATAATGTGTTTATTCGCCACAAAAACGACATAAAAAGTTACGGATTATTAATTAAAGGATTGACGTAACCTCGAACTGCTATTGGTAACTGGCAAGATCGAAGGGAAGTCTGAAGGGCGTCCTAGACGCAACAAGACCAAGTCCGCACATAGTAGAGATACAGGCAGTCGCAAATTGGTAAAAGAAAAGTTATTTCCACGACGGGATATCACGACCCTCAGAAATAAAGAACACCACGCGAAGAGGGGGGATGGCAATTTCCATTTGCTTTGATTGGCAAGATGTGGGTATAGATAACACCACTTTCTTACCCTTTCGTAGATAATATGTACTTATACAAGGGTTAAGTGACACAAATGCAAATCCTATGATTAAGTTAGTTTGAGGCAGTGTTGAAAAATATTACGTTAGTCTAATATTAAAAGTATTAGTTAGCATGAAAATCGTTGGAGCCGTTTCCGTGATTCAGATTATAGAAGAATATACAAGAATTGCTCGTTTAAAGATAAGGGAGTAACACGTTTGGAACCCACCCACTGTGTGGACCAATGACCTGGTTTAAGTTGCGGGAATCCACTGGATGCGAGATGCACGGGATCGGTCAATGGCGGACACTTGAGGGAGGTGTATGTTCAGCAGTGGACTTTCGGCTGAAATGATGATGATGACTTTTAGTTCTAGTGATGAGGCATCATATCTAGTAGAAAGCATCTTAAGTGCTACAGTCAGTGTTCCTAGTGACAGTCAGTGCGCAAAGTATCTACTGCAATACGTATCTGCAGTTGCCGTGCAACTGCAGATACGCCTATGTGTGCGTTACGACGCAGTACGATGTAGTTACTGCATACCACAATAACCACAATGCTTGTAATACAAATAAGGTACTATCATACATAGATGTGTGTTTATGTTGAGTACTTTTAAATACCGAAATGCATTCTAGTCAACCATTGTAACAGTTTTTTTTTCAGACTTTCCGTATTTCCGTTTTAAAGTGAATCATTTAGTAATTTTAATGATACTTTTATAATTTTCAGCACATGGAACCTTTCTACCAGAACTTGCTCTTTAGACGAGAGTGTGATCAGGAGATTGCAGAAATAGATCAACAACACTACGAAGATATTAATCCCAAATGATTTTACACTGAAAGAGGTTCTGAAGGAACTTGAAAGTTGCAGTCTGCAGTAACAGCAGCAGGATGAATGCCAACAAATATACAGTATTCCAAGCGTGGGACTACAACTCTTAGGTTTCATGTATCGCCTCAAATTAAAATACAAAAAAGCTTGGGAGTAACAGAGACGTCTACTGCGAAAACCGGCCATGATTTACTCTATATACTCAAGTGGACGCATACAGAGCTTGCCGCCCTTTTGTACTCTGAGGACTGGTTATATCTACAACATGTTCTTATATACTTCAGTCTAAACTTGATGTAATTTAAATATGTGTAAACAGTGCTTTTATGGAGGGAGAGCTCGCAAGGTGTATGAGCAACTATATTCAGAGTGAAGAGTTGATCGCTGAGTAGCTGAAAAGTGTCATATGAGCCCCGTGGTCAAGGATTTATTTACAGATTTCCAAAAAAGAAACTTTTTATCATGATCTTCTTTGCGGCTAATTTTCTCGGGGTAGTTTGCTGCAAAATGATACATCATTTTGCGGCAGACAGGCAAATCTGACTAAAATGTTGGCTATCCATAAATCTGCAGTCTTTGAAAACTCCGCTTTGCACAATTATTTTTGATAGCATATTCAGGGCGAATTAAATTTATTCTGTGAATTAGTGTTACATGTGTTGATTGTGAATAAATTATAAAAAAACCTCTTTTTTTTGTGTAATTAAAATATAAATATATATAGATGATAGATATAAGAGTAAAGAATCAATCAAATTGAGAGTTATATCTTGTTATTAATTCCAATAGTCGAGGGTTGTTTTCATGGTCTTTGCGGCAAATTCGATTAGAGTTAAGAAAATTTCACTCAAAAGAACTTAGAACACAGGGTTAGGGGAGAGAGAACATAATAGAGTCACATATTTTACCTATTCTCCTATCCTATAAGTCAATGCACATGTCTGGAACTTGCATAAGAGTGTGAAAAGTAGCTTACATACCATTGTGCTATAATAACTTCTGATTGATGAATGTTTCAATGGCATGACAAAAACAAATTTGTAGTACCTACAACAAAGCTCAAGAAAATAGGTGGGTCGTTTATATGTCAATGTATACGCTTTTATTATAAGCTTCCAAGCCACGTACAAGATCTAAGCCTTATTAAATTCAAATTATTCATTAAACGTAAGTTGTGCCAGAAAGAGTTTTATATCGTCAAAGATTACGTGGAGGACAAAAAGGCTTGAGATTGAGCTGCTCCAATTAATTAAATCTTTATTTTTTGAATCTTGAATTTTGTTTTCGTTTTGGTTTTCTTGAAATGAGAAGAATATTTACTTTTAAAGTATAATATTATTTTATTTTAATTATTGTGAATGTGAAGACTATGTGGATCGTTCTTTTTTATTTTTTTTCTCAGTTAGTTTTTAATCATGGTCTGACGGTTTGAGTAATTTAAGCAGCCTACCCGAATGTCCTTTCTTTGGTATTGTTCGTCAAATCGTTGAGCTCCTTAAATTCTGAGTTGATTCACAGATAATATAATACCAGCATAGTTGACCTGCACGGTTATTGACAAATGCGTGCACTGACTGGACCGATCCACTCAATCTGGCTAGTCCTTTCCTCAAAAGACCATTTCAGACATCAATCTACATGGTCTATATTTATAATCTAACCAAAATATTATCTGGACTTTAAATGAGATTGTGATCTCTGAGTTTGTTTCAACCTTTCTTCTCAGAGTAATCAGATAAGAAACGCCGACCTCATCTAGTTTTAAAATATGATCGACATGTAAAAGTGTTTGTAAAAACCAACTTACAAAAATAAAATGATTTATCATGCAAGCTGCTTGCACACTTTTACAGAAGTTACAGACATGTATTTTGTCGCCCTCATTCTATTAGCAATACAATAAGTACTAGGTTGCCAGTGATGACATATGGCTCTGAGACGTGGTCACTTACAATGGGCCTTATCAGAAAGCTTACAGTCACTCAAAGGGCAATGGAGAGGGCTATGCTCGGAGTTTCCTTGCGTGATCGAATCAGAAACGTAGAGATCCGCAAGAGAACCAGGGTTACCGACATAGCCCGAAGAATTGCCAAACTTAAGTGGCAGTGGGCAGGGCACATTGCTCGCAGAACGGATAGCCGATGGGGCAGAAAGGTTCTGGAGTGGCGACCGCGAACCGGAAGACGTTGCGTTGGAAGGCCTCCCACCAGGTGGACCGATGACCTGGTGAAGGTTGCGGGGATCCGCTGGTTACGAGATGCACGGGACCGGTCAATGTGGCGACGCTTGGGGGAGGCCTATGTCCAGCAGTGGACGTCTTTCGGCTGATATGACGATGATGATGAAGTACTAGGCTATCAAGAACCACAGGAAGTACAAGCAAAAGTCCTGTAAGGTCGCAAGCTATTAAACCTTTTTACACAATTACCGACACAATAGCTACCCGTACTTAAGCCGACTTCGACCGTTTATCAGCCTTTTATAATACCGATATTCTTTAGAAATTCACTCGGTACATGGGGTGCTAATTGCAAGCAAAAGGAACAGATAACGATGCCCATTCAAAGGACGACTGGGTCGTTTAAAATTGCATTGGCTTTTAATTTTCCTTATACGTTATATGTATGTGTAGGCAGCGTTTAGACAATATCGGCAGTGACTTTAGTCTATTGTAAGTTTAAAGTACTTATATTTGTGAAGATCTTAATGTCGTAATTTTATGTCAATCAAATTGCAGCGACAATAGACAATAGTCACGTTGATGGTCTAAATTTCTCAATGAGTATGCACTTCTGCTATTCAGGTAATGCAACTCAAACAAAAATGTTCAGAACACAGAAGTTCGTAACAAAATAATAAACTTATATTTCACTTTTCCTACTAGGCTGTTATTATACTACACCTAAAACCATTTTCCTTACAACACAGTCAACCCGTCATATTTTATTTCTGATTTTGTGGACAAGTGTTTGCATAAGTCAAAAAACAAAGAAACGAAAGCAGGAACACCGACTTCCGAAATTGAAGTTATTTTTCACTTTGTATTGTTTTTATTTGGAAGTCGGTTGTACTTTTTTGTAAAAAAGGTTTTTTTTTTTTCACTTTTTAGTTGTGGTACCACATACCACATAATGGACCAGTTCTATAGGCTAGTCACCTATAATGCCCAAAGTGATGCCAGACATGAACTAACATAAATCTTAAACAAAACCGGTGGAATGAGAGTATACCAGGGTGAACTGTTCACAACTGCCTTCCCCTTTAGAGCGTACCAATGTGATGTTATGTTATGAAATGGTGTAATCAATAAACAGACATGCGATTGCCGCTATCCCGAGTGATTTGCCATTATTTATTGAAGAGTTCTGATTTATATCTCCGAAGTTCTTCATCAGATCATGATGATTTATATTTATAATTTAAATGGGACCACACGAGAAGCACCAGATTTCAAATAAAAAAATAATCATCAGAATTGGTTCACCTAGTAAAAAGTTCTGAGGTAACACACATAAAATAAAACCGGCCAAGTGCAGACAGACAGACAGACAGACAGACAGACGGACCGCGGAGTCTCAGTAATAGGGTTCCGTTTTTACCTTTTGGGTACGGAACCCTAAAAACAGTCGTATTGATAACCTGCTCCTTTTTGGAAAGTCGATTAAAAATAGGTTAATAATATATAGGTATTTTCTATTCAAGAAATTATCACCACAATCACTGTCGCAACAATACCAATACCTTATTACCAAAGCACTAACCTAAATATTAAACCAGTTACCCACGACAACCCATCCGAAACCTGAACAGGCCGCCTTACAAGAAGCGGCCCCTCTCACAGAGATAACGTGGACAGGAGCAAAGACTAAAGAGATCCGCCAAAGATATACCTCGGCTAACAATTAACAATGAGACATTATATTCACGAGTAATGCTGCCGATAATTACCAGGCTGGACGATTTGCACAACCAAGTTAAGTTATAGCTGCTTGTTCTATAGTATTAATTGATGGCGCTTTTTGAGAGTGTGTGTTTTTTTTCAAGTCCTTTTATGAGTGTATATGTAGTTTGTGGAGGTTGCCTGTTGATGAGAACAGTACAGTAGCTGGCAGAAATAGGTCTGACTAGATTTGAACATTTGAAATTGAATTTAGATTCGATTTAAAATAAGAAGAACGTGCCTATTATTTAGTGTTTTTTAGAGTTTCGTTCCTCAAAGGAAAAAAAAGAACTCTAATAGGATTACTCCGTTTGTCTGTCTGTCCGTATGCCAAGACCTTTTTCTCTGGAGCGCCTTGATATATAAATGAAATTAATATGTTATAGTCAAGTCTGCAACTCCTTGTAACTGTGAAAAAATCAAACTTCTATAACAACAGAATCAAAAAATATCACCGTTTATGTCGTAAATTTAACGAATTGCAAGAGAATCAAAACCTATAGGATAATATATGGACTATGAAATTTGGTAAGAAGCAATGTCCTAAAACACAGATAAAGCGAACAATCTGAAAACCATAAATTTGTACCTACATAAAAAAACTAATATTCCGGCTGTCAAGATTTTTTTTCAGGGAATACGTAAATGAATCAAGTTAAAATTAATATGTTATACTCAGGGCTGCAATCCCTTGGAACTGTGAAAAATTCAAACTTCTAGATAAATCAATCTGCCTAGCCTTTTCCCAACTATATTAGGGTCGGCTTCCAGTCTTACCGGAGTCAGAGTACCAGTGTAAAGTAAGTCAAACATCTAGATCAACGGAATAAAAATATAGATATCGCCGTTTATGTCGCAAATTTGACGAATCACAAGGGAATCAAAACCTATAGAGTATGCCCGACCCAGAATCATGAAATTTGGCAAGAAGCAATTTCTTACAGCACAAGTAAATAAAAAAAAGCCGAAAACCTTTGTACCTAAATAAAAAAAAAGATTATTAACTTACTTACAGTTGGTAAACTGAACGGGACTCATGTCTCGTATGGTGACAACAGTTTTTCTAAAGTTAATTTTGTCACTCAATCCACTTTATATTTTCGAAAGAGCATTATTTGGAGCTATTTATGAACTTGAGTAATGTTACCTATTTTGGTGAATAGTGGTAGCTGTACGCCCTTGGTGCACAAGTCCGTCTCGCAGTTGGCCGGTATTTTTGTACTTGATAGGCTCGCGCTTGGCCACCTAATATTAAACGATGATGTGGTCAACGTGTTTGTAATAATTATTTAATTAAATACTAAAGAAGTTCACTAGGCATTTCTGTAAGTATTGAGAGCCATTGACACTGTGAGAAGATTTTAAACAGCAGTAATAGAAATCTCATTGAATGAAATAAAGAATATTGAAGTGTGGTCCATTCATGTATCAATTGGACTGAATCAGTTACGTGATCACCATTTAAAACCTTCTACATACTTCATTCATCGACTATCATTCATTGAAATTGAACAGGTACAACTTTAGATTGAATTTTCCGCACCATTTAACTTTTCGAATTTGTCAACGTTTTCGTTTGCATTGGACGCTGTAAATTCGTGAAGTACTTTTTATATAGTGTTTAGAAAATATAATGTATTAATATGTGTTCTGATCACGGATCGTTCGTTTTGCATTATATATTTTAGGAGACCGCATACATTTTGCTGGTAGAAAAAACTAGCTCGCATCCGGCGATAGTGTAGCGTATCTGTCAGTAAAATAAAGATTTTATGAGATCAGCACTTACAGAGATTATCTTTCCTCCTACAGTATTTAGATAAACACTCAACCAAAGATCAGCAACACTTGGTAAAGCAGGGCTTAAACATGTAGAATTATATAAGTTAAACAAAACAATGTTGAAGCATAATTGACCAGGATTGTCAATGGTGCCGAATAGCGGCACCTGGAGCGGCAACCATGTCTGGAAGATTCAGCGTCGGAAAGCTTCACACACAGATGACAGATGACCAAGGTACGGATGCGGGAATCCGCTGGATGCGAGACGCACAGAACTGGATTTTTTTAAACGTACTCACTCGTGATAACGTAAACGATCTCTTATGTCAAAATGTATACAAAAAAAAAAAATATCCAAATATCGGCGATTATCCAGTTTCAATACAAATTGTCGTTACCGATAACGTGGTTGAGCGCGAGTTTGTTAAGCCATTTTAGGGCGCATCCATCCATATATGACTCGTCATGATTCCTTCAGGAATAGGGAGGTTTTGTTGGTTTACAGGCTAAGTCTGTAATGAAAATTACTGCAAATAAAAAACTGATTTGCATGCGATTTCGAGGTCCTCAATAAAGTTAAGTTGTGTGGTACGACAGTACGTATGCGCATCGACCGAATTGTAGCCATTGACATGTAATTAGTTTACTCCACGCAACTTTGTTTTCTGAGGACCCTGCAAAAACATCGCAAATAATCATGAAGAATCAATTTTCCTACATATCAAGCCTTCACCTTGCAGCCATCAAACAACATCCCAGGCTTCAGAACTCTTGAATACTGAACTATAGGTACAGGGCGTCAACGCGCTTAAGCAGGAGCCTTACAACCTCTAGATACTACCTCAAGCGATCACGTCCGCCTGGTACAATAAGTTTTCCAAATGACGTAGGTATAATCTTTTATCATTACTACGAAATGAGATAAATAAAAATCTTATCTTCTGAAATTAATTGATAATATTATCAAGGAAATTAAAATCTCAAATTACTACAATACATTTTATTGTTCAGTAGTATCTTTGTAATTCATGAATTAAATATTAGAATAAGATAAAATGAAGTCTATTTTTTTGTTATTTTTAATTGTTATATTTAATAATAGAAATAGAGTGAGTGCACATTTTGGTATAACAGTGCCCAATGAAAAGCAAGTTTTTGATTTGGATCTTTATGAATCAGTGTTAGATCCTGATTTATGTGAAGAACAGATTCGATATATTCAGCGAGATGATCAGCAACTATTGCTTGAATGTAAGTGTAATAATAACACCATCCATATCTATTAACTATAGAAATTAGGCAAGTTTTCGTACAGAGATTATCATCATCTTTCTACCTACGTTTACATTGGATTTTTCGCAGCATGTCTTTTTCATTCTTGAATCTCAGACAGTCAGTCTTCTTGTCAATAATCACACCCATTTTTGGCCAAACCATCTTACACAAAATTCATCCATCCATTCTTCTTATGTTACTTCTACATATATTTTATAAATTTTTTCCACTTAAGACGGTACCCTGACCAAAAAAATCGGCATGAGATATGAGCGTTCCTATTGGTCTAGCGGCACTGGTGGCACATGAATTACAGTAGTGAATACGCCCAGATTTTAGAATAAAATCTTTATAAAATCGAATTTTGGTCTTTTGAAAAAAATAATTCTACAAAAATGTTCGTTATTAAATTGTCTATCCATTAGTGTTAGTACAAAAAATAATCAATGAACACTTTACGAGGAGATGCATAATATCAATAATGATTTCTCATTTTCATGTTTTATTGGAAGTAGATTAGTGAAATATATACAACATTTAAAAAAAAACTAAATGTACCATTTTAGAATCAATATTATGTAGAAATTTAATGTATTTTTATTAATTGATATTTCTTTTTAAATAACGAGTATATAGCTCCTAAAAACAGCACAAAAAACGGCTTGCGCGGCGTTTTGCTCGGGGTACCGCCTTAAGTATTCATTTAATTTCTTCTATGTTTCTTCTTTATCGTCGTCGTATCGATGATGCCAAAATTAAATATATTTTGACCGGAATTCAGCCACGTCAACAGCGTTGTCATTTGCCTCACAAAGCAAAATAATAAGAAAAAACATCGAAAGTGCCTTTGGTACCTCTTGTTTTATCATTTTGCCACACCGATTTTTCGGAAGATATTTTTTGCACTTTTTCTGCTTTGGTCTTGGTCTTGGAAGTTGGTTTATTGTAATGTTTCTTTTTTATCTCATCTTTACAAATCGATACAGTTTCATGTACCAGATCGACCCTCCACTGTTGTTGAATAAATTTTATTCTTTCTTTCATTCTAGTTATTGATGCTGGCATCCGTGTTCCAACTGGTATTATGACTGGAAACATGTTACATCTTGGAAACTACTACCAATGTTTGGGTATCAATAAACCAACACCAGACTCTGTGATAGAAGGAAAATATTGTATGATAAGCTTGCCTTTAAACCAAAACTGGTCCACTTTGCCCACTTTATCTGAAGACATACCCTTGCCTGATTTCAATCCAAACAAATTAAGATTGAAAGAAGATGTTTTGAAGCGACTAAAACAGGCAAAATTATGGGCTGCAGGAATTGAAGATCTCATTGGGACACAAAGTAATATCAGCAAGTAAGTGTTTATTATGTTCATGGTCGTTCGTGAGCTTCACGAAACAAGTTAACATTTTAGCTATGGTACTAAAAAGATGGTGGAATTGTCAAGTAAGAAATTAACAGAAAACGATTATCATTCAATAGAAAATAGAGATGCAACAATGTCAGCAAAATAACCATGATTGTATAAACTTCAGATAATGACAACGTTTTACATGATTGTAAAAAGGGCAGGAGAAAGGCGATATTTTACCTATCTAAACCACTCAATACGCTGTAAAACACAAATATACTAAATGGTTTTTACAGACTCTAAAACCAATATATTTACAGTTAATAAATAAAGATATTCATATATTAAAATAAGAATTGGACATAGAATCGTCGGTACGTAGAAGTAGAATCCGTCCCCTGTTCGCAAAATGCTGGAGTGCTGCAAATGTCCAGTGCACATCGACCTACACTTTTGAGGACCTCATTCCACTGAGGCTAGTATTAACGTCGCCACCTACAGGGAACAATTTACTAAAAACTCAACAATCAACTTGAAACAATGGAATAAGACTGCCTGCTTTTGTGACATTAAAACACTTTTTCTTTCTTCTTCTTTCCTTTCCTAATGAGGATCGATTTCATTTACAGGGTCACTGATGACAGTCCTCTCGCCGCTCTTACATTGCACCTGGCTGTCTGCATACCCAAGCCATGCACTACTCATACAGCACTGAACTCCTTCTTCAATAGTTCTGAGCTAAGTTCAGTTGTTAACTTTGACGAAACCTTCTGCCGACTTCCTAATGATAAGCCATGGGTGGCTGGGGACTATGTTGCAGTGTAAGTATGCATTCCTTCATATCTTCTACTTGTCACTATCATCAGCTGCGTTTTTCTTTTGTTAACGGGGCAAATTTTCAAAAGGCGCCTAGGCTTTTGAAGAAAAGACCAGGGACTGTGGGCTTTTACCACACTAATACCACCCCAGTGATCACCATGAAGATGCCACGTGATTTCTTAAAATACCACCACGGAACCCCCTCTAGCTTTTGAAGAAAAGACCAGGGACTGTGGGCTTTTACCACACTAATACCACCCCAGTGATCACCATGAAGATGCCACGTGATTTCTTAAAATACCACCACGGAACCCCCTCTAGGCAACACCAGTTAAGGCACATCTCTGGGGACACTAAACAAGCGTCTCCCCTATCATCATCTGCCTAGCCTTTCGCCAACTATGTTAGGGTCGTCTTGCAGTCAAGCTGAATGTAGGTGAATACCTGGTTAAGAACTTGAACACCACCTACACTACACTCGTACTCGCTGGTTCAAAATCGAAAATGAAAATTAACATGTTTAATGTTCTAGAGTGCTGGGTTAATCTATTCCCTTGGCAATGTTGTCGTGTTCAGAGTATAAATTTAGATCTGGTTAATGGGAGAATATAATTTTTCATTTAGGGCGACTAAATGACAAATTATATTCTTAGTTTTTGATATTAAATTATGTTTTGTTTATTGTAGTATATTCTTGTATCACGGAAAATACCTATATTTCTTTTTTCCATTATTTTTGATAAACCTGTAAAATAAGTAAATCATTAACATTTCTATTCAAATTGATTTAAAATACAAGAAGTAATAAAGTTTGTTCGTTTATTTATTTTCAGATCAATATTTTCTTTCATCGGCCTTCTCGTCTTGTTGAGTACGGCATACGATCTATTCCACGTTTTTGTTAAACAAAAAGGTAACGAATTGTCTAATTAAGTAATAATTTGTCATAATTTTTAATTTATTTGTCGTGATTTTGTTTTCAATAAATTCATTCAATTTGATTAAAGGTGCAAAAGTAAAAGTTAATCTGATATTTTAATGGTAAACTTTTGGAATGTGAATTAATACGGCTGATTTTGGTCGAAAAATACTGGATGTTATAAGCTTGACGTGTGTATTTGTTCCTCTGTCTGTGGCATCATGGCTCCTAAACGAATGAACCGATTTTAATTGTTCTGAGCTATGTTTGATAATAATCGGTACAGCCGTTCTACAGTTATGGGCGTTTTACTGTTTTTATTGGGGTTTTTCCGCAAGTTATCAAGTCATGTCATATTACGAGTTTAATAGATGGTCGATCGAAGCGTGTCTGTCTACTACCTAGTTAGATAATGTAGCATAAAATAAAAATATGTCGGGGGTTCTTACATTTTTTTGATTTTACTTGTATGTCTAGAAAAGTGACATTTTATCAACGTATGCGTCGGCATAGCGAGTCGGAATCGCGCACGGATGGTTCCGTAACATTATCGCAAAAAAACGGCAAACATATCACGTTTACTTCAATATTTATTATATTCTGTTATAAGCATTTGTTGTTATAGCGGCAAGAGAAATACATCATCTGTGACAATTTTCACTGTCTAGCTATTACGGTTCATAAGATACAGCCTGGTGACAGACAGACAGACAGACGGATTGTGGAGTTTTAGTAACAGGTTCCCGTTTTAACGCTTTGGGTACGGAACCCTAAAAAAACAAAAACGTATAGCGCTAACGCACTGTCACGTAATCAAAATTTGTCTAGACCCTCTGGGTAGACTTACGTACTTCACCACGATTAGAACATGAATAATTTAAATTTATGAGATTGAACATCTCGTGATATTGATATAATTGTGTGTTGTAATTGTCACGTTTATTATACGAAATAAACGTGATAATCACAATACACAACAGTTTATTTATTAGGATTTATTAGATTTAGCGATTAGTCTGATTATACACACAATCTGTTGTTTGAATGACGATAGGTTTTTATCTTTATCTTTTTACAACCCACTATCTATTGGCTTTTCCGTTAATGTTGATCTCATGTTTTTAATCTGTTAATCATTTCCGCTGTTATTGTCAAGACTTAGATACATATTGATATGATTATTCCAAATTCAAGTACCTACAAATTTTAGGCAGGTAGCACTATATACTCGTATATTCTACTATCCCTGAAAATGAAAAAGAAAGTTCTTCATGAAGTTGCCATAAATAAGAATACTAACGTCGCACATAATATAATACCTACATTACTAACGTATATATACGTACAGGCAAGGAGATGTCGCGTTTTAAGCCGAAGTTTTGAAAGAGTAATGATTAAGACAAACCTAAATGAGCACATCCTGATTTTTTTATGTTTACTCTTGAATGAATAGTAATTAACCTACACTGAATTACTATTTAATCCAGATGTGTTATGAACCTATTTTTCCAACAGATGTCCAGAAACCAACACCAGCGAACAAGCTGCTTCTAGCCTTCTCTGCATACACCAACACTCGTCGTCTCGTCACATATACTCCGGTTCCTGGAGCTTTAGAATGTCTGGATGGCATCAGATCATTTGCCATGTTGTGGGTCATCATTGGACACTCGTTTGGGAGTCAGCCTGCCACCGGTACTCTTGGCAATCTGATAGGCGTTTTTGAAGTAAGTTTTTATAAAAAAATATTTTCTTATGTTACCAGTTGTTGTCCGCGTGATAATCATAGAAACATAAAATATTTTCTCATTTTTTTTCACGTATGCAATTCTAATATACTCCCATAGTTAAGGAATCACTTTAGCCCATGTTACTCCTTATAACCATCTACCAGTGAAAGTCCCGTCAAAATCGGTCCAGCCGTTTTGGAGATTACTCGGGAAAAACAGACAAGTTTTTTTTTTTATATGTGCCGTATATACTTTATATGCGTTTACTAAAATGCTATTATTTTGATATTACAAACAGACACTTCAATTTTATTTATTTGTATAGTGAATATAATATTATATGATAATATTAATTGATATACATATTTTGTTTGCTCGTATGATTTGTATAATATAATATTTGATGTTTTGTATTTGTATAAATAGCTGCAGTTCATAAGTTATAGATCGATTTAAACTTATTGATGATTGTGAAATTTGCTTATTCCTGCGCAGAATCCCATCTCTCACCACCGCATCTGAACATATTGCTACCGCGTAGTCATGGATTTGCTACATGTACCTAAATAATGTTTTATACCTACCTAAAAAACTTTTTAACAAAAAATCAAACCGACTTCCAGAACAAAAAACTACAAAACAAAAAATAAATTTCTTTTCCGAAGTCGGTGTACGGAAAACAATGGGTACAATAGACACCGCCTTCGGAAAAGAAATTTATTTTTTTTGTTTTGTAGTTTTTTGTTCTGGCAGTCGGTTTGATTTTTTGTTAAAAGTTTTTATTTTTCTCTTTTTAGTTTTAGTAGGTAACTCCAATTAACATGATTATAATATATGGCCAAAGTACATCTCATGGCGATTCCAATAAGCCCAAACACTAGGATACATTGTTTTATTTTAGAGTTCTAGTGCCTACCTTCCGGCTTCATCATCAGATCAGTTCGATGGAGCCATTTTTATCAGTACCATTTATTTATAAGTATTTGCTTCATTACAGTCGGTTAATTATTCGAGATGTCTTATGCCCGTGACATTCTTAGCATTTAGGAGTTCTAGTGGCCATCTGTGGTCTTCTTCATCAGTTCCACTTCACCAAATGATACTTTCTGACTGCAAATGATTGCATTGTTTATGAAAATACCAAAACCGCTATATGTTTGCCCATAATATTTGAGGCGTTCCCTCGATTTCTCTAGGATTCCATCATTTGATCCTGACCTGACGACTATGGGACCAACTAGGAAGTATACCCTCTTAAATATAAGAAGAATTTTTGAAATCGATCCAGGCGTCTTGTAGTGATCGGGGAACATAAATAAAAAAATATTCGACGAATTGAGAACCTCCTCCTTTTTTTTGAATTCGGTTAAAAAGGGCTTTTTTCTGTCAAAATATGTTCATTAATTTGCTCTAATAGCGTTTATTATATTTCTGTGTAAGTAATTTCGTTGTCGACTTAGAACTTGCAGAGAACCTCCTACTAAAAATCGATTTCACCTCTTAATAATAATTTAGATAAATGTTTTATTTTTATTTACGTTTGTTATTTTTATTACTTTTTCATTCGATTATCCTCGCACTGGAACGCCTTGTAACAATTTCACCAATGGAGCTTAAACTGATACCTATATTTTCTGGCAGTCCAGGTTTCTTTAAGATGATAACGATTGTTGTTTATATTTTACTAGCTTTTACTTATTTTATCTTATAATGTTCCCAGTGGATGACTTCATTGAAGTCTGTATGGATTACGGCTGCTCCAATCACTGTGGACACTTTCTTCATGCTAAGTGGTCTTCTAATAGTCTACACTACAGCTGGAAAATTAACTAGCAGTGAGTACTTTTTTTATTCTTAACTATGAAAATTGTCATGTACATTGTACTAACTTGCAGCACAATTCACTAAATAAAGATGAGGACGATGCTGAACTTTTGATTATTTTAATAAATTACACAATGAACCACTGTGATTGACTATTTCTTGAACGAAGGCCAGGAACCGGCGAACGTTAAACACTGCCAGGGTTGGTGAAATACCCATTTTCACGGGGCAACCACATTTTAATTAATCGGTTTGGCGAGGATCTTAAAAGGAACTTCGTTTTGTACGACAATAGACTGATGTATGTTTATTATGATCAAATCGAGTTGTCCCTTGTCCTATTTCAAGGCAAAGGCATCCTTCTACATATTACCCAAAATTCGAGTGTATGATTGACCCAATCAGTTTTTTTGGTAGAAATCGATCTCGCCCTGC
This sequence comes from Orthosia gothica, assembly GCA_949775005.1. Taxonomy (NCBI): domain Eukaryota; kingdom Metazoa; phylum Arthropoda; class Insecta; order Lepidoptera; family Noctuidae; genus Orthosia; species Orthosia gothica. The sequence goes on along the minus strand of OX459054.1, from coordinate 14,012,686 downwards.
CATCATTACTTGCCTGCCGCGACGTCTTTTAACAGATGATGATGCAAACACAAAATAAATCACGGTTAATTCTACTTTTCAGTAAAATTACTCAAGAATCTCCATCTCTTCTACCTGAATCGTCTTCTCCGAATGTTCCCCGTGCTAGCCGCGACAATTCTCCTACAAGTTTCTATACTGAACCGGGTTGCAGATGGTCCACTTTGGAACCTCGTGGTGACTGAAACACATAAGTGTAGAGTTTACTGGTGGTCTACGCTGCTACACATACAGAATTATGTGAACCCCGCTCATACGGTGAGTGTTAAATATTTTTTACGGTATATTTTAAAGGAGATAAGTTCTTTTGGCAATCACATTTCAAATATATTCACAAAGATTTTCTATTTAACTAATCATTTCATCTTTAGAGACGGCTAGGATAGACTTGACATGGAAATAAATCTTGGAAGAGGCATATTAGGCCCATTTTAAATATAATCTAGGCTGATCGTGATCGCATAGACGCTTTCGAGATGTGTTGTTGGCAAAAGATGATTGAAATTCCATTGACTGCATTCTGCATGAACTAGTCCTATCTTTCGACAACTGAACGTCAAGGCCAGGCTCTCCACCACCTGCCTGCGAAGAATAAGAATAATAACTGAGTAAAACAGAATCATAACCTCGAGCAGTTGATGATCCCTTGCAAGGTGGAAGGCAAGTGGCCGAGGGGCCGCAGCCCAATCAGATGGACCTGCACGATGCACACCACGTCGCCAAGAACCAACACAGATGAAGAATCATCGTCAGAGAAAAGTTTATCTCCTTTCGGGGGAATCACGGCCCTCAGTAATAAGGAACACGACGCGAGAAGGAGGAAATATAATAATGAGATTATAATTATATAAAGCATCTTATGTTGTCAAAAATTAAGCTACTCGTATTATTCTCTTAAACAATTCCAATTTATTAGTTGTCAACGCAGCATGTCGCATTCTGCCAGGCATCTGTTATCTTCATCATTGCAATAAACAGTAGGATTATATAGTCCCTTCCTGTCTATTCATATTCATTGCATACCCTTCAAATTACCTTATTTTTACCTTACATTTCAGTGTCTTGGCCATTCCTGGTACCTCGCTATAGACGTTCAGCTACACATACTTTCACCCCTGGTACTAGTGTGGGTGCTGACTGGCAAACGACGTCTGGCCTGGTCAGCGCTTGTCGGGGCTCTGATTGCTGTACTCGCCGCATCGACTACTTACAACTTTATTATGAAGTTTCCTCCAGGAACTACCGTACCATCGTAAGTAAATTCTGTTATTTATATGGTGTCTAGTCATGGGTCAATGGAGATATTGACATATTGACATTCTTTTCAGATTGTTGACGGTGACTGACAATGACTGACAAATTGACGATGGAACTTTAGATATACGATCATACTCTTGACGTACTTCCTTTTTTTAACTGACTTAGCAAAAAGGAGGAGGATCTATGTTCGACTTTAAGTTTGTTTTTTTTTTGTGTATGTTCACCGATATCTCCTTTAATTGTGGACCGATTTTTAAATTTCCTTTTTTTGTTTGCTAAAGTATGTTCCGAAATTGGTTCCATTTTAATTTGATGATGATGAAGAACTTCGGAGATATACAATATAACTCTTCAAAAAATAACGGCAAATTTCTCAGAATTGCTGCAATCGCATGTCTGTTTATTGTTTATACCATTTCATAACATAAAATCACACCAGTACGCTCTTAAGGGGTACGCAGATCTCTCATTTCACTGGTTATGTTCAAGTTTCATGTTATTTGGGTAATCTATTCTGGCGTTATAGGTACCTTACTAAACTGCTTGTCTATTAGGTAGGTACAACTAAAAAGTGAAAAATAAAAAATCTTTTTACAAAAAAATACTACCGACTTCCAAATAAAAACACTACAAATTGAAAAATAACTTTATTTTTGGAAGTTGGTGTCCATAACGCAAAAAAATGGTGTAGTTGTAGTGTTTTTATTTGGAAGTCGGTAGTATGTTTATGTAAAAAAGTTTTATTTTATTGTTTGGTTGTTAATGCTGTGTAAATGATAAGACTTCATATCATCAGCCTATTAATGTTCCCACTGCTGGGACACAGGCCTCCTCTCTGTGAGAGGGAATGGGCCGTTATCCACCACGCGGGCCCAGTGCGGGTTGGTGGATGTCACATGTCTTCGAATTTTTGGTTCTAGGACATGGTTTCCTCACGATGTTTTCCTTCACCGTTTTGAAAGCAGTGGTGTAGAAATAATTTACACAAAGTAAAGCGCCTACCTGGGCTCGAACCCACGACTTACAACTTGTAAGTCGCGGCTGATACCACTGGGCCACCACTGCTCTTAAGACAAGACTTAAGATAAGACTGAGAGTCAAGATAAGACTTAACATATCGAAATTACCCATTTTTTAAAAGATGTCTGTCGCATCGCAATAATTCTACATACAATCCGTGTTTACATTTCAGGCGTCCAGGAGAATCTGCTTACTACATAATCAACTACTACGTGAATACATTGACGAGAGCCTCGCCGTTCTTTGTAGGATTAATATTTGGATACATTCTACATCTAAATCGAGGGAAGAAAGTTGTTATTCCTTTGGTAAGCTAAGTTCCTGTTTATATAAACTTAACTTTTTATTAGAACACAGAGACTTACTCAATTATCATGAACACAACTGTTAAAAGTGGTATCCAAAAGTAATTTAAACGGCTTCAGAATACATTGTTACCGAGAATATGCCAATGCAAAAATTTTTTCACACTTTGACAGTTTAAGGGTGCTGTAGTCGGCGCCACGAACTATTTTGTGGGCGGGGTTAAAATGCATTCGAGGCATGCATGAATGCAAGGGATAGACGCTTTGATGACAAGTAAGAGCTAGTGCACGTACGAATACACACTTATGCAAATTTGTAGTGAAATGGATGATGCTTTATTTCTTCTATTTTGAACGTATACCGTCAAATAGTGGAGTAAACGCCATACTACGTTTGTATCGAAGAATGACTGACTAGGGCACCCTTAAGGTCACAATAATTAAGATCTTTAGGCCTAGCTGTCACCATTGCAACTTGCAACTACAGGACCACTAACCCAATTCGTCAGTGATTCTTCATCAGTGATAACTCTTAATTATTTTTCAGATTCCAGTATATCTTATATGGATCTGCGCGTTTGCAGTTTCAACGCTAATCATATATGCTGCCTACCCCATCATGCAAATGGATTGGGATAACGAGATAGCAGATGGTCTGATCAATTCATTTATGAGACCAACCTGGGCCACATTTGTTGGATGGCTTATATTCGCCTGTGTGCATGGATATGGCGGTATGTATCGTTTATATTATTATCATTATTGATAAATCTTTCCGATATAATTATCGTAATATTTTCCGTGTAATTTGATTTGAAAAACCGATACTTACATTGTTTATTTATAAAAACTGATTTTTTTCAGGCCCAATCAACTGGGTGTTATCTCTACGTATGTGGAAGGTTATAAGTCGCTTGTCTTACGCGATGTACCTGGTACACTACCCTATGATGTTCGTCGTCAATTCTATGCCAGTTGCCGCTAAGTATTTTACATTTCAATTCGCTGTAAGTACCTACCTAAAATAATAATTCCAAATTATTTTGGAGAGAACGAGACGTGAGGGCAGAAAGGCAAGCGATCTATGTAAAACTTTTTAACAAAAACATAACACTACAAATCGAAAAATTTTTTTTTTCCGAATTCGGTGTCTAAAAAAACGAAAAACAGTAGGTACCAAAGACACCGACTTCGGTAAAAAGGTTATTTTTCGATCTGTATTATTTTTCTCTAGAAATCGGTTTTATGTTTTTGTAAAAAAAGAAACGTTGTGGAAACGTCAATATATGCCGATCAAAGTTCGGTTTCCCAAGTACTATATCCTTTAAATGGTAAATAAAGCAAAAAAATAACTCGCACAACACAATATTCAAGCAGCGCGCCCTATCGATTCCACACGAAACTACTAAAGCTACAAGTTATCGTCCATACAAAATTATACTACTCTCCTTCGCACACTCTGTCTTCCTCTTTGACTAGTATGCATGTATTAACATAGATGTCGCTATTTAAAGTGTTAATAAAACTGAAATAGCGATTCTTAAATATTTTATTTTGTTACAGATTTACCAGTTTTTAGCTGATTTGTCACTTGCAATTTTAGTAGCGTTTCTAGTGACAATTATGGTTGACTCGCCATTTTCTGTTATTATCAAACATTTTATGGGTGGAGGTAAGTTTTGCTGACTAAACTAAGTTGGGGTTATTACGGTTTAATTATATATACCGTAGTTACCGTAGTTTAAATATTAGTCAAATTCTATCTTAGTCTGAAAACATGTCAAAGTTTTGGCATTAAAATTGTGTTAGACATGTCTTTAACTACCAATACTAAATTCTTAAATCGGTCCTTACTCTTGCTTGTTTTAATTTGTTGTGACTGAAGAGAAGATTGGTTTTCATATTGAACCACGTTTACTTGTAATCAAAGTTCGTAAACTTATTTTCAAAATTACATACTTACAGTTATTTCTTATTTTACAGGAGCAAAGAAAGCTGAAGACAAACTCTAGTTCGGATATAAATAATAATATAAAAAGGAATGAATCGCATTGAAACGCGAATGGATTTTAATTATGAAATAGTAAATATTTTAGTTTAGAAGTCTCTTGCTTTTAATGAAAATGGGGTGAATATCACTCACTACACTAGATTGATTCTCTTTCTTGAAATACGTTATTATTAGCATATCCTTTTGTATGTGAAAAGGTGTTTAATATTTACAACGGATCTTTGTGTGGTGTCTCTGAATTGGCTGCAATAGGCTGCGCAGTAGATATTTTTGTGTTAATATTAAAAGTGAAAATAGCATTGTATAACTGCCTCTTTCACTCGCATACGTTTGTCGCAACATCCTATCTCACTTACTCTGTTTTGTGCGCAATAGTTGACAAAGCCAACTTCATAGACACAAAGATCCGCTGTGAATATTTTAAAGTATCGTGTAATAATACACGATACTTAACTAAATTTACTACAAAATTATGAAAACGAATATGCACGTGCAGAGCGCAATCACGTGATTAGGATTAAAAGACTAGAATTAAAATGATAATTGTGATAAATAAATAATTATTTAAGTTACTAGACACGTGACTTTTATTGTTGGTGGATCTCTAAACCCTCACTATGTTTAATTATACTCAGTTTTTTAATCTTAATTCTGATCTTAAGAAAAGCGTTTGACTATTTCATGTAATTGTAATTAATTATGACTGACAGAATCGAAAAGTATATTGAAAAGTTGGTACATAATTATACCTAAGCTAACAAAAAAATATGAACAAAACATCTGGCTTTTTCATGCATGATTTCTGATCAGGGATACCTCAAAGGCGTATTATCATCGTGTAGTATTTTTTGAACAAATCAAATTATAAATATATTTTTTTTAAATTTCATGTACAAAGGAGCTCGTGGCTAAATAATAACAGCCGCACTGGTCGATCATCAAGGTTAAGCAACGCTTGACGAGGTTGGTCCGTGGATGGGTGACCATTTTCAACATACCGAGTTTCCTCCGTGCCTGGGGAAGTACGTTAAGCCATTGGTCCCGGTTGTCATTTGCAGATCTTTGACAGTCGTTACGGGTAGTCAGAAGCCTGAGATCTGACACCAGTCTTGCCAAAGGGTATCGTGTTACCCAGTTACTGGGTTGTGTAGGTCAGATAGGAAGTCGCTCCATGTAAAATACTGGTACTCAGCTGAATCCAGTTGGACTGGAAGCCGACCAGAATATAGTTGGGAAAAGGCTAGGCAGATTGATTGATCATCTGCAATGGTGATGCATAGGCAGACTTACTGCAAAGCATTCTCTACCAGTCAACTTTGGGTTAAAAAGGATACAACATTTATGACACGTTCACATTACAATGCATATCATAAATTGTAATCCGATAAAAAAAATGAATCACGTAAATTCACAGTATTACAAATGACCGTAACTTTGACATGATTACATGATTTATTATATTTTTATGATTCCGTGGAGAAATGGCATAAACGAAATCTTTATTAATTTAATTATAACTCAAAAAGTGGGTGGAAAGATAGCTATTGCTCAAATAATCAATTTAAAAACTCGGGCCAGTAAATTCTGTGGATGCGACGAAGACATCGGTTGACGAAGACCTGGATTTGGCGTCAGATGTCCTTTATTACCTTCCAAGTTTCGCACCTGTAGAGCAGCACGGATTTGGCATTAGAACCGAAGATTCACAGTTTAACCCTTCGGGTCAGTTTCCGCGATTGCCACACAGGTCTCAGCTGTGTGAAGGTTGCTCGCGCTTTGGCGATCCATGAAGTGATATCGTCTTCAGTTCCTCCAGTCTCTGACACGACGCTCCCGAGGGACGTGAATTTAAGGACGCGTTCCACAACCTCTGTAGTTTCGCTTGCATGTCAGTTTGTGTATGACTCAGCAGGCATAGATCATCAGCATAATCCAGGTATTCCAAGACATTGGTAAAATCCCACGCTATCCCGCGACGCCTGCTATAATAATTGTGCAATATGATTCCGTCGGGAACGATTATAAAAAGGGTGGCGAAAGAAGACAGCCCTGGCGGACACCAGCGTGCACTGCGATTTCCTCCGAAATGAGGCCTTCGTGAGTCACCTTGCAGGAGTATTTCCTGTAAATTCTCTCCATTAGGCGGACTAGATAAATAGTCTAGTAAGATAAATTTCCCTTTGCCATTCTGCTGCCTGCTCGAGAATGATACGAAGTGTTTTGATCTGGTCCGTGCATGAGCGGCTCGAACGGAAATCCGCCTGCTCCCCGCGCAGAAGAGGTTCAACGGTCTTTGACAGCCTATCAAGTATTATCTTACAGAAGACCTTAGAGGGAGTAGACAGCAACGTAATGCTCCACCATTTAACGTAACTACTGAGATTACCTTTCTTGGGCATGGTAATAGATCTTCAGCGGTCCATATCCTTTCAATTAAAGGCGTCAATGCGTCGATGGTGGAGGCTAAGTCGGCTTGTAACATTCCCGCAGTTATCAGGTCGAGACCAGGTGCTTTGCCTGCCTTCAAAGAGAGGATCGTTTCAGTCACTTCAGAGGCGGAAGGTGATTCGGTGTCGATGTCGAGAGGTCGCCGTGGTGTAGAACTTACATGTAGCGCTTTAGGCGTCAGAAATGCTGTCAATCGGAAGACCTCCTCAAAGTGCTAGCGCCAGCGCTACAGCCGCTCTTCCTAAGTCACAATAAGCTGCCCCTCTTTAGATTTATGCGGGTTCTTCTTCTCGAACCTTCTGTTTCTTGCCAATTTCTTCGTGGTTTTATACAGCTCTTTCAATTTGCCGGTGTTCGCAGCGTGTTGAGCACGATCAGCAATAACATCAGCCCACCGCCTTCTATCTGCACGCGTACTGCGATAAATCGCCTTGCGTTTCTGGTCGTATTGAGCATTGAGGTCAGCTCGTTTGGCATCATCACTCGTCTCAAGCAATTTGAGGTGTAACTTCCTTCTATCCTCAATAAGGCTCCATGTGTGAAGTGATATCCAGTCCTCGCGCGCATGTGTTGATTTATGCCAAAGGAACACAGAGCTGGTCTCTGTATAGGCCTTTCCAATGCGGCTCCACTCCTGGTCCGCTGAGTCCGCAGCATCCTGCAGGCTAGAGAACCAATTGCGTAGCTCAAGCCGAAACGCATTACGGGTGTCCAAGTTAAAATGTTTGCTAACATCGTACCTTCGCCCTACTTTACCAGCTTCTCCAGTTGCAGGGGTTACCGCTACCTTGAGCCAAACTTCAGTAACTATCAAATGAAAGTCACTATCTAAATCGGCGGCCCTACGGTTGAGGACATCAAGCAATGATGAACGCCATTTGGAGCTAATGGCAATATGGTCTGGTTCTTTGTGACTCCGTCGGGTGAGTACTAGGTGTATTTGTGGTGGAATGAATAATCAATCCTCCTCCGATGGTCAGGTCATGGTTCAGACAAAACGTACGATCCACATTGTAATTGCATAGTCCAAGACCGTGAATATGTCGTTCGCGGTTAGTGTTAATACTCCCAATCTTTGCATTCAGGTCCCCCATGGCTTTTCTTAGCTGTTTGAGAAATAAAGAGCCCCACGCCATACTTGCGCACATCCTCCTCACTTTCTTTACCTGAATATAGCAAAGTCAAGCCTCCGGACGTTCTCAGTTCACCAAATCCATTTATTCTCACCTCGCTTAGTTAGACCCAGAATCTGCAGCTTGTATCGGAGCATTGCTGCTTCTGCCTACCGTTCGTATATTCCAAAATGCAATTCGTGTCCGTCATTTCAAGCCAAAAGTCGTCGGTAGAAATAGGTTCGGTTTCTTATTACTGCTTCAGTTTCAGGAATCTATGGTTGTCGGGCAAGCTATTGATTATCCCATTGTACCTTAATCCGATAGCGCCCTGCTGCTTTTGAGCTTTCGGATACAGTAGAAGCTATTTCTGGCAATTTTTAGGTAATGCTGTTACAAACAAGCGATTCTCACCAAGCCATACCCACCAAGCCATATCCTAGATTCTCCCCCATTTGCGTAAATTAATATTGTGTATATAACTTGGCTCATTTTGATATTCTCACAAAACGAAAGGCACACTTCGCCTCTTACAGTTTACCTTGCTTGGCCTGCATGCACTTAATGAAGTGGTTTTGAATTCTACTATGGACTACGGATTACTTTTGAGGTCCAACACGCACTTGACTGGTTTTTTATAATTCTATTAATTTGTTTGATCTGGTTTTTCCAACTGTAAATATTTCTGATAACAAAGATTGTTTTAGAGATTTAACCCGGCGCCAATGACGTGAAAATAATAACGCGGACTATGACACCGGGTCATGGTAACCCGAAGTTTATCAGCATTTTTCAAAATGTTACGTAATGATAACAACCCATTTTATTTATTTAATTACTAGCTGACCCGGCAAACTTTGTTTTGCCATAAAAACACCAAACATTTATCTACCCTACCTACCCTACCTTACACTACCTACCCTACCCGACCCTACACTACCCTACCCTACCCTACACTACCCTGCCCTACACTACCCTACCCTATCCTACACTACACTATCCTACCCTACCCTACGCTACACTACCCTACCCTACCCTACACTACCCTACCCTACCCTACACGAAAACAGTACGCCATTGATGACGTTGGGTCATATTTATCCGTTTATTTTTATTTAGTTTTATTCATTATAGGCTCGCGCTTGACCACTATCTCACCTGATGGTAAGCGATGATGTGGTCGACGGTGAAGCACGCTTGCCTAGAAGTAATCTCTTCACTCTTAAAGACATATGTCTAACTGAAACTCTGCGCGGGCGGCATCATACTGTGTTCACTAGCGGTGCGGTGTGGGTAAAGGGATAGTGTATCTCCAGCTATTAGAACGTTCAAAACTACAAAGCACCTAAAATACAAAATACGGCCGTTTGAAATCACCTCGGGTCAATATAAACCAGCGTCATTGGCGCCGGGTTAAAAAAATACGCACTCATCATTAGATATACAGATTTTTAACTATTACAATCTTAATTACTATACTCCGCGTCCAAACTGTTATTTTATTTTTGATGTCTCAAAAATGTGGGTTATTGGACGATTCGCCCGAATTTAACTTGTCCGAAAAGGGGTCGCCTTTTAAAAATATTAACATTTCTGTGGCGATTCGCACGAAATTAATTTATCGGTGTGCGAATCGACCACTCCAAAATTATGTAGGAGGCAATTGGCACACACATTGCGTTTTAGGCAATATCGTTAAGATAAAGTACACTAAAGTACAGAAGTATTTAGGGTTAAATATTGTTATTGATATGAAATGAGACAAAAATTAATAAAAAAAATATTTAATAAAATAACTACTACATATATGATTTGAGGACGTATTTCACATTGGGCTCCCAAATGAACGGAAACTGATTGAATGGCACATGATGTATGAAACATACGGTACCTCCTATCGATATTATTCGCAATTTTATACCAAAAAATTAAATGGCACCTACGGATCAGTAGGAACTTACTAGTGTTGGGACGTTTATTTTTTTAGGACATCAACATCAAAGATTCGATTAAATTCAGTAGAGTTTAATCACGTGATACAAATATAACTTTTTTAGGTAGATGTTGAAATTTTAAGCATTTATACTGAAACTACCAGGAGCCCAGAATCATGAAGAAGTCTTAGTATTTAATTTATTTATGTTTTTCTTACCTACACAGGAAGAGACTGGACCGCGCAACACAGGGAATCCTAGTGTGTGGTCCAGGGAATTTGTTAACTCCTAGCACTTAAGGTCCTCAAAATAATGTATTATTGGTTAACTAATTGTACTGTTTAAAAATGAACGGAATAAAGATTTTTATTTATTTATTTATTTGCGGTGTTGAAATCATTATCGGCAAAGAATAATTACTACTACCAGGAGGCAAACCTCCAGGAGGCCAGAATCATGAAGAAGTATTTACAGGGCTAGAATCATAATCGTTAGGGACTAACGGAGTAGGTACTAGGACTTCAGAAACGAAAATCACCCGATACTCTTTTTACCACTCATGAGTCAAGCCTAGTTTCCTCATGATTATAATCTGCAACTGAAGCCAAGTTGACAATCTACAATCGATAACGCTTGTAGGAAACGCATCAATGTATGGGAATGACACATATGAACGTTAAGTAACCTGGTCAGACCATACAAATAAAAGGCGTTAACTATTGCATAAAGAAACTCGATACGAAACGTTGTAAGTTGGCTAGGGGGGCTGCGTACTTAAGTAAGTCTTTACCGGTACTGCAATGATCTGATAGCGTATAGAGCTTTCTCTTTCATTTAATTTGAAGCGAATATTGTTGTCTCCCTCTTATTGTTTTGACGACTGTTTATCATATCTAAAGTGCATGTCTCCTCGTTTTAAGTGGTAATTACTTATTTAATCGCTTTAGAACTCGATTTATCTTAGGAGGTGACTTCAATGCTAAAAATACGTATTGGGGCTCAAGACTAACAACTACTAAAGGCAAAGAACTACTAAATGCCATAAAAGAGCTGAAATGTGATGTCATATCAACTGGAAAGCCCACTTACTGGCCAACAGATCAAAATAAAATTCCGGACTTAATAGACTTTTTTATAACCAAGGATCTATCAACTAGTTATATAAAATCGGAACAAAGTTATGACATGAACTCAGATCACTCTGCAATATATCTTGAAATTAGCGAAACCATTTTGTGTAAAGAAAGCAGGCCCACTCTTGTTAATAAGTGTACAGACTGGGTGAGCTTCAAGACCAGATTGAATGATCAAATAGACCTTAAAATTCCACTAAAAACACCCGAACATCTTAACGTCGAAGTGGAAAAGTTCATAATGCATATCCAGCAGGCAGCGTGGGAAAATACACCTGACTTCAACAAGAGGACGAAAGGAAATACTTACCCGCTCAGAATCAAGCATCTCATTATGGAGAAAAGGAAACAGAGGAAAACGTGGCATCAATCTAGGTGCCCTGAAGACAAACGAAAATTGAATTGTCTTACAAAAAAAGTAAGAAGACTAATCCAAGACTTTAAAGACGAGTCAACCAAAACCTACCTTCAGAGCCTAAGTAACGACCAAAAGACAGACTACTCTCTTTGGAAGGCTACTAAGCACTTAAAAAGACCGATTACCCAAATACCACCTATCAAATGTGAAAACGGGCAATGGGCATTAACTAACGAGCAAAAAGCGAAAAGGTTTGCAGAGCACCTAGAAAATATCTTTCAACCAAACGACGGGGAAATCATTGAAAATCACACTTTGCTTAATATGGTGACATCGGAAAATGAAGTTACCATAAAATTAGTAACACCGAGAGAAGTCGCACGAGAAATAAAACACAATATAAGTACAAGAAAATCACCAGGGTACGATTTAATAACAGGAGAAGTACTTCATAACCTACCGAGAAAGGGTCTGGTTAAATTAACGACCCTTATCAATGCCGCATTAAGGCTTAAATATGTACCAGACTTATGGAAGGTGGCTGAAGTAATAATGATAGCTAAGCCAGGTAAACCGGCTCACGAAACTTCATCCTATAGGCCTATTTCCTTGCTACCAATAATGTCCAAGCTATTTGAAAAGCTGTTACTCGGACGACTTAAACCTATAATAGATAGCAAGAACATAATACCAGAGCACCAGTTTGGTTTTCGAGAAAAACACTCTACTATTGATCAAGTACATCGGATCACAAACGTTATAGAAAACGCCCTTGAAGATAAGAACGTATGTTCTACTGTATTCCTAGACGTGGCGCAAGCGTTTGACAAAGTATGGCATGAAGGCCTTATACATAAATTGAAGAGCTTATTACCGAAGCAATTTTCAGATATATTAGAGTCCTATGTTCTAAACAGAGTCTTTAGAATAAGACAAGAAGACGCCTACTCTGAACTGAAACAAATAAAAGCTGGTGTACCGCAAGGAAGTGTGTTAGGTCCGGTCCTGTACCTACTATACACTTGTGATATTCCTAAATTAGAGCAAAACACGATTGGGACCTTTGCTGATGATACGGCCATAATGGCTGTAGGAAACAGCCACGTAGAAGCAGTAGAAAAGGTTCAAATGGCTGTTAATCTAGTTTATGACTGGACCAAAAAATGGAGGATTAAACTAAATGAATCTAAATCTGTTCACATAGATTTTACCAACAAAAAACACCAGTATTCTCCAGTTTATATTAATAATAAACAAGTCCCATACGAGAATACAGCCAAATATCTCGGTATGACCCTTGACGCAAAGTTACGCTGGAAAGCCCACGTCAAGAAGAAAAAAGAAGAACTCGACTTCCGATATAAAAGAATGTATTGGCTGCTTGGAAGAAACTCCATGCTGTCTGTGCAAAACAAATTACTGCTATACAAACAAGTCCTGATGCCAGTTTGGACTTATGGTATTCAGCTATGGGGCTGCACCAAACAGAGCAATATATTAATTATACAACGATTCCAGAACAAAGTGCTAAGGGCAATTGTAAATGCGCCGTGGTACATACGAAATGATGACCTCCATCGGGACCTAAAAGTTGAGTTCATCGATAAAGTGATCCAGAAATTTGCAGAAGCTCACGAAAAGAGACTTCATCAGCATGTGAACGTCGAGGCAATCCAGCTTCTCGACCACACAAACATAGTTAGAAGACTAAAAAGAACAAAACCGTTCGAGTTAGTGTTTAGTGTTAGTGAATAGTGTAACGTACGAAAGTGCTACCAAATAAACACAAGAACGAAGTGTATTCGCCTTAATAGAGACAATAAGAAAAGTGCTATTGGACACATTCTTAGTAAAGACAATGTAATAGTTTAGGTTATAATTAAATTACTTATTAGTCTATTTATAAGGCTAGATTGTAATAAGAGTAGGGTCCATCCTATTGATAAACCCTAGAAAAGGCAAAAAAAAATAAAATAAAAAAAAAACTTATTTAATGCATTGTTTCCTAGTTTCTATTAAAATATCTATTAACTTCGATTAATTCTACATATTATTTCCGAGACGGGTGAGCACGACTATACTTTTTTATTTTTTGTTCTCGAAAATAAAAATTTGTGCCAATTGCCTAGTACATAAATTTGGAGTGGTCGATTTGCAGACCGATAAATTCACGTCGCGTGAATCGCCACAGAAAAAAAAATATTTCATAAGAAGTCGATTCGCACGTTTCGTGCGAGTTAAATTCGTGCTAATCGTCCAATAACCTAAAAAAATGATTAAGTGATGAACTAATTCTGTACCGATTCGAATTTTTATAACAATTGACTTTATTAATGAAGAAATTTTCATTGATTTAACATACGATAACACAATATGATTTTACTCAAGTGGATATTCCAGTATATATGAAGAAGAATCCAACGATTCATCATAATAAAATCGCAAGTGTTTTATTTGCTGTTTAACTATAACTATACGTATATGTCGGGTTTAGTCAATAGTACGGACGTCAAAACAAATCGCAAGCACGCCATCTGGCGGCAAAGCACGAACAACTACGCTTTGGCGCGCTTTCTCTAACCACTTGCGTGGTGGGGATAGTAGAATATGGCAGTTGAGTACTGACAGCCGTAGAGCTAACAAGTCGTAGAATCAGTGTCGATTCGTAATATTAATAAGCAAGATTGTAACTGTGAATATTTGAATAAACCCAGTGTATCGAATAATTTATGTGATTTCATTTGCACGATTGTACCCACCGACCTGCCCAAACACGATGTCTTAACCTAAGGGAATACATCCTGACTTCCCGATGGTTTACATCTATCTAACTTAACTAAACTCCCTTTTACTCAACCCGGCTAAAACTAAATTTATGCTTTTTGGTGGAAAAAGTCAACTCAATACTATAAACAGTGGTCTTGCTAACGTGATCGTAATGGGCGAAAGTATTGATCGTATTTATGAGGCGAGAAATCTGGGTTTGATCATGGACCAAGAACTACGTTTTGAAGCTCATATTGCAAACTGTGTAAAAAACTGCTTCTACCGCCTAAAAGTGTTGTATAAGATGCGCCCGTATTTAAGCGAAGATCTGCGTGTACAGCTAGTAGAGAGTCTTGTTCTGTCCAAGTTAAATTACGCTGATACTGTTGTGGGACCTCGACTTCTGGCACGTACTGTAGGATTAATTCAAAGAGTTCAAAATGCTTGCGCGCGTTTTTGTTTTAATGTACCACCAAGGAACCACATTGCACCTTTTCTTAACAAGCATAATATTTTAAAAATGAAATCACGTCGGAAGTTGCACTTGGCCTGTCTTCTTTTCGGCGTCATCAAGTATAAGTGTCCGTCATATCTGTACTCGAAGCTTGCCTGGATAAATAGTCACCGGCAGCGCAAGGCTAGGCGTTGTGCTAAACAGCTGGCTACCCCACACCACCGTACTGCAGCCTTTCGAGGAAGTTTTAGGTACGCAGCCTCCAAATGTTGGAATAACATTCCCCCACCAATTAGGGACCTACAAAATATAAATAATTTTAGGACGAAACTTAAAAAATTCATACTGAATTCACAATTAGAATTTAATGACATTAGAATTGACAAATCGTTTATTTAAACCAATATTTATTATATATCAAATTATTACTAATCTAATCGTGTTATCAATAAAAAAATAAGTATACATCTGTTTAATTTAGTTTATCATTTAACACAATAGTATAGAAGCTCACCATTACAACTTAACCCAATTCTAGTTAATAGATGGGCTGGATGTGGTGAGCCCGTTGCATCTTTGTCTCCGGGAACTCTGTGACTTTCGCATTTTCATTTTTGTTTCCTGGCAGACTCCTTTCCTTTTTAAATTACCTACTTGGTTTGGAAGCAGTAATATTTAGTGTGGAGGCCTTGGCGGTGATTAAAGAAGGAGATAATGTGACTTACTACTAGTAGGCTTTGAGCACCATGCTGGTGACTTATTTTTGTTCTTTGTGATGGGTTGGTAGGGTATTTGTGAATAATTTTTATTTATGATTTTGTTTTCTTTTTCGCTGCAACCCACACACACACACACACACACACACACACACACACACACACACACACACACACACATTGTAGTTCACAATACACTTATTCTTCTATTATTTAATTGTACATTATTTATTTACACTTTATACACATCCTATTGTATCACTTAGGTCAAATATGTATAAATTATATTTTTTTTTTATTTTGTTATCCACGTCCGTGTGTCGCTGCGGGGTGCCAACTGAAAACCAGCGCTGGATGTCTGACGCCCAGCAAATGCTGAGTTGGTAACCCTTTCGGTATGGGCACGTTCAGCGCAATTTGTCTTTGCATTTCTTTTTTGTCTTTTACTCCATGTTTGTTGCTGTTGTGTTGTGCCTGTGTCGAATAAATATATTTCTATTCTATTCTATCGGCCAGCCTTGATGCGACATCAGAATTGGGATTCAGTCGTGCTAATGAGATGACACGTAAAAACAATGCTAGTGAAAATTGTGGTTACATTCTTGCAAAAAAAATCGCGGTGTAAGTTGAGTCTACCCTCAGTCTTGAATAACAAAAAAATCAGTCTGGAGCGGAGCAGCAAGGAGGCTAGTAGCAACCAAGGAGCTGGACAGGACAAGGAGGAGCGTGTGGACGTGTGGAAAGATCCATACACACTTATCTTTATGCCAATCCGGTGAGTCGTTTTTATTTTGTTATGACCATGGAAAAGTGTGTCATTATTCAAAATTTTGGTTTTGTTTATGGTGTAGCCCACGTCAGGTCCATAATCTCATCTTAGTTATCACTGGTCGGGTTTTAGTGTCCCTGAAAAGTTATTATTCTACTATCACTGGCAATAACCCTTGGTTGGCCTTGGCTCACTATTATTGTTTGGAAGCTAGAGCGATATGGTGACAGTGACGTACATAACTTACACTTCAGTCTAGAAATTATGATAAATCAAAAAAAAATATTATGATTAGTTTTGTAGTGTGATAGTTTTATGTAGTGAGAGTTAACTAAGTTTGAGAAGAAGCATAGTATTATTATTTTATGGTCGGAGGGCCAAACTATCTCAAAGGTGGTAAACTCTACCTGGCCTCGTTAATTACGACTTCAAATGCTACGGCATTCATTAGATTCTCTAAAGCACATATACCTTGGACACTTGGGACACTGTAATGTGTGGTTCATGTTTTGGACAGGGACTCTGCACTCTCAATCGGTGTCTATAATAACCCATTTTGCCGTGCTGGTTTAGGTTTCTACTACTACTAGAAGCTCGTGGCTAAATAAAAACAGCCACACTGGTCGATCATCAAGGTTAAGCAACGCTTGACGAGGGCGGTCCGTGGATGGGTGACCATTTCAACATACCGAGTTTCCTCCATGCCTCGGAAAGCATCGAGCACCAGGTTGGTCCCGGCCGTCATTTGATGATCTTTGACAGTAGTTACGGGTAGTCGGGTAGTAGTTAGTACTGTGGCAACTGTTGACCTGTGTGGCAACTGTTGACCTGTGTGGCAACTGTTGACCTGTGTGGCAACTGTTGGCCTTTATGGCAACTTTAGGCCTGTATGGCAATTGGAGGCCTTTGTAGCAACAGTAGGTCTGTATGACACAGACTCAAGGTGACAGTTACAGAAAGTTCCTGTTGAGTAACGAGGTTAAAATAAAGTAAACTCACATAGTCACGCGTGTGGTGAGATTACCATGTTAATGTTAATGACGTTCGAATCGTCAAGCCCTCATTACGAAAATTGAAATAATATTGGTTTTCTAATTTTTATTGCTACGTAAATTCGATTTAACTATGAATTTTAAATAATCAGAATAACGGAGCGTAAAAGCTCTTCGCTTCACTACTGTAAGCGTCCATGAAGCATTGCACTTTATTGTGTATGGTTGTTTATTACTAATTATGTAATTTTATAAGCGTGCATCTCTCAAAAATAAAATAATAGGCTGGACGCAATATGTAGGTTAGGTTAGGTTAAGACGGGCTGGTGTCCGCAACTCCACGTCCAAGCGCGTATTTTGCGTACGACGCAATATGTAACTAGAATTGTGTTTTTGTTAATTTATTATTATAATATATATATAATCTAATACCTTTTTACCCTAGCTTGTAGCTAGATTGTAACTGTGAATATTTGAATAAACCCAGTGTATCGAATAATTTATGTGATTTCATTTGCACGATTATACCCACCGACCTGCCCACACACGATGTCTTAACCTAAAGGAATACATCCTGACTTCCCGATGGTTAACATCTATCGGCCAGTCTTGATGCGACATATACGTGGGACACTCAGAAAGTTTTGCGAAACTAAAAAAAATTGTTCTATACGTACATATATTTTTATTAAATCTTTTCAAAGTACTTTCCACCAGCCTCTATACAAAGATTCATGCGCCTAAACCAGTTTTCAAAACACTTTTTCCAGTCCGCCGCAGACACCTCGTTTACAGCCTGCTCGAACGCAGCCAGCGCATCTTCCGGCGACGAAAATTGTATCCCTTTGAGCTGATTTTTTATTTTTGGGAATAAAAAGAAGTCACACGGTGCTAGATCAGGGCTGTAAGGAGGGTGACCCAGGAGTTTGACTGGCGTGCTGTCCAGGAAGTCCCTCGTTTTGAGTGCGGTGTGCGCAGGTGCATTGTCGTGGTGGAGCAGTAGCCCGCGGAGCCCTGTGTTTGGTCGCTTGTTGCTTATAACAGAGAAAACTTCTGGCAAACATTTGGTAGTATACCATTCGGCATTAATGCTTCTTTGATCCCGTAAGGGAATTGATACCAAGTGGCCAGTCAAATTAAAAAAGCTAGCGATCAAAATCTTACCCCCGCTTCTAGATCGCTTCACTTTGGTAGGCGTTGGCTCATTTTGAAACACCCAAACAGTCGACTGGCGCTTGGTTTCTGGGTCGTATTGATAAATCCAGGACTCATCACCTGTAACGATGTCTTAAACACGCCGAGACGAGCCTGCTTCAAATTTGTTAAGCATATCACGGCACCATTCCACCCGGGCCTGCTTCTGAGCATCGGTGAGGTTGTGCGGCACCCAGCGTGATACTATCCTCCTCACGCGAAGATGGCTGTGTAGAAT
Organism: Orthosia gothica; assembly: GCA_949775005.1. NCBI lineage: Eukaryota > Metazoa > Arthropoda > Insecta > Lepidoptera > Noctuidae > Orthosia > Orthosia gothica. The sequence goes on along the minus strand of OX459054.1, from coordinate 13,993,937 downwards.
CTCGTGAACGCTTCCCGATCCAATCTTCAATATGTGTTGAATCTCCTGATATGTAATTCGCCTATTGTCTTGGATTAAATTTTTCACTGCTAGCACGTTTTCTTCGGTAACAGCCGTCAAAGGGCGACCGCTTCTTTCGTCATCCCCCAAAGTTGGTCGACCGCGCTTGAATTCGTTATATCAACGATACACGGTTGCCTTGGAAGGGCCTTCATCCATGAATGCCATTTGAAGTCTATCGTACGATTCATCCGGTTTCAGGCGACACTTGAAATCGTATAAAATCATAGCTCTAAAATGTTCCCGGCGCAGATCCATATTTCAGTGAGACACAATACTTTGAATTAACTCGCAAAAAATGTGGAGGGAAATTTTGAAATTGGAACTTACTTATTTTTACTTATAAATAATCATATTTTCGAAAAACATTATAACTGGCCAGTCTCCCATATATAAAAACTTTTTTTCGCAATACTTTCTGAGGGGCCTGGTATATAAATATAATCTGAATCTCGGCAACGGCTCCAAAGATTTTGATGAAACTAAGTATGCAGGGGGTTTCGGGCGCGAAATAATTTTAGAAATCGTCGTTTTCTCTTTTTTCACTCGAGCAGAGCTCGGTCGCCCAGGTACTAGGATTAAAATAAGGATGTTATTAAATGAACAAAAGTTTTCTTTTGTTCATTTAATGTCATCAAAAATGTCATTAAAATTTTACAGAATAGAATAAAAATGAAAGGAGTAATTTAGAAATAGAATAATGAGAGAACAACAAAAAAATAGATTGTTTCAGGCTGAAGAAGTTGAAATGTAAAAAAGTACACTGGCAGTATTTATTATTATGTATTGGAAGAAAATCAAAAAAATCCGTGTGGAAGACTAGTTATAATTACGAATTAATCATTGCTATCTATTGACATTTATGATAAATCTGTATTTTATCATAGTAGTAGACTAATGAAATTGATTATTGCAATCTAATCAAAATTATTCACTAAGTAGATACGGTCAATAAAAAACAAACTATTAAAATCTTAAAATCACTCAGTGACGAACACGAGGTCTTTGGTAACAGTTAAAATTATTATGTGAAAAAAATCAAAAATGAAGTCGATTTATTTATTTTTTATAATTTCCATATATGGGAATATAGTCAGCGGCCATTTAGATATGGTTGTACCTGATCACAAAAATGTTTTTGATTTGAATCTCTATGAATCTGTGTTAGACGAAGAATTATGTGAAGAACAAATTAGACATATCCAGCAAAATGAACCTGATCTTTTAATTGAATGTAAGTAGAAAATTAAATAAGTAAGGAACCTTTCCAAACCTTCCCGATGCCGCGAAGCAATTTACGTTGCATAATTGAAATAGAAACGATATAGGTCGAATATCAACTACACGTATTTGCTAAGAAAATTTCAAATGCAAATCGGTCGAATTGTATTGTATTACTTCCACAAGGTCGTACGTCGTACGTATCTAACGTAAATCGCGCCGAACCTGATGGTTCGGCGCGATTTACGTGAAGGTCTACAAAAAGTTGATGTCGTGTTTGCATGTAAAAGCCATATTTTTGCATGATTGCTGACTAGATGGCTGACCATTCTTCCCCTTTAAGATCCTTGTGAGTCGCATCTTTTTTAATGGTATTCATCATTTTATATCTACGATCGTTGATACCCTGAGCTTTAGCGGTCAGATGGCGAATATTCAGTTTAGAATAAAATTATGAGGTTGATTTTTTTGCAAACTTGGAAGATATCTTCACTCAGTTGAGTTGATTATGGGAACACAAGACTGGTGCATATTTTTACGGAATTCATAATCACTAATGCTTAGTGGAAACGTATTAAACGTTTTTTCAAAGATAATTCGAAGATACAGCCTACAACTGAAGTTTTCACTAGAGCTCTGCTGTAGAGAAACTTCATCTATGGGCAGATGCCAAAGATGTTTTTTTAATTATTTTAAACCTATACCGTTAGCCGTAAAGTTGTATATTGGACCTTATCGTCGGACTCTTATCGGATAGTAGCTTGAATATAGTAATATTAGTATTATGAATGCATAGCACAGCAGATCATGAAAAATATTAGTTATTCAGTTCTTGATACGTTACCTACGTGCGACTATTTGTGACGTGATGTGAATATTTCAGCAATCTTTAATCTTGGTTTATCGCGGATTAGCTACACCTTTAATCCTTAAATAAGAATTGTCCTCCACTCCAAATAGATAAGAAAGGAAGTCATGATAAAAATTTCAATATCAGACTTTAAAAAAAATGCCTTACGTTCCATATGAAGTAATGATAGATTCGCAGATGTCTACAAAACATGAAGTTATTTATTCATTTTTGCATCTTTATGAAATAGTCCCAGACATCTGAGGAACCCTTAAACCTACTATATTATACTAATAAATTATATGATTGCGAAATACAACTTAACGCCTATTCCGATCCGACCTTGCCGCAGCTCATGGATAGCGTAATGGGCACTCTGTTCCCTTCGTGAGAGGAATATACTCCCCTGCTCATGGCTCCACCTCCTGCGGACCACACCACCAAAGACTACGACGATGCTCTGGAGGTGACCGAGGTAGAGCTGAGAGTGGCGGTACGTAAGCTGAATGCCAAAAATATCGCCCCAGGCAGGGCCCGACGGCTTGTCTGGGAAAGCCTGGGTTCTGGCCTTGGAGGCTCTCGGGCCTCGACTAAGGGGGCTTCTTAGCGTATGCTTGGAGAGAGACCAGTTCCCACTTCGTTGGAAGACGGAGAAACTGGTCCTTATTCGATCGTGGGGCCGTATTTGTGGGACATCGGGTACGACTGGGTGCTGCGCGCTGACCTCCCTAGCGGCATCAGCGTAGTTTGCTACGCTTTTTACGTGGTTCCCAAATAACGGTAGGAGAGGTTCGGGTTGACAATGAAGTACCTGGGACTTGTCTTCGACAGCCGGTGGAATTTCGTGGAGCATTTCCGACAGTTGACTCCCGGACTGGACCGGGCCGTGCAATCCACGGCCTTTGTGGGGCACCGATGCACCCATAATTTACTGAGGCGGCGATCAGCCCGCCAGTTGAACGTGTCCTAAAGGGTCATGGCCATCCGGCTGATCCAGGAATACCGCACGGTCTCCGTAGAGGCGGCAAGCCTCATTGCTGGATTACCGCCATAGAATCTAATGGCAAAAGTCCTCGCGCACATATGTGAGTGGTGCGAGGAGGCGAAAGGCTGATAATCCGTTAAAAATCCGTGGCCGCGACAAATCGTGGCTCGGCGGACAGAGCTCCGGCAGGATTTCATGGCGACATGAAGAGAGCGACTTTCGCAACTCAGCGCTGGGCACGCTACAATTGCGGCAATTAGGCCCCATAGCGTCCACACCTTCCGCCTGACGGATTTTCTCACTGGACACGGCTGTTTCGGGATGTTCCTGTTCAGGATAAAGCGGGAGTAAACGCCCGGGTGTCACCATTGTGTGAAACGCTCGGAGAACACGGTGGAACATATGGTGGAGGTCTGCCCTGCTTGGGCGGAGCACTGCCGTGTCCTCGTGGAGGTGATCGGCGATCCTCATGGAGCAAGAGGGCATGGGAACCTGTCTCATGCTTTCCTTCTAATACTCGCGAAGGAGAAGGCGGAATACGTGAGGGGGACGCAATGGAGACGCCCTCACGCCCCACCGCAGGAGATGCGCTGGGCGTCGGAAGTCTCAAGCCACCGTAGGCGCAGGCTTGCGGATGGCGAGTAATGGATAGCTCACCATCCGATAAGGACCAGGCTCGAGTCAACGGCGCGTAGTGTTCCATGTGCGCACCAAAGAGATGACATGAGATGTCAGGACACAAACTGACATGGTTCGCTATGGTCGATGTCTGTATGAGCCGGAGAAGTCATTGGTTGTATCGGTTGATTTCCAAAAAAAAAAATGTTTAGTGTTGAGAGATTGCGCAATAATATTGTGGGAGTATGGGATGCCTAATACAAATACCTTCACCTCCCTACGCTGTGTTTTCTTTTTGGCATGAGAAAAGACAGGAACTCGATATACGTTATAAAAGTATGTATTGGTTACTCGGAAGGAAATCCTGTGTATCAATACATAATAAAATAACCATATACAAGCATATACTGATGCCAATTTACGAATACAGACTTCATCGACACGTGAAAAAGAACTAAACCTTTTGAATTAGTGTAGTGTAAAGCGAATGAATAATAGTGACAACGCTGTGCTATATATATAACACATGAACATAGTGTTTTTTATATTGTATCAGACTCTAAGAAAGTGTTACGGACTTGTGTAAAGTGCAAAAAACACTATTTTTAGTTTAAACGTATCATATTTAGTTAGAGTTAAATTGCTTATTAGTCTTTTAGGCTAGATCGTAATTAATTATTAAGAATTTTGTTCTTACTAATAAAATATAAAAAATACCTCCCAACGCTCCTCATTCCACTTCAATTGACATTCACCCGTTTCCGTGTTCATACGTATGGGGGCTTGCATAAATATAAAGGTTTAAACGGACTAAAACAGGAAATATTATGGGACTATTTTACCCACTCATATCGATAATGATATATTTCGACCTATCAGAACTGGAAACCAAGCAATGCTGTGAACATAATTATCATACCACTAAGATCCTTGTTAAATCCAGTATTAAAGATCACACTTAACTTTGTGTGCACAAGTTTTTGTTATTCAGATCAAGCACTGTTCAAACACGTTTTTAATAAAATTGCTATTACGTAAGTAGTAGGTATTGTAGATTTATGTAATCCACCAAATACCTCTTATCTCTCTTTATTTCAAATTGCGGATGACTAATTCATATCTTTATAGAATTTATTACACATATAAATCCAAACTTATCAATGCGAAATTCTATATGTCTGTCTAGACAGCTTTTTTTTGGAACTCTATCATGACTAGACCCATTGAAATGATTGGTATTATATTTTGTATATATACATTATGGACCCATAGAAGAGACGTAGGTATTCTTTTGGAACACTGTTTCTCACTATCTGTGAATGGGTCGCCTTTGCTGGCAAACAGGTGTGTTGAAATTTACAGAAAATTTAGAAATCCAAACGAAAATGTCGCAAATTGCCTGTACTAATAAAATTTTCTTTGCAGTTCTTGATGCTGGCATCCGAACGCCAAGAGGTATCTTAACTGGTAACGTATTGGATCTTGGTAACTACTTCCAATGCTTGGGCATAAACAAGCCAATACCAAACTCAGTTGTTGAAGGAAAGTATTGCATGATACACGTGCCATTGGACCAAAAATGGCCAAGTTTGCCAAGTACACCAACTTGGCCTGATGAGTGGCCAGATTTTACACTACCTGACGAATGGCCAGATATTACTTGGCCTGGACAGAATCCAAGGAGGTTTAGAGTTAAAGAAGAAGTTGTACAGCGTTCAAGAGACTATCATTTAGCTACTGCTGGATTCGACGCGCTTAATGGAGCTGTAATGAATGATAAAAGGTATGTTTATATGTGGTTTTTAATACCTTATACTCATATCTAAATTATACAAAATACAAACAAAAATTTTGCCACTGATTCACTTGTATTTATCAAATTTACAAAGAAATTCGCACGGATATTACTTACAAAGCGTTATCTACAATTACTATTATATTTAATTCATAGATTTTATCGCCAAGTTGAATCATTTTTAAAGTCACGTACAATATTGTTACTTTACCAAAGTACAAAATCAATAATTCCCTAGTATCGCTTGCTCAGAGTTCCAAATCCGTTCCTATTGACGTAGTTTCATATCATCCATTTTCAATACAAATCATGATGATGCTTTATCAGCTACTAAACTTTAGACTTCCGCATTTAGAATTTTGTCAGTTACGGCACATTGGTCTTTTTACATTTCAAAGGCCTTTTCTAATTATGCTTTAGTCTATCATCAAGCACCCCTAATGCCTGATTATTATGCCGTGATTCTTTATGTTTGATACTGTAGACTGTATCAAACGATATCCTCAAAAAAATACAAGAGGCTTGAGGCTAAGTAACAGCCGCACAGATTGATTTTGCAAGCGTTTATTTAACTTGCAATGTATGTATGTCTGTATGTAAAGTGTGTTCGGGTCAAATCATGCAACTGAATTTTAAAGCAGTTATCCTCCACCGATTAAGGTGAAATTTTGCATACACGTTTAGTTTTTATGACATTGCATGATGAGCTAAGTGACGTCATTCTAAATCCAATATGGTGGACGCTCCAAGATGGCGGACTAGTAATTTTTGTGCACTGCCATGATATGGATATCAAATGAAAGGGTTTCCTGATAAGAATACGAAAAAAAATTGTTTTAAAAAAATATTTTTAATGAATAATTTTTATGGCTAAACAAAGCATGCCGAGGTCCGTCCATGAAAATTATGATCATCAATTAAATACCAAGACTCCTGCGTGACATTTGAACCCCCATTTGAAAATCTTTGACAGTCGTTACGGTAGTCAGAAGCCATCAAATCTGACACCAGTTTTACCAAGAGGTATCGTGTTACCCAATTACTGGGTTGTGTAGGTTAGACTGAGCTTACCCAAACATTGTTGCAAAAAAACCCTGGCTTTTTAACCCCCGGCGGGAAAAGAGGGGAGTTATAAGTTTGACATGGGTCTGTCTGTGGCATCATAGCCCCTAAATGTATGAACCGATTATGACTTAGTTTTTTTTTTAAAGGTGTCTTTGTCGAGAGTGTTCAAAGCTATGTTTGATTAAAATCGGTTCAGCCGTTCAAAAGTATCCGCATAGATATCGTGTTATAATTACGTGTCTAAATAGATTGTCGATTGAAGCGGGTCTACTACTAGGTATATTAAATGTAGTTTAAAAATAATGACATAAAAATTCTCTGATTTATCTAACTTTTAAATTTTCTTACAGAATTGCAGACACTCCTCTCGCCGCGCTTACCTTCCAACTTGCTACTTGCATACCCAAAACTTGCACTCCTCGCACGGCCCTGAAGGCCCTGTTCAATAGCTCAGAAATCACGGCTATTAACTTCGAGGAAGCGTACTGCCGTCTGCCCAATGATAAACTATGGACGCCTGGAGAATATGTTGCTTTGTAAGTATTGACATGCATTGTATCAAACACAGTTGAATCGTTTTTCTGAGACTCATAGAGCATTGACTCGGCGCTTTTAATGTGGTTGTATCTGTTGATTCTCGCTGTCAGGAGTTGCAGTGTGCAACTGGTCCCTAAACCTATGCATTGTATCGATTGTATGAAAACATGAAAATACATTTTATTAGCCATCAGTGAACTTCTTTTGTTTTGAACATTATTTGTTATCATAATTTGCTATGATGATGATGAATATATATTATGTCAGTGTCATAGATATTTCTTCATTACCAACATGATTGGTTTTAAATGTACGGAAATCTAATCTTTCTGAGAGTTTTTCTTACCATATTGCCTTTTATGTCTATATGAGAGGATCAATGAAAAGCTAAAAATCCTCCTCATGACCAAGTTTGGGTGCAAAAAGGTTACTCGTACTCGTAGAAACAATAACCTTCTAGCAAATGAGTATTGACTTACACACCAACACATACAACCTAACACTCATCATAAGATACAGACCTTTAGTTACCTTTTAGTTTTTTTAGTATATGCATCGTTTCAAACAATAGACATTGCTAAAAAACTTTTTTTGAAATCTAAATTTAACAATTAAACATATTTATCGAGAGATACTGGATCCCGCGGCACAGGGTATCCCATACTTCATAAAAGATAGCTTGATTTCTGCGACATAATGTCAAACTGACGTATACGTTAATGTACGCCTGTCAAGCGCTATTGTTACTGTATTGATACTGACAGCTATCACAGATACCAAGCTATCTTATATTTATTTATTTTTATTTATTTATTTAGGTTAACCAACAATTGTTTACACGATGTACATTTCAGACTTAATGACTAGAGTAACATTTACAAGTGCAACAATTAATTACAGGTTAACACCACATGCACAAAAAAACGGTTTTACTTAACATACCTACTTATATATTATTGCCATTAGAGCTTATACAAAAAATAAATTAAAACAAAAACAAAGAAAAACTATCAGCTCATTCATCCAATGAGTACAGTACAATATAATAAAGAAAAGACATTGGGATATAAAATTACTGAATAGAATTATGATTGATTAACAATATAAATATAATATAATAATAAATTGTGATTGATTTATTGGATTATGAATAAATTTTATGAAGTATAACGTAGAATCCAGTGTTACATCTTAATTTTCAACCACTTTTTATGAAACAGTATTATTTTATTTATTTATGTACCTGCAGTCAGTAAAATTCAAGTACAAAACAGATTTTGACGGGTGTATCTTAGATTGCAAAAATACCCAATAAATCATAATAATTAATTATAATCTTTTTGATAACCCAGTAGGTGTATGTAATGGAAAATTACAATATTTTTTTTCTTTTCAGTTCAATATTTGGAATTTTTATACTTCTCGTCGTGTTAAGTACGGGGTATGATATCCGCTATAATGTTTACCAACAAAAAGGTGAGGATTCATGTGAATGATAACTAGAATGCACAGATCTTTTAGTTCTAAAGGCTTTCATAGACAGTTGCGACGTTGAATCAACAATGTGAAGACGCATTTATAGAAATTGTTCTTCGGATTGTCCGTAGAACAATTTCTTTTGCCCGATGAAATTTTGTATAACAAAGGGTTGTCATTTTGTCACGTTACGCCTTTCTGTGCGAACCTTGAATTCATCATGCATCAGAGTCGTTCGTTTGGCAAATAAACTTACTGCGCAAGCACATGAAGCTTTTTTTAATATTATTGTTAGACTTATAATTGCTTGTCTTAGATAAAGCCTATCAGGCTTTAAAACTTGTAGTACTTCCAGTAGCTGAAAGTTTTTATGACTTGTAAATTCAATTCAGATTTTGTAAGTCGCTAGGTAGTAACTAGATACCGTATTATACACGTGTGAAATATACAATTTGATTTTTCCGTTTTCGTAAAATTTTATCAAAACAAATATTTTATTTTTGTAACAATATTATCAAATAACGGTTATCTTATCAATATTAAAGTAATAAATCCTGTAAGTATCTGTCCTATTTGATGATACTTGATTGTTTTAATAATATCTGTTAATAGAGCTGGCTGCATTTTAAACTATTTTGAAAAGTAAATCTTTCCTTATATTTTTATTTCTGAATTCGAAGATAAAGTGGTGAAGGGTTTTTAATTCTCGTTCTACGACATAAATATGCAAGCTTTTTGTAGCAGGTACCTATCGATCGTTCATTAGTACTTATATATACAAATAATGATAGGTCACGGAGTAGGGTATCCTATAATTATATTTATTTTATGCCAGCCCAACATATATAAGCAGCACTACTTTGTATCGCTTTGAAAAGTATATTCAGAAGCCGGCAATGCGGTCACACAGTGGTGAAACCCTATACGTTGTCTGTATCTTACAGCTACAATCATCTTTTATTAAATGCAATCAGTGAAAATAATAATATAACACGCAAAAAGATTCAGATAACAAAAGTAATTTAGGCATTACTATTGGTTTATCTTTGCACTGTGGATTCCCAAAGCAATCATTAACCAACACCTGCAGGTCCTCGTACACTATCTTCACACGTGCGTGTTTTAGATTATATTAAACGATAACATTGTTGTTTTTATTCTATAATTTATTGTAGTTGGTATGTGTTAAGAGGAAATGGGGGCGGTCTTTTCTCCATACAAATGCTCTCGTCTGTTTTCTCTCTGGTTAATGAACTTAAAGCACTGTTTTTTACAGTAAAATAAATATCAACTTCTTCTATGTCCTTATGTTTTCCTTTTGGTGATATATTATCCGTATAAGCACTAGCAGCCTTTCAAAATGCTCTAAATTGTCTGTATTGAGTCGCTGTCTTCAGAGCCCTAGTGTACAAATTTGACTACTATTAATGAAAAAAAAAACATAGGGACATAGTGAATATCCTTCTTATTCAGTTTATGAAATATCTTCCAAATCGGTCCAATATTCGAGGAGAAAACAGGCGAGAGCCAAACCTCGAATTATGACTTTTTACTTAAGAAAATTTGTCGAACCTGCAGTTGTCCTTATCGCACGAATTTGAGGGCGGGGTTAGACGCAAAGGGGTCTGCATAACACGAGTACTTACACAGACGGAAAGGTGATGCGTAGTAGTTGAAAATAATATCGATATACTAGTGTTGTAAACAGTTATCGATAAACACATTTATATTGTTTGCATGTGCTGTTTAGTGGGCATTACAAATAGCAGTATGAAAAAGTTATGGACACAAAATAAAATTAAGTGCATGTCTTAAAATGTTTATTACAAAAAGTTTTCAATACAAAACAGTAAATTATATATCGGATAGGTCGCAATCTCTAGATTGCCTACTAGGTACATCAGCGAAATTAAACTTATTCCAACGTCAGCCGCACGGGTCAATCGATCAGGTTAAGCTATGCTTGCCGTGGTTGGTCCGTGGATGGGTGACCATCCTTACATACCATGACCCGTCCGTGCCTCGCCAAGCACGTTAAGCCGTTGGTCCCGGCTGTTATTTTCGGCTTTGACAGCCTGAAAGTCTGACCCGTTTTACCAAGGGGTTTCATATTACCCAGTAACTGGTTGTGGAGGTCTGATAGGCAGTCGATCCATCTAAATACTGGTATTCAGCTGCATCTGACACCAACGTAGACGGGAAAAGGCTAGGCAGATTATGACGACGTGCTTTCTTTCACTGGTTTATTCTTTGGTATCCGACCGTCAATGATTTCTGGTAAAAGGCTAATGCCTTAGGCTTGCCACTAATGTGGTTGAACTTTTCTAATAATGGTTCCATTTTCTGCCATAATGCATTGTCCCTCTTAATATTTAAAAAAATAAAAGCTTTTGGGACTCCATAAAATAAAATAACAGAAATTTCGACGAGTTATGTGTAGTCGGCCTTGTACTTAGTAAAAGTAATTGTGATTCTGTTTTAATTGTAACATTTTGCCTTTAAACGTACATAAATCTATTACATCATCATCATCGTCATCATATCAGCCGAAAGACGTCCACTGCTGTACATAGACCTCCCCCAAGCGTCACCACATTGATTGGTCCCGTGCGTCTCGCATCCAGCGGATCCCCGGTACCTTCACCAAGTCATCGGGCCACCTGGTGGGAGGCCTTCCAACGCAACGTCTTCCGATTCGCGGTCGCCACTCCAGAACCTTTCTGCTCTATCGGCCATCCGTTCTGCGAGCAATGTGCCCTGCCCACTGCCACTTAAGTTTGGCAATTCTTCGGGCTATGTCGGTAACCCTGGTTCTCTTGCGGATCTCTACATTTCTGATTCGACGACGCAAGGAAACTCCATGCATAGCCCTCTCCATTGCCCTTTGGGTGACTGTAAGCTTTCTGATGAGGACCATTGTAAGCAACCATGTCTCAGAGCCATATGTCTGGCAACACACACTGGTCATAGACTTGAGACACTGTGGTAAGTTGGACGAGAAGATACTGCAACTTCTCGAACACTGCCCAGCCAAGTCGGATTCGACGGTTGACCTCTTTCTCGAAGTTGGCCCTACCCAACTGGATCGTTTGTCCCAGGTATATATAGTCGCCCACAACTTCGAGTGTAGAGTATCCGACCTTGATTGGAGTGAGTGTAAAATGGGCATTCAACATCACCTTGGTTTTGTCCATGTTCATCCTAAGACCCACTCTTTAGGAAGCTCTACTGAGTTTATCGAGTATTGTACTGAGGTCCTCCATGGTCTCCGCCATGACCACTATATCGTCTGCAAACCGAAGGTGATTGATGTATTCGCCATTGAAATTTATGCCTAGCCCTTTCCAGTCCAGAAATCTGAAGACATCCTCCAGTGCAGCGGTGAACAGTCTATCGTCGGCAAACCGAAGGTGATTGATGTATTCGCCATTGAAATTTATGCCTAGCCCTTTCCAGTCCAGAAATCTGAAGACTTCCTCCAGTGCAGCGGTGAACAGTCTATCGTCGGCAAACCGAAGGTGATTGATGTATTCGCCATTGACATTTATGCCTAGCCCTTTCCAGTCCAGAAATCTGAAGACATCCTCCAGTGCAGGGGTGAACAGTTTCGGAGATATGACGTCTCCCTGTCTCCCACCTCGCTACAGAAGGACGGGTGCCGAGGTCTGATCCTGAAGTCGAACTGACATGGTGGCGTTTTTATACAAACATTTCAACACTTCGATGTACCGGTAGTCAATTTGGTACCGTTGGAGAGACTGCAGTACAGCCCAAGTATCGATCAAATCGAAGGCTTTCTGGTATTCCACAAACGCTAAACAGAGAGGCAGGTTGTACTCTTCGGTCTTCTGTATAACCTGCCGCAGCGTATGTATGTGGTCTACTGAGACGATTAGTGATGACCCTTGAAAACAGGACTAAATCTATTTATTTTTGTTCAATTCCATCTTCAGGTGACATACTTGCAATTTCATAAGGACAGTTTACCTCTATTATCGAGTCTTCATCTATCAGACCATCCAGGCTTGCCGCGAAAAAGTGTTTGTTTTCATCATAGAAATATAAAATTCATCGATAAACATTCCACACTCTAATACCTGTAGCCCTGTGTGCTTGAAAAATTGATCGATTGCTTTAGATTCCATTTCCTTGCCATAATTGGTAGCCACAGTTCCTTTAAATTTGTTATATAATAACGTTTCTCATATTTTGCGAACCGATGTTTTCGGTCGTATCTTACATATTCGCCCAACATTCGATGCCGTAAGCCTCTTTAGTCTTTCAATTTCCCATAAGCTATTATCGCTTTGGCCCCCACTATTTTTCTTTGAAAATCCTTAGTTGAGAGCAATCTTTCAAGACATTATTTTTCTTTTAATTTATATAATTCCAAAGGCATATCTTCTTCTATCTTCTTCGAACTCTAAGCGACCGTAGTTTTTAACAGGTTCTGTAGTTCTTTTTATTTTGCTCGTTCCGTCTTTGGGATACGTCAGTTTTCTTTTTCGGAAAATCTCTGTGATTTTTTTCGAACGCTGCTTTTCTTCTATTTTATGTTTTTTTTTTATTTGCCCGGACTGCAACCCAAAATTTTTTTTTTGGATGCGTGAATGAATAGCCCTTCGCTATTCCATGAAGTTACTGCTCCATTACATCTTGTCTGATATGATATGAGCCTGCCAAGTTAACTCTTTTTCCGCCAATAAATTTGGCAATTAAATTATTAAATTGCTCCACAGTATTATTAGTCACGTCCAAAATAAGATTTTCTGCATTTGCTGTTAAGAAAAACAGATATTGTTGGATATCAGTCCACAATCCACAACAACAAAAGTTACGAGTGACTGGGGGGCGATTACAAGAAATGCGCGAGCCGCAGCCGGGAGCGTTTCGGAGGCACGCATACACTGTCAACTTACCCACACATGGATAGGGCGGCCGGGCGCCAAGCGCTCGCAGTTCGCAGAGCGACAGCGATAGTTTTTTCAAATACCTATTTTTCAAAAGTCTCTCCGCCCGTATTTCCTCTTAAGTTATCATCATCATCTTCATCAGATTTTTAATGTTCCCACTGTTGGAATACAGGACCCCTCTCATAGAGGGAGTGGGCTATCTACCAGGCGGGCCCAGTGCTGATTGGTAGATGTCACATGTCTTTGAATGTTTGGTTCTAAGACATGCCCGTTTCACCGTTTTGAGAGCAGTGGTGATAAAATATATTACACAAAGTAAAGCACTTGCTCGGGTTCGAATCCACGACCTACAATTCGTAATTCGGGGAGCCTGGTTGTTAGATTCAGAAATGAAAATTGAAAAGGCTTAAAATACGGGTTTTTTGTAACATACTCTGTCTCTTAAACTAGGTGCATGTTCCAGCGACTTAGGAGTCAGTGATTATTTGTAGTCAAACAAGATAACGTGATAGTAATCAGACCCCATGACAGAAAAAGCGGGGTGATATATGTTTGCCGTGTGTTTGTCTGTGGCATCGTAGCTCCTAAACGGATGAACACAACACACACAAATTCAAAATGCGCAAATACACAGGTACATACATCAAACTTATAACACCCCTCTTTTTCCGTCGGGAGTTAAAAAGAGTCACTATTTTATATTGTTACACCTTCTACTTAGCATGTTTGATGTTCTACTACCTTTTAAAGTCTGTCTAGTCTCTGACCGAGTGCTACGAAAGGGTCAGTAACAGTTGTCGGTCATGCACCTGGTCTATCCTCAGTTGTGTTTAAAATGCTGTCTTATCAGACTATGAGAAAGAAGGGAGAATGCATCTGTGTTTGTCCGTACACTTCTTGTGCACTATAATTGTAATCTTATGCGCCAATGGCCTAAATTCGGTCAGGATTTTACTTAGTTATATATAAAAACAACATCATTCTGGTATTATATTTGTATTTTAACGCAAAGAGAAGTGTTTTTACATTCTACAATAATAACAACGTAGCCGGATTATACCTAATCTATAAATTAAGTCTGTTTTTCACAAAATTATCATAGTAAAATTAATAGATATTGTGATTTGTTTTTTCCATTTTTATAATTGAAGATTTTATCATAGTAATCCTATTATATGACGAGTTTTAATTTATTTTAGTAGTAATTTATTCCAATGTCCATGCCATGTTAAAGATTAAAATCTCATCAACATCACACTTTGATTTTAATTAGTGATTACTGCTAAAATATATCTGCTAATTAATTATGACAAACAATTTAATAGATTAGGATTCCTTCCCCATCTTTGAGGTATTTTTATATTTTTCTCTTTCAAAAAATAATCATTTTCATTACTTAACAGATCCGAAGAAAATCAACAAGCTGCTTCTCGCGTTCTCTGCTTACACCAACACTCGTCGTCTCGTCACTTATACTCCAGTTCCTGGAACACTAGAATGTCTGGATGGCATCAGATCTTTTGCCATGATGTGGGTCATCATTGGACATACGTTTGTTACTCAGACTTCGAGTCAGTTAATGGCTAATCCTTTAGATACTTTTAATGTAAGTATGCATATATACATTATATTTTTACATTTAAAGACATAAAGTAGGAAGGAGTATATAAGGATCGTAGCCTATTATGATCTTTACATATTACAAAACGCCTCCTGAGTTTTGCTCAATTTTTCTGCCTACCTCAATGAGAGAAAGTGAGCAAGTTAATGCAAGTATGCACACAAACATCAATATCTCTAGACCGATCAATATGTTCTCAATATGGGATCTCGTCCAACAGTTCTCTTGGACAAGACCTAGTGTCTCGGGAGCCGCTTTTCCTGCATTATTATGGACAGAACACTGTCATTAATCTTTTTTATGAGCTACATCGTTTTTTCTAATCATCACGAATACCCAAAACACGATGATAGGCTTTTTAGTAAATGTTTTTAACTAATCGAGACGTTATATTTCTTTCCAGTGGATGACGTCATTAGAATCTATATGGATTACAGCTGCTCCAATCACAGTGGACACTTTCTTTATGTTGAGTGGTCTTCTGCTAGTATACACAACAGCTGGAAAAATGTCGAGCAGTGAGTATATTTTTACATTGGGTTCATACCAAAAGTATTAATAGTTATAGATTCTACCCTATATACCAATATAATTAATGTGAAAGTCTATACGTTTACATGTTTGGATGTTTTTGAAACTTGGCAGACGCAGTTAGTCCCGCTATGCTCGACTCGAAAAATACCTACTAAAAAGTGCCACTATGCACGAAATTCTTCGATTATACGTAAACAATGGAGGGTACAGTTGGAAAGAAAAAAAAAGTGTTTGATTTTAATTGAATTGAGCAGGAAGCTGAAAAATATTGAAATTTTACTAAAAACATCGAAATCTTAGTTCGAAATAATTTTGGGTTAAGTTTCTCTTTTACGGAAAAACGTTTCGTTTTTCACAGTTCTATGCAATGGATGGACACTATGTTTTTAAAATTATTGACGAATGACGGCGAGGCGAGTGTGCGTTAGTATGCTAAAACGGAACGTTTATTAACTTTGTTTCGTGAAAGTAACGGAATTTACATACTAGGTTTTCTTAATTTATTTTTTAAATGGTTAAATGAAATATTAAAAAGTACCATTTTTCTTCATCACTGCCCGCGAATATGATATCGTGCATAGCGGCACTTTTTATTAGATATTATTCGAGCCGAGCATAGCGGGACTAGCGCATAGCGGGATGAGAGCATAGCGGGACTAACCAGGCAGACGGGTAAACCATGACTTGGATTAGGATAAAGGATGTACTTTTAGCCAGAAATTGCCGACTTTTACAGTAGAATGTTATAAGTATTTAGTGAAGAGTCCTTTTTCACACTTTTTAAAGCATAATAAGAATCATTTTCACCAATATTTCCTTGATTTAGCTCCATCAGTTTAGTCACATAAAACATAGAAACACAGTATTCTAGTGACTAAATCAGCATGATAATATATTTTTTACGTTTTTCGACTAAAGATGATGATTCAGCCTTTTACTGTTCACACTGCTAGGACACCGACTGGGATGATGATGATGATGATGATGACTATTATTTAATTCGTCGATGAAGAAAGAGCTGAGTTTGATCACAAAATTATTCACAATGAATCTTTCTTTTTCAGTGAAATTAGTCAAAAATCTCCACTTATTTTATCTCAACCGGCTTCTACGAATGTTCCCTGTACTCGCTGCAATGATACTCCTACAAATCTCGATTTTGAATCGGGTTGCTGATGGGCCATATTGGGAAGTAGCGGCGGACCACACGCACAGATGTAGAGTATACTGGTGGTCCACGCTGTTGCATATACAGAATTTTGTTAATCCAGGTTATATGGTAAGTCACGAAACAATGATAATCATGATAGGACTAGCTTCTACCAGCGGCTTCGCCCGCGTGAATGTCGAAAATTATCCTAAGAGATAAAAAGTATCCTATGTGCTACTATAATCTATATAGCATAGACATCAGAATAACATAAAGGCTATAATTTATAAAGTATTGGGAGAAGTACTAGAACAACACGGGTGGAGACGCGGGCTGCTAGTAGCTAATAATCTTATTTGCTTGCAGTGTCTCGCACACTCCTGGTACCTCGCTATAGACGTTCAACTGCACATCCTATCACCCTTGGTACTAGTGTGGGTGCTGACTGGCAAACGCCGGCTTGCCTGGTCTGCGCTCGTTGGTGGTTTGATAGCTTCACTGGCAGCTGCAACTACTTACAACTTTATCAAGAAGTTCCCGTCTGGTCCCATTATACCTTCGTGAGTATTTAAACTTGAGAGAAAAAAGGAATGTCTGGCAGGAAAGAATTCAGAGGTTTTATGTAGCTAATAACAGCGATAATGATTATCAAAACATGTAATATGTATGGGATCAATCTCCAATAATTTGACTGTTTGTTACCTAAAGCATCTGAGGCATCCAGCTCTACATTTGATTTGGAACAATTATATGCAAAAAAATAAGAATGGTGAACCCTATGTGGCAGGGCACATTGCTCGCAGAACGCATGGCCTATGATGTCGAAAAGTTATAAAATAGCGACCGCTAACTGGAAGGCGATGAGTTGGAAGGCCTTCCACTAGGGAGACCGATGATAGGCGACGTTGCTAGCTGGCGCGCAACATGATGCGACGAGACAAAGTGACCAATTGACCAGACGAGACGTTGCACGTTGTTCCGCAACGTTGTCGAACATGTTGAGCGTCACGTGTTGCGCGTCAAATGTTGCCTAGAGGATACAAGACTTTAATAAACCAAGAAACAAGTAAATTTTATTTTGTTCCTTATTACAATCTTAATTTTCAGACGTCCTCAAGATTCAGCGGACTACTTACTTAACTACTATGTAAACACGCTAACCAGAGCTTCGCCTTTCTTCGTTGGATTAATATTTGGCTACATGTTACATCTTAACCGAGCGAAGAAAGTTACTATTAATCTTGTAAGTAACACACTTTTGTCTACCACTAAATTTGTTAAACAATCTACCCTGTTGTGTTAATTTCAACGCAATGCGTATCTGTCTGATATAGGAACAAACTAACGTAAGTTGTGGATAATATCAAAACTAAATAAATAAAAATAGACGGTGTTTTAGTGCTCTTGATAGTAGAGCTTACGAATAAATAAAAGTAAGTATACCTACACACATACCCTTTTGGCGTCGTCCTAAAAGAAAGCTATCATCGCGCAAATATGTGATCGTCGCGTTCATTTGTATGGTAAAACCGCAAAGCGCCCCCTGTCGGCGCAATAACGAATTTGCCGTACAAATAAAATAATTAACGTTTTTGAATAAAATGCTAATTCATTTTATCATTTCCAGATCTCTTCTTCACTCCTTTGGATCTGCTCGACAGTAATTGCTCTCCTCGTCATATACTCGTCCTACCCTATCATGCAAATGGACTGGGATAACCAATTCGCTGACAGTATGATCAATTCGTTCATGAGACCAGCATGGGCCATGTTTGTCGGATGGCTTATATTTGCTTGCGTTCATGGATATGGTGGTATGAATTATTTTGAATATTAGTTACATTAAACTAAGTTTATCTGGTATATTGGATCTGGTTTCGCCGAAAATTGTTTGGCAGATTTTCACTGGCAACTAACGTTTCGCCGAATAATCATTTGCCAACTTATCATATAATTTTGTTTTATTTCCCAACCTCACAGGTACCAACTGTACGTTTGGTCTGCTTTTCATATTGACACTTTTTAAAATTCCAACTTTCAAGTAGCAGAATGTTTTAGTTTGCGTAATATTCATTTAGTTGTTTATTATTTACCAAATCTAGAAGGGTTTTGGTTAATAATTATGTAATATTATGTTGGTAAGCGCAAAAACAAACACACATATGGCACAATGTTTGAACTAATAATAGAATACGGCAAAGAACACAGCATGCAGCAGCAAACCAGCATACACCATACATGCAGCATGCAAGCAAGCATGCAACATGCAGCAGGCATGGTTTCTGTTACGGCTCCGGCATTGCGGGGCTCCGGCGGTCCCATACGAGCGTATATTCGCAGATGTGTTTCACGATCACCACCTGTATACCGTACTTGCACCTATTCTATATTAAAACCAATGTGAACATTAAAATATTAGATTTTGGTACAAAAAGTTATGGTTTTTTTAAGCTTAAATAAGAAGCCAGAGGTAGTAATAATTCATACTCAAAATATTATTTTTGCCGCTGCAGTATATTGTTAATTGTTTGATGAAGCACACAAAGAACAAACAATGATATTTGTTAAGTAACTTATTTTTCACAACTTATTAATAATTAGACAATGTTATAATGTGTATATCTGAAATTTTGTTTTGTGTGTTTTACTAGGCGTTAAAGCTTATTAGGCTTAATAAGTTTTATGTTTTTGAGTAGTATATCGAACGATTTTATATTCAATGTATGTTATGATTATAAAAATTAGTAACTTTAAAATTATATCAATTGTTTATCTTATTAACTGATAATAATATCAAATAAAATTATAGAATCAATTGTTATATCTTGTAAATATTAATTAATTAAATATATCATATATTACTTACCCAGATAAAAGACCTTCATTAAAGTGATTATGTTTTCTTTCAGGTCCAGTAAACTGGCTACTGTCTCTTCGCGCATGGAAGGTTCTCGGTCGTCTGTCGTACGCTATGTACATAGTTCACTACCCTATCATGTTTGTCATCAACGCTATGCCGATTGTACCTATCTACTTCGATGTCCGATTCTCGGTAAGTTACTGTATTTTACTCATTACAGAACCAACCATTTATGGATTTTAGTAACCCCCTTATGGCGAAGAGTGGCTTCTTTTCACTATAAGGTGTCATTTGGGTATAGTTTCTTTTGTGCATCGCGTTGCAACACTTGCAAAACTATCTAGCGAATATACTGATATTTTGTCAATACACAAAAATCTGGAATTGTTAATTTTTTAACCTTCTTCAAAAGGTTATCAATTCGACAGTTTATATATATATGTTTATGTGTTTTACCTCAGAACTTTTTACTAGATGAACCGATTTTGATGATTCTTTTTTATTTGAACGTTCGTGCTTGTCATGCGATCCCATTTATCTATATAATTTCATCGAGATCTGATGAATAACTTCGGGGATGATCGTTCTGATGTACATCAGAACTATTCAATATATGACGGAAAATTACTCGAGATAGCTGCAATCGCATGTCTGTTTATTGTTTACACCATTTCTTAACATAACATCACACTGGTACGGTCTAAAGGATAGACAGTTCACCCTTATAGTATACTCTCATTCCACCAGTTTTGTTTAAGTTTCATGTTATTGGGTTAATATATTCTGGCAACACTTTGGGCATTATACGAGGAGGGATCAAAAAGTAGTGAGAATGAGATAGAATATAATGACTATTGACAACTTAATAATTTATTGTTCTACATAGTTTCCGAGTCTCTCTACAGACCGAGTCCAGCGCTTTTCCAAGGCTTCAAACCCTTTCAGAAAAAAGTTTTGTCTTGGTCCTGCAAAAAGCTGACCACGGCATCCATCACCTCGTTATCGTCTTCGTACCAGCTTCCCCTTAAGTATTTTTTCAATTTGGGGTACAGATAAAAATTGCTAGTCGCGAGATCTGGTGAATAAGGAGGGTGGTCAACCAATTCGAAGCCAGCTTGCTGAATGGCAGCCATCGCAACTGCCGACCTGTGCGCGGGTGCGTTGTCGTAATGAAACAGCACGCCCCTTTGAAGTTTCCTTCTCCTTTTCTCTTTGATGGCATTCCTCAACTTGGGAATTTAAGCTGCATCATATTGGCCTGTAATAGTGGTTCCATGCTCCAGGTAATCAATCAACAATATCCCTACTGAATCCCAAAATATTGAGGCCATAACCTTGCTAGCTGATGCCACAACACGAAACTTCTTCGGGGTCGGTATAGATGGCCGTTTTCATTGCGAAGATTGCTGTTTTGTCTCGGGATCAAAATGATGGACCCATGTTTCGTCCATTGTTACGAAACGAGACAACAAGTTTTCAGAATCTTCTTGAAACTTGTCCGACAATATCTTTGAAATGTCAAATCGATTTTGTCTCTTACTGTCGGTTAACATTCTCGGCACCCATCTTGCGGAGACTTTTCTCATATTCAAAGATTGTTTCAATATGGATTGAATACTTCCATATGAAATGCCCGTTTCTTGAATTAAGTATCGGATTGTAATTCTTCGATCACTCAATACAATATTCTCGACTTTCGCAACATTTTCTTGGATGACTGACGTCGATGGACGGCCGCAACGATGTTCAACTTCCGTGCTCGTTCTCCCTATTCGAAATTGAGAAGCCCACCTTGCGACAGTGGAATACGGCGGAGCTGACTCTCCTTAATGTTGCCTCCAAATCGCAATGAATCTCTTGCGTCGTTAACTTTTTTAAACAGAGGTATTTAATAACGGCTCGCACTTAGTTTTTCTCCATTTTCGAGAACACGTCCCGAGACGAAGCAAACAAATGACTACATTCAGAAAAAAACAAAAGTGAAACGAAGATTTTTTTCCTTATTAATATTACAAATATGTATCTGAGCTATGCCTGCCATTATTATTTTTTTCATACCAAGGAGTATGTCGTGCTCACTACTTTTTGATCCCTCCTAGTAGGTGACAGATGTATACAAGTCATATACATCTGTCCCTTACACACACTCAAAATAACCTTACTCTAAGAGCTTGTGATCACCCCCCTGGTCTATTATGTACCACAACAAAAAAGTGAAAAATATAAAACTTAGAGCGGTACTCTTATATTTTTGAAACCAACTTCTGAAATTGAAGTTATTTTTCACTTTCTAGTGTTTTTATTTAGAAGTCGGTTGAATTGTTTTGTAAAAAGTTTTGATATATTTTTTGACAGTGCATCGAGTATCGCTTATAATGAGATCAGAAGATATAGAAATTTTTAGATGATTTTTTTTTGCACAACTTTATTAAGCTCCCTCTACGAGATCTTTATGAAACACAAAGTCGCCAGTTCAGGCGTTACTGAGATTCACTTTCACTTTG
Organism: Orthosia gothica; assembly: GCA_949775005.1. Taxonomy (NCBI): domain Eukaryota; kingdom Metazoa; phylum Arthropoda; class Insecta; order Lepidoptera; family Noctuidae; genus Orthosia; species Orthosia gothica. The sequence continues at coordinate 13,971,748 of OX459054.1, read as the reverse complement.
TGTTCAAAATTAATCATCCATGTTTAAGTTCTGTGACTACAATGTAGATGTCGCTGTTGTGAAATTATTTTTTAAAATAATTATGTTTTTCCTTTTCAGTTGTTTAAGTTCTTGGCTGACTTCTCACTGGCAGTAATAGTTGCGTTCTTAGTAACTATTATAATTGATGCACCGTGTTCTGTTCTAATCAAACACTTTATGGGTGGAGGTGAGTTTTACCTATTATTTATTTATTTATTTTCACACATAATTACAAAATCAGGTTTAATGTTCATCCAAGGTTTCAACAAATGAGCAATTTTTTAATTTCAAACTCTATTCTATAATTTTGAAAGTTACAATTTTGTGTTAAGAACTTTACCGTGCTCAGAATAAAGTTCGAAATAGTATAAAATGCTCAAGGTTTTTTGACTCGTACAGTTAGAACCTACTCGTTTGCAGTAAGAGTGGTTTGTGGTGCCGCTTCTGGGTACAATTATACAATAACATTATCATAATTATGTGTTTCTTCGTGTTACAAGGTCTTTTAGAATTAGAATTAGAATTTTATTTATTTGTAAGAATATTGCCTTACGAAGTAAGGGTTGATTTCACCAATGAAACTAATCGCGCTTAGTTCAACTAAACTCAGTTTATGCAAATGCAGCGTCCTGATTGCTTGATACCGCTGAGAAACTACCAATCAGAACGCTGTATTTTTTTTTTTTTTTTTTTTTATCGTCAATAGGCTTGCGCTTGACCACTATCTCACCTGATGGTAAGCGATGATGTGGTCGACGGTGAAGCACGCTTGCCTAGAAAAAACCTATTCACTCTTGACTTAAAGACATTGTATTTGCATAAACTGAGTTTAGTTTTACTAATCGCGATTAGTTTCATTGGTGAAATCGGCCCTAAGTCGGTCACCGTAAGCTAGGATTCTAAATTTAATACAATAAAGTTATTACCGTAAATTCTGGATAGCGAAAATATTTACCACAGTTTTTAAATAAAACTTTTTATTATTACAGGACCAAAAAGACCTCCTCCAAAAATAGTGGAACCGGAATTCTTGGAAGAGAAGAAGACGCAATTATAAATATTTATTAAGTAATAGGTTATTTGGTTTAAAGTCTGATGGGACCGCTTTAAAGTTGTCCTAGTATAAATAAGAAGGTACTTTTCTCGTCATAATAACTTTATTTCATGCATCTGTTTTTCTCACTAAATTGGAAGCAATAATGATTAATTTCCTATAAAACTTATAGGAATCTCGCAATAGTATAAAACAAAGTTGTATGCTTCTGTGTGTTTTTCCGTTTACTTCTTCTAAACCAATCAAGGGGTTTTGATACGGTTTTCAGAAATTTGTCCCTTGCGAGATGCCCGAAATAAGTTACCTACATTAGTTATATTGATAAATTTAAGTACATAGTTAATATTATTGTACAGTATATTTTATGTTAATGAGGCCTGTGTACAATGTCCGGGTTGGACATTGTGCTATTTTGTATTTCTTTCTTTCTTCCTTTCTTTCTTTCTTTCTGCCTTTATTTCTGTCTTTCTTTATAGAGTTTTCCTTATGTAATTTCTCAGTTACATATCGTAGTCAGGATTTATGCCAGGTTAATGGCAATAAGCTCGCTCCCTATATAAAACATGGAACTTTAACATAACTGTCTAAATGTAAGTGTACTATGAAAATCATCTATGCCTTACCCTTCGTTGTTACACAGGTGGTATTTTGTTATGTTACGTGTAATAAATGAAAATAGAATTAATGCTTTGTTTAAAAATCTTTATTATTTTACCCCAGCCAACACATAGTAAATTCTTCTCTAGATATCTTATTCATAAAGTTTCATATCATACATAATTATGATTTTTATTTTAATTTACAGTTCATTTCTGACGTTCCAGAGCTTACAAAATAATTTTCTACACGTACTAGTTTTTTCGCATGTTTTTATACACACTTTTAACAATATTACTCTGAGTTATGAAATCTATTTGAGCAGTTAAAATTACCAGAAATTAAAATTGAGCTTCTCATTCCATTGTTTTCCTATATTATATAAAACAAAAAAACAGAAAATACAGTATTTATATACTCTAAACAACAATACCCCACTCAATGGGGTAGTAAATTTTTCACTCCCCTCTTTAGCTGTAAGGGAGACCCCTTAAAAACATTTACAAATATTTTTTAAAATTTGTATGGCATTGGGTCAACAAGATGCTTATGCTGTGAAATTTTGAAGACTGAAGCTCCAACCGTTTGGCTGTAAAACCCGTGTGTCAGACGACGGACAGACATACGGACACGTGAGTGACAACAAAAGGACTCCGTTTGGACGCTTCGGAACCCTAAAAGGTAAAACGGTAGGCCTTATAAAAAAAAATCTCTGAGCTGTTTAACAACCGATTAGGAGATTCTTTACTCAAATTCACTATATATTATAAATGTTGCGAGATTTTTTTATGAATGATGTTTGATATAAAATCTGAACTAAGTAAAGAGGGTTTATCATGCCCAATATTTAGTCGAAGTTACTGTAAAGCTTAACCAGTTTACATTCAAGGAGCCTGATAGATGTTATTTAAGTCAATCTATGTTCGGGTCAAATCTTGCATCTGCATGTTAAAGCAGTTATCCTCAACCGATTAAGATGTAATTTTGCAAACACGTTTGGTTTGGATGACAATGCACGGTGAGCTAAAAGGCTTGTTAAGAAAAAGTTTTTTATATTGTAAAGAAATAATAAAACTAAAACATTAGGATTATTTTAACTATCACAGATACTACAATACGTCATCATTACGTATATTGTTGTAGAATATGTTAGGTACTAGATAAGACTATTTCTAAGTGTGAAGCAGAGAGAGACTACTATAAACAGGTTGTCTTCTAATTCATTAGCAATCTTACATGAGGTGCAATCTGTCGGAACCAAATATTTGGTATAATCATGGGAACATTTGAATGTACGCAACAGCAAATTTAAATAAAAGTTGTTAAATAAACTTATATAAATCTTGTTCTTATTCCAGAACACTTTCACCCCTTGACAGATTTCAAATTTATTAAAAGATTTCAATTGAATAGTAGCAATGTGAACAATATATTGAGAATCTTGCTGCATTAATATAGTCTCTCCTAGTTCATTTATTTGTGATGCTATTGCTTTTTTTATAAAATGTATATGATGTTGTGGTCATGTTCAGTCATGTTTCTTACCTACACTATGTAAGTAAAAACTATTCCTTATTCATTATAAGGAAACTAAACTTAATTATGAAGTATCACCTCTTATTCTTGCTACCTACAATAATGTCTGAAAATGTGTAATCTTACAACTGTATAATATAATATGCCCCGCATTTTATATAACCATGGGTCTTAGGATTTCTAAAAAATATTGTGGCAAGATATAGTCGTTTTTCAAAATCACAATTTCAACTAAAAACGATCAAAGACTACAGTCTTTGATCGTTTAGGTCTTTAGGTATAGATGCCTTATCTGTGTTTCAAAAATTTACTCACATAACACATGAACTTATTTGAAAATTCGGCAGTCAGGCGATATCTTAACGCTAGGTATGCAATACTTCTGAACATAGCCGTAAAGGCTAAAAGGCCGACTATTTGAAGAAAATAACTCTGGCCTTCCATTCCTAAATCTCTTAATATTAACTTCGGATCTGAGTAAAGACAGAAGTCTTGTTTGCACTCCATTAAGTTTCGGTTTTCGTAGAGAGCTATTGAGAATCCTGTGACTCCGTAGCGGAGAAATGAGGCTGACATGAGGACCCGCATGAATCCTTCGATGTACGGTCCAAAACCTAAACCGTAGCAGGCCAAGGCGAGAAGAGGAGCAGCAGCTGCTGGAGCTACTATGGAACCGTTCTGAAAAGAAGACCAAAAAGTTTAAGTAGTTACACGGCTTTTACGGCACAGATAGTTTTGTTTTAACAAAGTTAAGAAAAGATCGACTGAGTGAGATGATTAAGTGGTGACTAATAGAAAAAGCCCAAAAAATTGTGATAAGGGCAAGAGAATGATGTATGATAATAATAATAAAACGGAACTTGACACCTTGGATTGGCGGGTCCGTACACTGCTGACAGCATATCGAATGCATCACCCACGATCGTCGGTCATGAGATTGTAAATCTCGCGGAAGTGTGTAGGGCCGAGGCTTTTTAAATGCTAAGAACCTCCACAACCGCGAGTTATGCAATCTCATGTGCATCGTATGCTTCGGGGTGTAGTAGCGGTGGGCAAGGGACTCGCCCCGCTCTCCTTAGGGAATGAGAACTGGCGCAAAGCTGCAGTGCTTGACACTAACCGATCGCAGGCAGATATAGCAGAGTATGGAACTTCACGGACGCTTCTTTGAGGCCCTACATGGGTCTGATGTAGTCCAATTAGGTTATTCTGGCTGCGTTTTGGTGACACCTTTGGGGAAACCGAAGGTTTTGTCTTTGCAATTATGGACGAAGTAATCATGACGAATAACTACCGGAGATTTATTGTGAAGGCACGGTTGACATTTGTCAGGCATGTCATCGTCCGGGTGAATCAATCCACCACATTATCTCTGGTTGTGCTCGTCTATCTAACGAAGAGTATTTGCGTAGGCACAACTTTGTCGCCAGGATTATCCATCAGCAACTTGCTATGAAATACAGTCTTGTGGCATCGGAGGTGCCGTAGTACAGGTATGTGCCTGACCCAGTTCTCGAAAATGGCAATATCATTGTACAGGGATCGGTCCATCAAAACTGACAGAACCATTATAGCCAATAAACCTGATATTGTGGTGGTGGAGCAAATCGTGCAATAACTGTTGACATTACCGTCCCGCATGACGGGAAACTCGTGAAGGCCGAGAAAGATAAAAAAGAAAGTACATTTAGTTGGCTCGCGAGGATGTCGACATGAGGGCTTTAGACTCAGTGATCTTTGTACCGATAGTCGTGTCAGCCAATGGTTATTGTCAAATAGCCATGAGCCTCGACCAACACCTTAGGAGGCTCTCGTTAGGTGGTTGGATCAAGGTTACGATTTAGAAAGCAGTACTTCTGGCTTCGGCTTGTATAGTTAGGAGGTTTCACTCCCTGGAGCCCTAACTGTAGCTTGGACCCTTTTCTAGATACCAGTGGGCCTCTATTTTTACTCTATTTAATAATGTTTTTTTGTAATATTTAAAAATGTAATTTATAAGAATCAAGTTGAATAAGGGAAAGGAAGAAAATAAAATGAACCTGTAAACTGTTTCACTACAGGGCAAAGGCCTCTTCTCATACAGAGAAGGCACGTGCATTCATTACTACGCTTGCTCAAAGTGGGTTAGCGCTTTCAGACTTACACTAACTATAAACAAGGTTAGCTCACGATGTTTTCCTTCATCGTTGTCTGTGATGTCCAAGACAAACATAGAAAGTATATCATTATGAATTTGAAAGAGTCACATTGGTATTTGCCCGGATTTGAACCTCGTTGGTTCAAGCACAATAGGTGAGTTCTTAGCCACTGGGCCGTGACGACAGGATAATGTTTTTTTTTTAAATACCAGAGAGTTAACAAAAGCTCATTAGTAAGGAATTCCCAAAAAAAAACAAAGAAACACTTACGGTAACACTAAACGCAGATCCAACAGCTAATCCAAGTCCTTCAGAGCACAACGCTGTTAGAAATGCGCTGATCGCAAACAATATGAATCGGTTCAATTCCAACATTTGTCCTGACATAAAATATGTAATTACTATGAATATGGCTCCAAGTATGAACTGCAACAAAAAATATTATTTTGGTAAAACGATCTGACATTTATAAAACAGTTATTGTATAGTCAAATGCAATTATCTGTATCTGTAATTTAAATCTGAATTTGATTGTTAGTGGAGGTAACTTTGTAACTGAACAATTCAGTTCCTGAAGGCACCGACCCCACTGCGCGCGGTCTAGGGATCAGAGTTCCGAGTTCAGCGTTCTGCGTTCACTGTAACCTATGTGTTGGATTATAATCCTACACACTCATAAGCAGTCGGACCGCGACGGTCAAAGTGAACGCACGTTTTGTCCGAGTTCCATTTTTTGTCAAAAACAAGCTCAAGCATGATGTCCGACGATATCGAACATTTCATAGAGTTAGTGAGAGATAAACCTTTAATTTGAACGACGAGGACTATAAAAATCGTCAAAAAAAATATATGCTTGGACGGATTTTAGTCGCTGCGTTGTCTCGTCGTTGTCGCGTGGTTGTCGTTCGTGGGAGTTGACCCTAGCTACATATATTAATACAATATTCGCTACAGAAGCATGTCCCGTGTGTCGTGTCACCTCACCAGTGGTGAAGATTACCTACTGAACTCCAAACTAGACCGCTCACAGTGTGCGCAAGGATGAACTCGGAACGCAGAACTCGGAACTCTGACCGCTGCAGACCGTGCGCAGTGGGATCGGTGCCTTAGTGTCCAACTGTCCATAAGCTGCCGAAGACATAACATAATTGGGGAAAGGCAAGGCAGATTAATTTTGACTTTTGACATATTGACCGTGACGTGTGAGCTATGTTTGTACAGTGGAAATTGGGCATTATTACAATGGTGTTTAATTACTTACCATGCCAAGGAAACTGGAGAGTGTTAGGGCAGCATAGTAAGCTTTCAAACTATACCACCGGTTGAAATATTCCCGCCTGAGCAAACGAACTTGGAAAGGAACTGTAATGAGAATTTTTTTTGTAAGTTATTACATGCGCAAGTGTCACGTGACCCAAAGATACCCTAATAAATAAGGGAATAGTATCAAATCTAAAAAGATGGGATAAGTGAGCGCTTGGTTAATCTATCCTGATTCAATTTTTTTCCAAAATTGGTGTTGGTATCATTTTCAATCAATTATTAAGGTTTTCACTGTGGGAGTATTTTATATCAATTTATTATAAGGTAACGCTAAGAAGGTTCCAGAAAACTTCAAACGCCTCTACGGCAGTTCTGCCACAGAATAAATATACAAACATTATGGAAACTACCTACAAACGCTCAAAACGGCACACTCACACAAACATGCGCATCGTCGTGACCCCCCTAAGCGGCTCGCACTACTGAGAGCACTACAGAAGTGCATTAATGGTCTCGTCGGTGCGTATGTTTGTGTGAGTGTCCCGTTTTGAGCGTTTGTAGGTAGTTGACGGGCTGTGTGACACTGTAAGACTGTCACTGTTGTGACTGTAAAGGTTAAATATCCTTCGGTAAAACCTATAATTTAACTGAAACGATGACTGAGGTAGCAGCTTGGTATGGGCCTTCAGAAGGCGAATGACTGAGCTTTCGCACCACGCTGCTACCTCAGGTTCTGTCATTTACAAGAAAAGCTCATAGCTAGGCTATACAATTACTTACATATTAGAACAGGTATCATAGTATACGTATACATGAAGAACACGACACAACTTAAACAAAACTTGAAGTTGACCACAGGAAGAGCAGCATTGTTTCCAATCATGAAGAATATACTGCCCAGAAGTATGGCAGAGGTCAAATGATGAAACAATTGGATCCAATGAGATGTCTGGAATAGAAAATAATAGTTAATGCACAAGATTAGTTACATATAAGTTGTATGAAGATAGCAGTCGAAAATCCAGACTCGTAGGTGCTTCAAAAACTTCAATGATAAATGGCCGGTTTCTGATTTAAGTATTTGAGGTTAAAAATGAGTTGAATTTTTGTCAAAATATACTTAAGTGCCAAATTTAAATCAGAAACCGGCCATAAACCTAATAAAAACTTCTGGGTTGGTCAGTCAGCTCGCGAATATGTACTCTCCGATTGCACAACATAATTTTATTCTTGTTTACGTCTTTTTAGTTGCTTCTTAAGCAGTCGGGTTTTTGATTTTTTGCATTAACTTTTTTAATTTTTACTACATGTATTGTGAGCGACCACGTCTCGGTCCCATACACAACAACACTACTACTACTCGGCAACACACACTGGTCATAGACTTTTGTCTTGAGACACTGCGGTAAATTAGACGATAAGATACCACGCAACTTCCCGAACACCGCCCAGCCGAATCGGATTCGACGGTTGACCTTTTTCTCGAAGTTGGACCTACCCAACTGGACCGTTTGTCTCAGGTAGACATAATCGTCTACAACTTCGAGTGCAGAGTCTCCGATCTTGATAGGAGTGGGTGTTACATGGGCATTCACCATGACCTTGGTTTTGTCCATGTTCATTTTAAGACCCACTCTTTCGAAAGCTATACTGAGGTCATAGAGCATTTTACTGAGGCTATCCATAGTCTAAACCGAAGGTGAGTGATGTACTCGCCAGTAACGTTGATGCCAAGCCCCTTCCAATCCAGAACCTTGAAGACGTCCTCCAGTGCAGCAGTGAACAGTTTCGGAAAAATTACGTCTCCCTGTCTCACGCCGCGCTGGAAAAAGATTGGTTTCGAGGTCTGACCCTGAAGACGGACTGACATGGTGGCGTTTTTGGACAGACACTTAAACACCTCAATGGACCGGTAGTCGATCTGGCACCGTTGGAGAGACTGCAGTACAGCCCAAGTCTCGATCCAATCGAAGGCTTTCTCGTAGTCCACAAACGCTAAACAGAGAGGCAGGTTATACTCTTCGGTCTTCTAAATAACCTGCCACAGCGTATGTATGTGGTCTACGGTGCTAAAGCTTTTTCAGAGTCCAGCTTGTTCGGGAGGCTGGAAATCGTCAAACCTGCGCGCGGGACGATTCGTGATGACTCTTGAAAACAACTTGTAGACATGGCTAAGAAGTGAGATGGGCCTATAGTTCTTCAGCCGGGCATTATCGCCCTTCTTGAAGAAGAGTACCACCACACCCCTGCACCATGCCTGTGGCGTTTTGCCCTCAATATTGACGGAATCAAAAAGCTTCTGAAGGGCCTTGAGGACCGGTTTGCCTCCCGCCTTCAGGAGTTCAGCCGTGATTCCATCATCACCCGGCGCCTTGTTGTTTTTAAGCTGTTTCAGAGCCTTCCTAATCTCGTACAGGCTGACGTCCGGGATATCTTCGGTATAGTGTCGGGTCAATCTAGTTCTTGGGTCATTTGTTAGACTCGCAACAGGTTTTCTGATCCTCAGAAGCTCCGGTTTGGCGGATACGATCCTGCCATTGTCGGTCTTCAGTTTCGTGAGCTGGTTCTGCCCAATAGCCAGATTCCTTGAAAAAACCTTGGAGCCTTTATTTCACTCAATCGCGTCTTTATTACGCTCGGTATTAAAGCGGCGGAGGTCTCTTTTCAAGGATTTAGAGATCTGTCTATTGATCTGCCGGTATTTGCACGCCTCATCTGAAGACTGCGGAATCATCTCACGCCTATCTTCATAAGCTTGAGGGTATGTATGATCAGAGAGCTTTTTGTTTGTATCTGTACGACGGGTCTTGAAAAACTTAGACCCAACCGTATGGACAGCTTCCACGAATCCGTCGCTGTATTCGCCCACGGAGCTCCCTAGGCACTCGAAACGATTCTGGAATTCGAGCTGAAAGCTCTCGGGGTTTTGGATCTGGATCTGTGCTGGACGTAGCGTGGACTTCATCAGTCGAGACCTTTCAAGCTTAATATTAATGTTCAATGAGCCTCTTAACATGCGGTGATTGCTCCCGGATATTACCGAATTGATCACAGAGACATCATTGAACATTTGCTTCTTGGTTGAGATGATGAAGTCGATCTCATTTTTTGTTGCACTATCAGGGCTCTGCCAGATCTACTTCATGTGTTCACGCTTTTTGAAGAAGGAGTTCATCATATAGAGGCCTTCCTTCTCCATAAAACTGGCCAGTAGGTGACCCCTGTGTTTCCGTCGTCCAACTCCGAATTGCCCCACTTGCAGCTCATCCTCGTCTCGTTTGCCCAGTTTCGCGTTGAAGTCCCTCATGACAACGGTGAAGTGAGTTTTGAAACGATGCATGGCTCTGAAGATATCCTCATACATGGACTCTACCTTGTCGTCGGGGTGGGCCGAGGTTGGAGCGTAGATCTGTATGACCTTCAGCGAATATCTAGAGGATATTCTGAGTTTAAGGTACGCCACCCTGGTCGACACACTCTCGATCTTCACCACGTTATTCACAAGGGACTTTTTTTTTTTTAAGAAAAAACTTTGCCCCACACTAGGAATTTCTTCCTGTATCGTGGGCGCGTTTACAAACATATAAAGTCACATACACAACACCCAGAGCCGGAACAATTATCTGTAGGTCATACAAATATTTATTCCGTGCGGGAATCGAACCCGCGACACGCAGCGCAGCAGTCAATCGCTCAACCACTGCGCCAACCGTGCGCCCTTGTGGACGATAAACCCGACACCACTCTGGGACCCTCGGAAATAGATCAGGTTACCGGATTTGAGGATTTTCGAGTCCTCCCCCTCTCTTCGGACTTCAGATAACCCTATAATACTCCATCGCAACCTGCTCAATTCCTCTTCGAGCTCGGTGATCTTCTCGTCGTTCCGAAGTGTGCGCGAGTTGTACGTTGCCAGGTCCAGTCGTCGGTGATTTTTGGGGTAGCCGGATCTCGTCCGGAAATTCTTAGCACCCCTTGCCATGCCGTGACCTCGACCCTTACCGTAGTCGAGGGTAGGCAGGCTGCCGGGCACTAGGGGCCATTTTTTATTTGTGCTATTCATGGGGGGGGTTTTGCCATAATCGCCACGCTTGGCGGGCGGGTTGGCGATCGCAGTATGGTTGTTATAGAAGCACAGAGAACGCTGCTGCCCATTCTCCGGTTTGTCCCTTAGTCGCCTCTTACGACACCCACGGGAAGACATGGGATGGTGAAATTCTTAACGTCCGGCACCATACGGATCCGAATGGAGGAACATACGTAAATACAAACATACATACATACATAGACAGCTAAAATCATTACCCTTCCTTTTGCCTTTGCCATAGTCGGGTAAAAAAGAGGTTAGGAACAAAATAGAACTATTATTCATACTTAGGCCAATTTAGAACATTACAATACACCTAAAAAAAGTTTAATTTAAAACTGTAACCCGACTACGATTTTTTTTTAAACTGTTTTACCGGGATCATAATAATACATCGATTGACCCCTTGTTCATCAATATCGGCTGAATAGTTTAGGCGCTACGGAGGAACATACGTAAACACAAATATACACACATACATAGACTGCTAAAATAATAACCCTTCCTTTTGACTTCGCCGTAGTCGGGTAAAAAAGAGGTTTTTCCTCACTGACACCAGACAGCGTTTATCCAGTTTCAATACAAATTGACGATTACGTTAACGCGATTGAGTAAAAACTCGCACTAAGCCCACAGTTCTTAAGTATGGATAGCACCGGGGAGTATTGTAGGATTTAGTGGTGACTTACCATATTTCTTCTATTCTGCAAGAACATTCGGCTGCTCAGTATGCTGAATTGAGTCCAGAATGTTGTAGGAAACTCCACTTTATATGACTGGTCTTTATTTACATGTTCTGTGAATATCCTCTGTATAGACTCATCAGAATGAAGAACCGGTTTTCTGTAACAATATTACATTTACATAGGTAATCAGGGGTTTTAGACAGTAACTTTAAGCATTATAAAAAAAATCTGTTCTGCTAACTTCTTTCACACCAGTTTCTCGCAACGATTTTACTGTTTTCTTGGAGTATACCTGTATCATAAAAATAATTAAATACTTTCAATATACACTTTTCGTAAATCAATCTGTAATCTAATTGTATCTAAATGGTTGAAAACTTTTGATTATCATGCAACTGAAGGGCTGCTGATTCCTATCCGCTAACCTTCAACTCTTTCCCCATTCACACCTTCAAACTCTCGTATCTACACTTACCCACACATACTCTCACACACTCACAACCACCCATTCATATTCACCTTCTTCCATACACTCACTCACATACACCTACTTACATACACTCACTCACATACAACTGTACACATACATATTACTGCGATATATCCATTCTAGAATCAGCATTTTTGTTAATGTCATAAATTATGCTTTGTAAACCTTATCATCATCACACACCTAGTTCATACTTGATCTATTACATACAAAGTCTAACAGTAATAATTGGGGAGCCTGCTGACCCGTAAAACAAGTATTCAATACCTTCTTCGGGCACCAGTCTCTCACATTTTTCTTTTTTTGTATTAGTTTAAGCATTTTCTGTATCTTCCTGCACAAATGTTTTGTGATGAGAAAATAAAATTTATTTATTTTATTTATTTATTATTTTAAATAGCTAATCAGCCATTTCCTATAGAATGTATGGCATAATATCTACGTCTTGCATATACGTTTTTGAAATATCCAAAAAACGGTCTCAGTTTTCTTTACTTCTATAGGTCATCAATCATAGATATATAGATTTGGGGTACACTATCACTTGTTTTGCCATGATTATTCCGTTGCAATGAAGAATGATGGTGTTATTATTGGTTCTGTATAGATATCTTTTTCTGTCTCCGAAATACGGCCATTTTTATTACGGTCTCTTATAATGCAGGTAATGTGTTTGAAAATATTCAATGTTATGTTGTAAGCTGTACATTAATTACGAAAAAGCTACTAACCGTCCACCTCTAGATACCATCCTGTCCAGTCTTCGGCACAGTTTTCCATTCTGGCACAGTTCTGACAGAGGAGCAGCTACTTCCATGTCTGTGACAAGAGTCTCCAGCACGAAATCTGCAGGGTTGTGAGTCTTGGGGCATACATGACCAGCTTCAGCCATAAACGGTACTAGCAGTTGAGGTGCACCCTGAAAACATAAAATTATATTAATGGCCAAGTGCGCAGTACCCATAACCGGCGTGTGTGTATGACTAGATGTATGAATGTGTGTGAAGCAAAAGAAGTATGTAGGGATCGTAGCAGGTGGCGTTCTGTAGTTTCTGCCTACCCCCATGGGAAAAAGGCGTGAGTTTATGTATGTATGTATATTAATGAAATGTGAGAGAAATTAGTTTAAAAAATATGATAACGAATAGGGGAAAATCAAGAAACTAAAAAATCGGTCTATAATGTTTGATTTTAATCCAAATATAGGCTTCACAAAAAAGGTTTTAAGCCTGTTCCGTGAAATCCGTCACTACAAACAAAACGTCTCACGGAAAAGCACAGATTTGGGCTGCAGATTCTGTAATACTGTCTTCGACACATTCACTGTATGGTGTTTATAAGAGAAAATATGTACGTATGATCCTTATAGACTCCGAAACGGCTGGACCGATTTTAATGAAATTTCAGAGAATCTTTAGAGTGACCCAGCGGATAATCCTGTAAAGTTTGGTGGCGATATGTGCATTTTTTTTTTGAACTTTGCACGCGATCCAAGCAAGTACTTCATAAAAGATAGCTTGATCTCTGCGACATATGTCAAACTGACGTATACGTTATTGCTAGCCTGTCAAGCGCTATTGTTACTGTATTGATACTGACTGCTGTACTTCTGCTGCTCTTCTATGTATTACATTCCTACCTAGAATCGTTCAAATTCAATCATACAACTCTGATCGTTGCTCATATAAAAAATATTGTAAGGTCTTTAGTAAACCTATTTGCTTCTAACAAATTTTTTGTTTAATACTTCATAATTAAATTGTAATTATAGTTGATTAATTTTTATATTGACATTGTTATTATTATGTACTTAGCATCTCTACTGTATTTTTAAACTTTTGCATGCCTTCTGGTTAAATATGGCTGTTCCTAATTATATTGTTTATGTCACCTTGTTTTTTGTACCCATATTTGCAAAATAAATATCTTATCTTATCTTATCTTATCTTAATTTATCATAAACAAAATTGGTGTACGTGACAGGACGCCACTAAACAACAAAGTGTGAACACCAGTCTTTCAATAATAGTCATTGAGATGACCTATTGACCCATCCGTTCGTTAGGCCCATGTAAAGCAAAAGGACGATCCCTTGAGACTTGGTTGTTGAAAAGGGTCCCATAATCTTCTACCTGTGAAGTTATATTAAGTATGGTAGGTACTTATAATATAACTAAAATAACTTTTCTTTTCTAGCAGTTTTGTTCACATTGCCTCAACAACTGTAATATCCGTTGACCGCTCTTTTTTCTAGGATGGATAGGAGCGGTTAGTCTCCCTATGCTCTAGACTAAATGACAAGTGGAGTTTTAGGCAGTTGCCCTAAAACTCCACTTGTTATTTGACATTGCAAAAAATATACCCTCTTATCTCCTAAAATACAGTGCTATGTGGTGAATCCTGGGCACAGTAAAAATATACAAACAGTAACGAAACTTCCTACAAACGTACGCACCGGCGACAACCCTCGTGCACTTTCGAGGTAATGTCAGTACTAAGTGCCGCGTCGCGACGAGTGGTCACGTATTACACGTTTGTGTGAATCACTATGCGGTGAATCCTGGGTGATGCTAGATTTTTAGCACGGTAAAGATATCTATACATTATTCTATCTTCATACAAACGGTCGGAACGCGAGTCATGCCCACGTGACTCGAGCTCAGCCCGCACTCGATATACTACCAGTCGCGGACGCGCCGCAGTGACGAACGAACGGTGTGATGATTTTGTAAGCATTAAGCGTGCGATTTGTGAATATTTTATTCAAATACGTACAAGTACTTACTTACTTAATATGTCAGAGAGCAATTATAGCCTATTTTTTTTTGTTTGCTTGGATTCTTCTATAACGCAACAAGAAATAACATTTTTTTAATTACCTGTAACTTCCGTAAGGCAGGACAATAAAAAAAATAGGCAAGACAATAATAATACGTAATTTGTTTCTTTTTTAATAGTGAGGTATTTTGCTTTTTCCACCGAGTAAAATACCTGGATTAATAAATATAAATAAGTGGATAAGGTGATAAAGTCACTCACGAGTCACCTACCTACGCTCGGCACAGGCTCGGTTTAGGCTAGGCTATCTACTTACTAATGTACTTAGCTACTTAGATATATTATTTAATTGGAAAAAAAAATCATTATGAAATCTTCTTCTTAGCGTGTCGATGGCAAACATAAAAATTTAAATATTGTGGTTGGCCCAGAATTCAGCCACGGCAACACCATTCGGTGACGCAGTCATAAGGTCTTCGCAAGTACAGGTGACAGGGCATGCTGCGCACTCCTTAAGGTGGGCCATGGTCTGCGGAGATATGCTGCACAAGCACTGAAGACTAGTGCCATCAGAGAACCCCCACCTGTGGAGGTTGTCTTTGCTGCGGCCAACCTGAGTGCGGAGTCTATTTAGGGTTTTCCATGTCGGCCACGGCAGAGTGTGCCCAGGCGGGAGACTCTCCGACGGCCCGATGAAATTTTCAGGAGGCTTGAGTTTCTCTCGCCAAAGGTCGCATCTCGCTGAAGAGGAGTTGCCATCACATTGACCCACGCATCCTAGAAAACTTTTCCGGCTTTTTAGGCGCTGGGGCACTGAGCTGTAATTATGCATTGGGTGGCGAGGGTCGTTTTCTAGTTTCGCCCTCTCTATGCGACTTGCTATAGTCCTGCGAATTTCCGGGGGCGCGATGCCGATAAGTGGATACAGCATTCGTACAGGAGTCGGTTTGAGGCAGCCTGTGGCAATCCGGCACGTCTCATTTAGAGCTGTATCCACTAATTTGGAGTGGGCAGAGCGGCTCCATACTGGACTTGCATATTCACCAGCGGAGAAACAGAGTGCCATGCCAGTCGTTCGCAGGACTTGAGGAGACGCCCCCCATCTGGTGGACGTTAGGCGGCGGAGCAAGTTATTCCTTGCATGCACCTTCCATTTGACATTCTCGCAGTTCTTTCTGTAGTTGAGGGACCTGTCCAGAGTAATGCCGAGGTATTTTGGGTGGGAACAATGGAGGATTGGCATCCCCTGCCATGAAATGTTAAGCGTTCGGCCCGCTTGTCTGTTACGTAAGTGAAAAGCGCACGACTGTGTTTTTGAGGGATTTGGCTTCAGCGCGTTGTCAGCATAGTATTGGCTGAGATTCGAAAGGGCGGTGGAAAGATTAGCCTCAATCTCCTCAAAATCATTAGCTTGGCAAGTTAATGCTAGGTCGTCAGCGTACAGGAAGCGGGTTGTGTTACAACTCACCGGTTGGTCGTTGGTGTAGATGTTAAACAGCAGGGGAGCCAGAACGCTACCTTGAGGCAGACCATTCTTTTGGACACGCCATCTACTCCTATCATCCAGAAGGTTTACTTGATATCGTCGGTTACTGAGGAGTTCTCTGAGAATTTTAATGAACTTTGGGTCCTCTGTTAAGTTGGTAACCTTCCATAACAAGCGCCGAATATTAACGGTGTCATAGGCTGCTGACAGGTCTACAAAAACTGCACCCGTAACTTTCCTCGTTTCGAACCCATCCTCGATATGTTGTGTGAGGTTGATGACCTGGCCACAACAAGATTTTCCAGGTCTAAATCCAGCTTGCTCTGGAATAAGTTTTGGGTCGACGATGTCTGTGAGACGAGATAGCAGTAGCCTTTCAAAAAGTTTGTAGGTGTGGCAGAGGAGGGATATAGGGCGAAAGTTTTTTGGGTCATCATGCGGTTTGCCTGGTTTGGGTACAGCAATAATCTTTGATTGCCTCCAAAGACGAGGTATATTTGCTGACTCCAAACAGTGGTTAAAAAGTTGCAGTAACCACGAGACGGATACCGGACCCAAGTGCTTAATTTGTTCCACCGATATATCATCCACCCCAGAGACCTTACCCAAGGTCAGCTGTCGAATGGCTGAGATGATGTCCGTCAGATTGAATGGGTCACATACAGACTTAGAGGGTGTACAGTGGATTGTAATTTTGGGAGTTCTGCCAAGACGTTTTGCTGGTTTTCCATTAAGAAGGAGTTGATGAGCCACTTGGTTAGCCGTAACTGAGCTTGGTGAATGAGCTGGTGGTGCTTCACTAGTTAGCTTGCGAATAGTGTTCCAAGCTTTTTTACTATTGTGGGTCATGTCGATGCTGGTGACGGTGTCCATCCATTTTTCCTGGCGTCGCTCACTTATCTGTGCCAGCAATTTTTCTCCAGCTTCAACTGTCTCTTCCGAGAAAGGGTCGTTGTTGTAGAGACGTTCGTAAGCTTGTAGGAGTTCACCGGATTCTTGGGATATGCCTGGAATGTACGAACTACGACATCCTCGGGGGATACATTTTCGGGATATAGCCGAAACTGCACCCACGAATTTGTCGTAATTTTGTGGGGAAGGCGGGATGTTATGTAGCTCTTCGTCCACAGACTTAGAAAATTGTTCCCAGTCAGCTTTAAGGTAGTTGAATCGGCGTTTGAATGGCATGGACACAGGGCGAACGACGGACTGGACAGTGCAGACGATCGGCCTATGTTGCGTTCGGGGGATTGGGCGACATATAGTCTTTTTGGTCTGGGAGCTAATACTTGAGCTAACAAATATTAGGTCCGGATTGTACCCGCGCTACCATCTTCCGCTATTGAATGACGCTGGTTGTTTAGGGTCATGGATTAAGGTCAAATCGTGAGCTTCCGCCCAATCCTCAACAGCTTGGCCGTCTGAATTTGTAGAGCTATAGCCCCAGCTGGCACTATGGCTGTTGAAGTCACCAACTACTATTTTTGTGCGCTGAATGTCAGTATCAGGTAATTCCCATTGAAACGGAATGCCGGGGGGTTTATACACTGATGTTACTGTGCAGTTACCAAGGTCTAGAGAGATAATTTCTATGCTGTTCACACTAGAGCATTTTGTAGCAATAACACTTAAGCCGGGAGCAACAAACACTGCGTTACCGTGCTTCGGGTGACAGATCTCGGCGACAAGTGACAGTCCAGGAACGTAAGGCCTGCCCTGGGCGGAATCCCGATGGGTCTCTTGAACACATAGAATGTCACAGTGCGTCTTGCGGGATAAGTCAGAGAGAATTTCTGCTTTCAGCGAATTATGAAATGATTAAGTACTTATGAGATTAATAAATGGAAGGTACCTACCTAGTAAGATTTAAAATAAGTTTAATAAAAAAAAAAAAAAACTTTAGATTAGAGAAAATAATCTGAGATATTTACAATCACAAAACTAGAAACAAACTCAAGTAGGTAGAGGCGGGCGGCCCTAACGCGTGTTTAGGTGACGCGCGCTTGTAGGCACTTATTTCAAGGTCAGGGCCGGGTCAAAACACTGTAAGATATCTTTACCGTGGTTTTAGGGAAGGTCTACATCGCAAAAAATAAAAATACCCTCTTATTTCTCAAAATACTGTGCTATTTGGTGAATCGTAATGACAAAAAATATCTATATAATCCATCAGTTAGATAACCTAAAAATATTGGACACATTGCACTACAGCGCCGTCTCATATCCCTGTCCTTGTCTATCGGTAACTGTAGGTTTGGGACTGTTGATGAAACTGCACACAGATGTGTGTGTTTCGGTGCATGTAGTCGTGCGCCAAGCCCAGGTTTTCTGATCGCCATGTTAGCGCGTAACGTATCTTCCTCTTTTTAATACATCAATGATTGGACACGTATTTTTCTTTTGTCATTTAAATAAAAAGTTATGACGCTACAGCGCGTTAAAATATCGTGTGATGTCACGTTGTGCTATACTTTATACTGACAAAGTGACGTTACAAGCCCCCACTCCTGATCTGCACTTAATATTTGTATTTTTTTATTTATTTGATAAAGCAAAATACGGGTCCAATATTATTTGATGATTTCATTGACGGACTAAATAGAATTATAATTTTTCTACCCAGGAAACATCCCTAGTGACTTAAACCGATAAGATTGGAAGGAATAAAGGGATGCCTTTGCCTTGCAGTGTAAAAGGCTGAAAATAAACTAATAGTGTAAGTATATGGGCCGCCTTTCTTGAGAAATTATTGTTTTACTATATAAAGTGCCACCCCTTTAACACCTTAACTGCCAAGTGACCGACAAACAATACATTTTCAATTGTGTCTCATTGCCTGGCAGTTAAGGTGTTAAGGAAGATTTTCGGGATAAAAACTATCCTATGTCCTTCGTAGGGTTTCAAAGTATTCCAATTCATCATAGCAAATTGCATCTAAATTGGTTCAACGGTTTATGCGTAAAAATGTAACGCCAGACAGAGTTTCTTTCGAATTTAATATATTAGTATGGATCAATAAGATTTTACCAACAGAGACGTCATACTCATTAAAAAGTAATAATTACATGGCGATATTTTGTTTTAGCTACCCACATAGGACCTATTGAACTTGAAACTTTATTTATATCACTGAGTAGGTTAAAATATCACAGAGATATAAATAGGACCCCGTTGTTAGAAAGAGATAAACATACGGTTCAAACGTACGTTCGTGTTGCGGCCAGACGCAGGACGGACTGAGTTCACTCAAGCTGGTCAGCTTGTGTTTGTATAACCACGTAGACGTTGATAAAATTATTTCAGCTCAGTTTAAATATAACATCATTGGTATCGATGGTATTCAAAATACCTCATATTATTAGATGATACCTAATAAGATTAAACGTAGGAAATCGAAGCGGTAGTGACTAATTGCGTTTATATTGCTCAAAGGAAATTAGCTACTGTGATACCCAATAGTAGGAAGTGTACTTTACATTACATTAAATTAGAAATTAATATTGATATCAATCTTGTTAGTATGCCATACGGGATGGATCCATAATGTTTAAGTAAACTTCTTAAAGCATAATTATTACTTAACAGAATTTAAAGTTTCCACTACCAGTAGTGGCTGGTCTGTGCTCCGCGACACAGACTTCTCTATTATAATATGAGAGCCAGGACATTTTTTTTGTTTGGAGGCATGCTCATGCATACTGCACTACCACTGGGAGATAGTGCAATTATGTGGGAATCCAACCCCCTAAAACTCCACGATGTCCTCCTGTGCTGCTTATGGGGGAACACGGGCACGCGTTAGCACTCACCGCGAACCCGCCCCGGCTGACCGTCTCCGGACTCTCTTCTGAGGAGTACCCCCCATAATCGGTGCACCAGAACACACTGTACGCCGTGCCCCAGACGACCCCGCGTATGGCACCCTTGGTCCCTCTGTGACGGGTCAAGGTCAATCGCCCCGCCACTTACCATTTTTCGGCCGCAGAGGATAGGGAGAGCGGCCAACGCTATACCGACACTCCTCCTTCCCTGCAGCCTCGAACCCTCAGCCGCGATATCGTATGGAACCTGGAATGCTCCATAAGACATCGCGGCCCGCCTCAGTTGCGATGTCGCCTGTTACCATGCGGCACCGCAAATTACTAGTTGGCCTCTACGTCGTCGGCTCAATCGGCAAAAGCCCTGACGAGCGGCCCCTCCTCGGGTTCTTCTTCGCTTCACCGTGGATGACCAAGCAACCGCTACTGACCCCCCCCCCCCCCCGCCTCGATAATGCGGTAACCCAATGGGGGGATGAGAGAATGGGCTTGGCCAATGGATTACTGAAAGTCATGTCTATTTTTCTCGGTTTTTTTTGTTTTCGCCCGGTATTTTTGCCACCGATACACGAGGAACACTGAACACAGGAGGACTATCAAAATATTTATTTTCAATTATTTGTTTTTTTTTTCAATGTTAAACTAGTTCATTTCCCAAAGATACTTTCACTCCAAACGCATCAAAAGTCACTCTGTACCTGCCAAAAATAAGAATCATTCATCTTAAATGGTATGACAAACTCAGAAAATCAAATAGAGTTAAAAGTAATCGCCGTAAAAGCGCTTTATATCTGAGCCATTACTCACGCGAGGGTTAAGTGAAACACTCCGAAGTTATGACAGACTATTATCGAGACATCATTTAAGGGTTAAACACGTATCTTCGCTGTAAAGTTTATGTCGTTGGCGCCCTTACCAAAAACTCATTAAGTCACCTAAGTAAATATTATAGTCGTAGGATTTGCATAGGGTCTTGGCCTTTGGTAGTTATTTATTTACCTACTCAATTCGAACCTTATGTACAGAGGTGAAGAACACAAACACAGTAAAAATATACAAACAGTATGGAAACTACCTACAAACGCTCGAAACGGCACAATATAAAAAAGTATTCTGTGCGGCACACTAACACAAAAATACGTGACCAATCGTCGCGACGCGGTACTTAGTACTGACTTTACCTAGAAAGTGCATGAACGGTCTTGTCGGTGCGTACGTTTGTGTGAGTGTGCCATTTCGAGCGTTTGTAGGTAGTTGCCATACTGTTTGTATATGTTTACTGTGACACAAACATGCTGCTATAATGCGTTGTTTAGGAAATTCGTATGTGAACTTTAAGTGCGATGGGAACTGATGTGGAAGACTGTAAACTTGTTTTGATTGCACTGGCATTATTTCTTCAAAATTGATCTAAAAACAAGTAAGCCTACGGTTAAGTTTAATAGAACCGGTTTCTGAATTGAAAATTTGTAGATGAATATCGTCAAACCATACTTTAATGGCAATTTTTGAAAAATGCTAAACTTTGAAAAGTACTCAACTTTAAATTTTTAATTCTGGTAACGGGTTGAAGTCTGTTTTAATCCTTATCTTTTTAAGACTGCAAAATATGTTAACACTGTTTCTTGAGAGCATTTGGACTAACGGCAAATTGGGCTTAACGCGAATTGGACCAACCGCGAATTGGACCAACCGCGAATTTTACCAACCCCGAATTGTTCCAACCGCGAATTGCACCAACCGCGAATTGGACCAATCACGAATAAGGTGAATTGGACCAGTCGCGAATTTGACTAAGCAAGCCTGAAGGCTATAAAATCATGCGTAGCAAGCTCTACTACAACCAAACGGAGAAACCTATCCCACGTATAGGTAATGAGTAGATATAAATGTAGTTATCGCCTGGGCGAGCACGGCCTCCGTGATAGGCTTGAGTCACGCATTTTATCACGGTTTTTGTTCCCAAACTGTGATAAAAATGTGTGACTCTGACCTGTCACAGTAGGCCGTGCTCGCCCGCCTGTACTAGCATGAAGTCGTGGTTTCGATTGATGGCAATAGCTGGTGTGTGAATACTTAAACATAGCTGGTGAGATGTGAGTAATACAGGTTCAGCTTTGCCTAAATTCGTGATGTTATCTTTTATGCTCTTTAAATTGTAAACTACACCATGATAATAAAAATAACTGTCTATCTGACTAACATAATACCAATCAGTCCAACGTCCCATGTGCTTACAAACATCCACACTTTGCCGAACTCTGAGCAATGTCAATAACAGCTTTGATCCTGTCATTAAATTCACAGTCGGTAGAGTGGCCGTTTGTCAAACGATTTATGTTCAAATCGAACATCGTGTAGTGTAAAGGCACGTTAAGTGTATTATGGGATTTGAAAGGATTTCGATTGTTCTATAAATTAATACAACATGTTTTACGTTAAGCGTAGTTGGAATATTCGAAATAGCGTCGTACCATAGCGCCAGTATTTACCAAAGGATTGGACGGGCACAGATGTTCTCCTAAATTTCACAAGTTATATTTATTCATCATCATTATCAGCAGCCTTTTTAGGGTTCCGTAGCCAAATGGCAAAAAACAGAACCTTTATGGATTCGTCATTTCTGTCTGTCTGTCCGTCCGTATGTCACAGCTACTTTTTTCCGAAACTTTAAGCACTATGCTGTTGAAACTTGGTAAGTAGATATATCCTGTGAACCTTATGAAGATTTTCACACAAACATAGAAAAAAAAACAATATATTTTGGGGGTTCCCCACACTTAGAACTGACAATCAAAAATGTTTTTTTCATCAAACCCATACGTGTGCGCTATCTTTGGACAGGTCTTCAAAAAAATGATATGGAGGTTTCCAATATCATTTTTTTCCAAACTGAATAGTTTGCGCACGAGACTCTGCCAAAGTGGTAAAATGTGTCCACCCGCCCCCTGTAACTTCTAAAATAAGAGAAATATAAAACTGAAATAATATATGATGTACATTACCATATAAACTACCACAGAAAATTGGTTCGAACGAGATCTAGTAGAGGTTTTTAATGTTTCCACTGCTGGAACACAGACCTCCTCTCTGTGAGAGAGGGAATGGGCCTTTATCCTTCAAGCGGACCCAGTGCGCATTGGTGGATTTCACGTTATGTCTTCGAATTTTTAGTTCTAGGACATGCCGGTTTCCTCACTATGTTTCTTTTAGAGCAGTTGTGATGGAATAATTTACACAAAGTAAAGCACCTCCCTGGGTTCGAACTCACGACCTACGTCACGTAAGTTAGGGCCGTTACCACTGAGCCACCACTGCTCTTATATCTCATGTTATATTGTGTGTTATGCTGTTTTATAATAATTATGTCTCAGGTAATAGATGTCGGTCTATTACCCCCAACTGAGCACTATTGGATAGATAATAATATGAGATGTCCATTGTTACAAGTTTTCGTCAATCTTAGGACTTACGAGGCCTTAACTGTGGCATTACTCGGCTACATGTAGCGTTGCTTATAACTTTGAATTGCGGTTTAAGAGAGTCTTGCTATCCTATTAGTCCTACTAATATTATAAATGTGAAAGTTTAGATGTATGGATGGAAATTTTTCTAATCATGCCAGATCGACTGAACGAATCTGAATGAAAATGGCACAGATATAGATTATAGTCTGGTAAAGGACCAGTGTGTGTTGCCAGTGATGACATATGGCTCTGAGACGTGGTCGCTTACAATGGGCCTTATCAGAAAGCTTACAGTCACTCAAAGGGCAATGGAGAGGGCTATGCTCGGCGTTTCCTTGCGTGATCGAATCAGAAATGTAGAGATCCGTAAGAGAACCAATGTTACCGACATAGCTCGAAGAATTGCCAAACTTAAGTGGCAGTGGGCAGGGCACATTGCTCGCAGAACGGATGGCCGATGGGGCAGGAAGGTTCTGGAGTGGCGACCGCGAACCGGAAGACGTTGCGTTGGAAGGCCTCCCACCAGGTGGACCGATGACCTGGTGAAGGTTGCGGGGATCCGCTGGATGCGAGACGCACGGGACCGGTCAATGTGGCGACGCTTGGGGGAGGCCTATGTCCAGCAGTGGACGTCTTTCGGCTGATATGATGAAAGGACAAAGGCTACTTTTCACCTCGGTATAATGTTCCCTTGGGGTTAAATAAAATTATTAATTTAAACATTTTATCAAACAAGCTTTTTCCGTATTCTTCTCAGACAGATATCTCAACAGATATGGATATCGAATGAAACCCTTTCATTCGATATCCATATCATGGCAGTGCAAAAAAAAATACTAGTCTATCTTGTGCCGTCAGCCATATTGCATTAAGAATGACGTCACTTAGCTAACCATGCATTGCCATCAAAATTAAACGTGTGTGCATAATTTGACAATAATCGGTTGAGGATAAGTGCTTTAAAATTCAGTTGCAAGATGAACACACTTACGTACATATATATATATATACATTGCAAGTTAAATAAAAGCTTGTAATAAAAACACTCTCCACGCAGGTCAAGCCGCAGGCAGAAGCTAGTCTATATCTATATCTATACTAATTTTATAAAGAGGAAAGATTTGTACTTTTGTATGTAACGAATAAACTTAAAAACAACAGGACCGATTTCAAAAATTCTTTCACCGTTCGGAAGCTACATTATCCCTGGGTGACATAGACTACTTTTTATCCCTGTATTCCCATGGGAACCACACGGGTGAAACCGCAAGGCGTCCGCTAGTATATCATAAAATCTTCGTATTTAGACTAGCATTATTTAATGGAATCAGCAAAAAGACCCTTCTCTCGAAGGTAACTTATTTTATTTTGCTCAACGAATTATTAAGAAGATATCCATAACACATAAACCAACTCATACTTAAAGAGTATCTGCTTATAAAATGAAAAGCAGTAAAACCACGTATAAAAATAACTTTCAAAAGAAAGTCGATACCAAATCAGTACCTCATAAACAGCTTATAAACTACACGGGAAAAATATAACAGGTGTTTACCAAAGTTTCGCCTCTTAAATATCGACTGAGAATATCAGTCTGCTCTTCAAGTGAAGAAACTGAATCCTCAAACTCTTCTAACTTTTATAAAGTAATATTCATATTTTATTTCCTTATCGATGGCAGAACTATGTCAATGCTTTTAGTTTGTTTCGTATTTGTTTGAAACTTAGGATTTTGTGAAAGTGCTGTAGGTATTTGTGGCTATTTTTATTTGAAAGTTGGCGGAACTTTTTGAAGAGAACTTGAGCGTGGCTGTTTTCTGATGTTTCTATACAATTTGCCGGACTTGTAGTAATTATACTTTAAGGCCGTAAAATACACTTATTTTTGTCGATAAAAACATCCCACATTCCAGGTTTAATCCCCACACGATTTTATTTCAGATGGAAAAACCAATATTACTTTGCTCGACCATAAGGTTTTAGGTAAGATTCCCGGGTACATCTTGTTAGCAGCACCGCTTGCAACCACAAGGCCAATGCGACAGTCAGGCAGACTGTCAATTATTTAAGAAATTACGTACTATAAAAATCGTGCAGAAAACCTAACACGGCGCAAATACAACAACCTTATTGGAAGCTATATATTTGAGCCGTTTGGGGTTGAGACATTAGGTCCTTGGGGCCCGAGTGCTCATCGAGTATTTCGAGAGGTTAGCAAACGGTTAGTCGACTCTTCACGTGACATGAGGGCTGGGCTTTTCCTCGGCCAAAGATGCCAGCGTTATGGGCACTTTTAACGTTAACAGCGATGTGAACGAATTTTTTGACGCCCAATGACCCCTGCCCTTTTTATAAGCGTCCGTAGTTTTTTTATTTTAGGGTATGTTAAGATGGTTTGGCCGTGTTGAGAGGATGAATGAAAGTCGACTAACGAAAGGTATTTATAAGGCAGACGTGAATGGAAACGCCGGGAGGGGACGCCCTAGAAAGACATACATAGACCTTATAGGTGATGTTCTTCAGAAAGGCCAAGTGCGCAGTACCCATAACCGGCGTGTGTGTATGACTAGATGTATGAATGTGTGTGACGCAAAAGAAGTATGTAAGGATCGTAGCAGGTGGCGTTCTGTAGTTTCTGCCTACCCCCATGGGAAAAAGGCGTGAGCTTATGTATGTATGTATATATAGCTAGTTATTATTAAATAAGTATTTTATACTAGGTATGTAAATTTATATATTAGATAGTAATAAACTTGTCACTATAATTTGAAAAATACAGAAAATTAAAGTCCAAAGAAGGCATTACTAAAAACTTTTAGCAAAAAATAAACAGAGTTCCAAAACAAAACACTACAAAGCGAAATATAACTTTCTTTACCGAAGTCGGTGCTTTTGGTAACTTTTCTTTTTCTTTTTTGACACAGACTTCGGAAAAGAAAGTTATTTTTTGTAGTGTTTTGTTTTGGAAGTCGTTTTGTTTTGTTTTTTTTTCTCTTTTTATTTGTGGTACCTCAACGTCAAATTACTTGAAAATCATATATATTCAGAGTAGATCTCATGATGATTCCATTCCAAACACGTCAAGGATAGTTTTTTTTTTTATTTCGAAGTTCCAGTGCCTATCTGCCAGCTTCATCATCAAACCAGTTCGTGGGTACCATTTTTATCAGTACCATTTATATAAGTATTTGTTTCATCATAGTCAGTTAACTATTCGAGATAGATAGAGAACCCATGTCATATTTATCATTAAGAAGTTCGAGTTGCCATAGGTGGTCTTCTTCATCAGTTCCACTCGACCAAATGATAATATCTGATTGCATTGTTGAAGAAAATGCCAAAATGGCTATATGTATGGCTGTAATATTTGAGGCCTTCCCTCAATTGCCATGGGATCAGATCGTGACCTGATGACCATGGTACTAATAAGGATGTAAACCCTTTTAAAGAAAATAAGAATTTTCGAAATCGGTCCAGGCAGATACATATAAAAAATAGGGGAGCATACATAAAAAAAAGATGCCGACGAATAGAGAACCTAAAAGTCGATTAAAAATAAAAGTAATAATGCAAAAACTTTAAGACTATCTAAATTAAAATGATGAAGATGTAACACTCTGTCCAAAGATAAAGCTAATAGTAAAGAGATTATAACTAAAAGTAGTAAAAACATTAATCTAATAAAAAACTATTGGGCTTTTAATTTACAAAATGGCTGGTATCAGGTGCATGAAGCTCTCCTGTGAATACTAATGATTACCAACAATTAAAATTTAAATTAAATTGAAAGTTTTGCCTAAAAATATTCAGTTTATCTATCTAGATCATTTCTTTAATGACTAAAAGTGGCACAGGACTTATGAAGGTTTCAGGTGTTGATGCTAAACCTGCACGTTATGTCATCATTATCATCATCATATCAGCTGAAAGATTTGTACTGACAGACATAGGCCTCCCTTAAGCGAGGCCACATTGACTGGTCCCGTGCGTTTCGCATCCAGCGGACGCCCGCCACTCTCACCTGGTCATCTGTCCACCTGGTGGGAGGTCTTCCAACGCAGCATCTGCCGGTTCGCGGTCGCTACTCGAGAACTTCGAGGGGGCCGAAAAGTTCTGTTCTACGAGCAATGTACCCTACCCACTGTCACTTAAGTTTGGCAATTATTTTTACTATGCCGGTAACCCTGGCTCTGTTGCGGATCTTTACATTTCTGATTCGATCACGCAAGGAAACTCCAAGCATAGCATATCCAAGCATAGCTTACCAATACCTCTCCATTGCCCTTTGGGTGATTGCTGGCTTTCTGATGAGGCCCACAATACCCATAAAGGCCTCTTCTCATACAGAGATCTCAATATCTCTCTAGGGTTTGCTTTAAGAGAACTTAGCATTGAGTTAAGCTCGCCTTTGTGCATATACTTTATTATCACAATATAGATGTACAGTAAAGAATTTAAAATATAAGATGGCACGAGATTTAATCACCAAGCTTTCTCAAGGCAGATAAATGACTTCAGGGCTTATACCCTAGATAAGTAACATTCTATCAATAAAGCGAATGGAAAAATGATAAAAATGTATAGGAATGTCAAACGTTATTGAAATGTCACGTTATCAATTCCTTACATTGTGGCATTTCGACCATCACTAAAGCTGGGAAAAAAATATCGGTCGCGGCTGACGGACGCGACTTACAGCCGCGGCTGATATGTGTGCACAGTCGTTTGGGACGCGGCTGACGGACGCGACTTACAGCCGCGGCTGATATGTGTGCACAGTCGTTTGGGACGCGGCTGCCAGATCTCTATCAGACGTCCGAACGCCCAAGGTCACGTCCGCGACTTACGTCCGATATTTTGCACAATGTAATGTACATCCATTACCTAGATACTCTATAAGTCGCGGCTGTCAGTCGCGTCCGTAAGCCGCGACCGATAATTTATTTCCAGCTTAACATCGAATGACACCAAGGCCCTGGACAAGTGACATTCTGTCATCGAAAGCATGGTGATATGTCAAAAAGGCAAAACTGTGTGGGATTGACAAACGATAACGAAAAATCACGTGATCAACGCCTTAAATTTTGACATTTCAAGTATCGCCTTCACTGACATTGAATGCCACTTGTCTAGAGCCTCTCTGAGCTTCAGGTTTCCCCACGATTTTTGTGATGCTCAAGAAAGATATAAATCTAACTAGATGATGCGATTGTATGTATTTCGCGAGCCAAAAAACGGAGCCAAAATATGATCGTAATATGAGCTTTTCATTTTGCAATATAGTCTCCAGAAAGCCACCAAAATCTAGAAAAATGCATTTTTATGCCATGTTGAGCTGTAAAGAATGTTTAGATAAAGTCCGAGGCATTGGCAATGTTTTCTTTCATTGGTAAGTAAATTTGTTTTTAAATTGTTTGTGAAAAAGTGTCTCGCTTGGTTTTCATACAGACTTAATACTTACTATATACAGACTTTCATAAGTCCCGCAAGACTTGGTGGGACTTGCGTTATCTAGTTATATTTATGTCTGTGATTAAAGAAAATGTATTTTGTAATTATTTTAAGTATTAACGTTTTCACAAGATCTTCTAGAAGATAAACTTCATTATTTGCATAAATATTTCATTACAAGATAACTACAATTAAATATTCAAAAAAATAATTAT